>OZ024917.1:7981146-8126146 GCA_964017125.1 Flabesymbios commensalis
AACACTTTAGCTGCTAGAGGACTCTATAATTAACCATAGTTCTGCTGAATTAAAAGTAATTTTTCCTTATTCATTTTCAGTTTCAAATTTAAAATATTCTATTTTTGAAAAAAAAGACTCCTAATTTTACTACTTTAATTAACCCTTCCAGCGCTGAAATATTTATGTATAAACCCTTTCATTTTGAAAACATCATGAATGTCTTAGTTAGCTCTTTCCTCTTCATTTGAATACATATTTGTCATTGTAGTTGTGCATACACATAGCTACAAACTGTTCCACGGTGTGTGTTATGCAGTGCTGCCTATGCTACTGTGTACTATAAATAACTCAAAGTCACTCAAGAGTAGGACACAGGCCGACTTCGGGCTTCTTTCTGTCCCAAAATTACCACGATGTGTATAATATGCCATAAACAAATCCCCAAAAAACCACAATGCGTTGACTTACTGTTGATTAAATGTTGGCCCATTGTGTTCGGCGCTGGCGCAACATTAGCCTAACATTGGGACGACGTTCTGTGTTCACATGGAGATGAAATGAAATAAATGGGTTTTTAGGCCACCTTTGTGCACATATAGGCTAAACTTTGCCAGGACAACGTCCTGAGGATGGTGAGATGAATGAGATGACACTGCCCTCTAGACACAGGATTCGAAATTCGAGCCCTGGTGTCTGAGGTCGAGCACGCCACATCTCGGTCACGGAGGTTCCCCACAATATTGAATCATTACGAGTGAGCGGGGAAGAAACATTTTATTTCTTTGAAACTTGGAGTTCAGAGTGGGGTTCGAACCCGCGAACTCCGACTTTCCAAGCAGGCAGCTTTAGCCACTGCACCAGGGCCCCGCTCCTATTCACATGGATAATTCACCCAGTCACAGCTGTCACGTTACTTTCGCTGTGTAACCTGGTAACTATACCTACCCATTTCACAATATTATCGTCATAGTGGATTGATGATGATGTTGTAAAATGGGTATATGGTACGAGCTTTAACTGTTTATAATAATCATCTATACATATCATTTTCATTTTTATCATCTCATATTATCATAATCAGTTTTTACCATACGAAATTATTGTATACACATGTTTTTTTAGGTTGATATAATTTACAGACTCTTGTAACTCACATTGAGTGACCAGTCAATACTTTACTAAACTGCCATCTATGTAAGATTTGTATTTATAATGTAAACTAGATGAGAAATAAATAAATATTTACTACTACCAAGGAATATATTCCTTGCTACTATTATTACTTTTCACGAGGTCGTCTCTGCCAGTGTCCACTGTAGCCCAGCATTTAGCACGTGCGTCTACACCGCACATGTTGCTGCCTGCAGGCTCGAACCCTTTAACCTCCCGCGTCGCAAAATGCACCAAATGACATATTTTTAATAAAATTCATTGAGCATAAGATGACCTTATCCATCAAAATAATGAGGATCTCGCCTTTAATTTTAAATAACATACCATCCACACACTTTATTTGATACAGGTCACTTGTATTCGCATTGAGATGTGTGAACTGCGACATCTCAATGCGAATACAAATGAGTAGAAATAGCAATTGTTGTGAGTGAGTGAGTGAGTATTGCGTTACGTCGCTTTCTGCACAATCATGGCAATATCGCGACAGAAGGAAGCCCGAAGTCGGGATGCCCTACTCTTTTCGAATGACTTCAATGGCTCTTTATAGTGCACAGTACACCAAGAGGGCTGCGAGGACGCGGAATCTCAGTCACCATCTAGCAGACACTGGATCAATGCTGGGCCACCGTTGTAGATGTTGGACCAACATTGTACCAGTGTCTGTGTAAATTGTAGGCACTTGCACCTGAAGCATATTTTCTGTTAATGGCGACCTTTGACCCCGGGTTGTGCGGCAAACCCCAGCCATGACACTTATGTCAGGTGAGTGAGTGAGTGAGTGATGTAATATCCCAAGAGCAGAACAAATATATTTATAAATGTATTGATCAGTCTGGGTTGTTAATAGTCTTTAATTAGCCTGTTGTTAAAATGATTAAAAAAGAACGACACGACACTTTGTAGATGAACGATAAGTTGTTTTAAAATGAAAATTTTAGATCTCAGCCTAAAGACCTTCCGTGAAAAGAAGATAAGTCTTTGATTTGTTTTCCGTTTTATTATAGTTATATACTCAGCCCACGCCTTTTCTACAGGGCGGGGGGGGGGGGGGGTCTCTTCTAACAACATAATATTCTGACCTATATCACGGCAGTACACGTTCACTATCTGAGGTCGCCTCAAAAGAAACCTTACATATGAGAGGCAAAACTAAAAGAATAAAAACAAAGACATGACGGAGTCTGAGGTCACTAGGTGCGCTGTCAATGCGAAGTCAACAACTGGAAAATATAAATAAGATATCACCCGTGACAGAAACGTCAACCGTGTCGACCCGGCTCCAGGCTCTGGGCTCGAACTCGTGCTCCCCTGTCCTGTGGCCAATCATGGACAATTTATGTAGAGAAGAAAAGAAGCGAACAAAGGAAATTCCGGTATATCATTATATAATTACAGAGTGTTTTGGGAGAACTCCGTTCATTAAATAAAACTCAGAAACCTCATCCCACTTTTACTCACTATAGATAGATAGATAGATACAGAAATAGATACATAGATATTTACTTGACATTGAGAAGTCTGCAACAAGACTTATATGGCATTGCACAGTAACATATTTGTTATATAATATAACATGTACAATACTAGCAGTAATATACTAGCAGTAACATACACCTAACTAACAATATTAATACTATGACTAGGAGGCAGGTGCAAAGCATATAATACTATATAATATAATAAAGTCGCATAATATTATCGTAATAATTTAAAATCTACACGGTATGCCGATGTGAGGTAGGACTCCCTCCATTAGTGTAATCTTCAACAACGATACGGAAATTTCACAACATTTTCATTCACTATGACGTGTTACATTGAATGAAAATGGCTAAATTCTGTAAAATACTCCAGTGTTATGTATCGAAATAAAGCTGACAAACGTCTTCATTTTAATGTATGTTGCATTTTCAATTAAACTAATTTATTAGAGATATTTCTAATGTCACACATATATCCGTCAGTAGCTGGGAAAGAGTTAGATACCGAAGTGTAATTTTATATATTAAATAGAAGTATGAATGTCTGGCATATAATGAGTAATGCCATTTTCAGTTGAAACAATATCGTGTGTGAGGAGCGCGCAGCGCGTGGCCCTGCGCGAAATTAACGTCAATACACTGGTCTCAACCTTAGCTCGGAGATGCCGCCATTAATGTGATCGCCTAGTCACATTGAGAAGGGAGAACAATGTTTTTTCTCTGAAAACTCCACACTGGAACAGCGAACCCGGGACGCATGCATGACTGGCGCCACGTCCCCCTTCGCCACGTCCCCCTGCTCATTTTTAGACAGTTATTCCGGGATGGTGGCACATGTCTAATCGTCACCAGCATGTAAAAGGTTACCACCTCATGGTCGTCGTTACATAGAGGACACCCATAAATCTTCACCTAGCCATTAAACGGTCATAAGAGATATTTTTGTATAAACCATAGAAACCAACGGGATTTTTCAAAGCATCATAAATGTCTTAGTTAGCTTATTCTGCTTCATTTGAATACCTATGTTATGGGTCTACGGCATTAGAAATATTGTAATTCTTTCAGTGCGGGGATCGTCTCTATACGTCAGAATCTGACGTCTACTGACGTCAGATTCTGACGTATAGAGACGATCCCCGCACTGAAAGAATTAAACCAGAGTTGCCGTTCAGAGGGTTTTCTTCTCGCTTTTCATTTGTATTAACTTTGAAGTGTGAAAGATACCAAAAAGAATGAAATCACGCGACGTTAATAGACCACATGAAAGCTTACAACCTGCTTAAAACAGTTACGTCGTCTAGATCGCATGTTCGATTGTGGGCACACATCTAAGGAGAATGAAATCTCCGAACGTTATTGGACCCTATGAAAGCTTACTAAGTGCTGCTCAAAACAGTTACGTCGTCTAAAGTGCGCGTGTTCGATAGTGGGCCCACACCAAGGATAACTAAATCACCTGACTTAAATAAACAACGTAAAAGCTTACAATGTGCCTCAAACAGTTACGTCGTTTAGATCGCATGTTAGATCGTGGGCCCACATCTAAGGAGAATAATATTCACCGAACCTCAACAATGTATAAGCAATACATTTTTTATTTAAAAATTATATGCAATGTGAGCACAAATGAGCCTAGGGGTATTTGAAGGGTGAGATTGGCTGAGCCTGGTTTCGTGCCCACTTGCTTGCTGAATATATATGCATATTATCATCAGCTGTCAGAGACGACATAGCTCATTTGAATTGATGGATCATACAAAACAAAATAATAATCAGTAATTTAAATATGAATAGCATAATTAGTAAAGCAGGAAAGCAGGATTTGAGGCTAAGTTTTCGAGTTAGAAATCCTATGAAAATTCCCACGGACAAATTTCACACCGTAGGAAAGCCCTGAATGCCAGGAATCACGAGGCATTCAGCCAACGCTGGGTTAATTTTGGCCCACCGTCGGCAACGCTGCCCTAACATTAACCCAGCATTGGCTCAGTGTATCGTGTTTGTTGGGGTCTGGTTTTCGGAACGGAGGGTCGTCAAAAAATAGTCCAGGTGTTGTATAACGAGCCTGGTGGTACTTGAGGGGTTTGATTGAAGGTAGATACTGGGCTTCTGCTTCAATGCCTCAGTTGATATTACTATCAGCCGTACTGTGTACTCAACCGTGAGATATGTACACAACCACAAGAAAAGGGGTTTCCTCGCGTCAAATTAGCCAGAAATGAAGAGAAAAGATAGATACCATCAGAGCGTGAGGTGCCTACTAAAGGTACTCACTGAAAAAAAGGCTAAAGGAAACAGATCAGTTATAAATGCTTGACTGCGAATGAATAAATGATTGAATGAATGAATGAATGAATGAATGAATGAATGAATGAATGAATTAATGAACGAATGAATGAATGAATAAATGAATGAATGAATGAATGAATGAATGAATGAATGAATGAATGAATGAATGAATGAATGAATGAATGGATGAATGAATGAATAAATGAATGAATGAATGAATGAATAAATGAATAAATGGAAGAATGAATGAATGAATGAATGAATGAATGAATGAATGAATGAATAAATGAATGAATGATTGAATGAATGAATGAATGAATGAATGAATGAATAAATGAATGAATGAATGAATGAATGAATGAATGAATGAATGAATGATTGAATGAATGAATGAATGAATGAATGAATGAATGAATGAATGAATGAATGAATGAATAAATGAATGAATGATTGAATGAATAAATGAATGAATGAATGAATGAATGAATAAATGAATGAATGAATGGATGAATGAATGAATGAATGAATGAATGAATGAATGAATGAATGAATGAATGAATGAATAAATGAATGAATGAATGGATAAATGAATGAATGAATGAATGAATGAATGAATGAATGAATTAATGAATGTATGAATGATTGAATGAATGAATGAATGAATGAATGAATGAATGAATGAATGAATGAATGAATGAATGATTTAGGCTACGTTGCGCACATTACAGACTAAACTGGGCCATGAGAACCTCATGGGGATGGTGAGATGAATGAGGTCTGATGCTCAGAACGCTACCTCTCTGCCACGAAGCTCTCCACAATGTCTGAGGCACAGCACGCTACCTCTCGGCCACGAAGCTCTCCACAACTGAATCGTTACCAGTGAGCGGTGAAAAGCGTTTTATTTCTTTCAAATCTGATTTTGAAATCGAGGGACGAACCCGCGATGTCCGACTTGGCAGACTGCAGTGATTAAACACTACACAAGGACACCCTTCCATAATGTTTAAATAACATGTTTTTGACATGGTATGATATGACATGACAATTGGCATGGCATGACATGGAATGGCATGGTATGACATAGCATGACATGACATAGCATGACATGACATGATATGGCATGGCATGGCACAAGATGACATGGCATGACGTGGCATGGCATGGCATGGCATGGCATGGCATGGCATGGCAAGGCACAATATGACATGGCATGACGTGGCATGGCATGGTATGGCATGGCATGGCATGGCATGTCATGGCATGGCATGGCATAGCATGGCATGGCGTGGCATGGCATGGCATGGCATGGCATGGCATGGCATGGCATGGCATGGCATGGCATGGCATGGCATGGCATGGCATGGCATGGCATGGCATTGCATGGCATGGCATGACATACTATGGCATGGCATGGCATGGCATTGCATTGCATTGCATGGCATGGCATGACATACTATGGCATGGCATGGCATGGCATGGCATGGCATGGCATGGCATGGTATGGCATGGCATGGCATGGCATGGCATGGCATGGCATGGCATGGCATGGCATGGCATGGCATGGCATGGCATGGCATGGCATGGCATGGCATGACATAACATGACATGTCACGGCATGGCATGGCATGGCAAGTATAATTATAATGGCAATTATATCGCATGGCATGGCATGATGAAACGAGCAGAACAGAGCAGAGCAGAAAATAAATAAAAGCAGAGAATAATGAAGATGTTGGCTTGTAAACCACTTTCTATTTTTATTTCGATGCCGGTAAGTGAGAAGTTCCTTGGAATACAGAAAGGTTTTAATAACAGAGTGACATTATTTGGGTGTGGCGGGTGTTATAATAATGTGCTGCAGAAATGATAGCCACATAATATTGTACCACTCACGACCGCCCCATTAAATACTCATTCTCGTGACGCTGTGTTGACACCTTTATAAAGCTGGCTTTATGATTTCCAACCGATACAAGATACAATGTTGGTTCAATGCTTGGCCTCTCGCCCAACATTGAACCAACATTGGGCTAAAGTCTCGTGTTTGTTGGATTTCTATGACCAACATGCTTGAAGTTCTATGACAATAAAGCCACCGCATGCAATTGTATGCTTTATATAAACATTAAAGTACACACATCACATGGGCCAGTGACTCTAAAATAACTCGTTTTTTTACAACGCAACCGTTTTCTTAGACCATCACACATGCGTTTTGTTCGATCTGTTTGCCTGATGTAACTCACAAAAAACATGTGAGAAAATAACTTTTTCATAGGTTAAAGTGCATAAACGCTGTATTGTCAGTTTTGTGTGTATGTATTGCAAATACCAGGTGTTAAAATACCTTACGAGGAGCTAACTATGGGACCCACGATTATATATATATTACATAAGAGGTTACTTGCAACCAAAAACAGGCACACTTACAAAGAACCAAGAATTTTCTAACTAAAAATCAATTGATAGTGTAAATGATTCTGATTGTAAAATTAATTGATATGATCCATGATTCTGATTATAAAATTCATTGATATGGTCCATGGTTCTGACTTAAGTCATTAACCCTTACAGAGCGTAGATCGACTTTAGATGTCAGAGTCTGACGTCTAAAGTCGATCCTTGCACTGAAAGAGTACAATATATGTAATTGTCACAGGCTCATAACATCGATAGGTATTCTAATGAAGCGAAAAGACCTAGTAATAAGACATTTATGATAATTTAAATTTTCCCCTTGAATTATATAAAAATATTGCAGAGCTTTGAAAGTTCCTATGGCTCCCCAGCAAACACAAAACATTTGCATAACATTTATACAACGTCGGCCCAACTGGTCCAACATTTTATAAATATTATACAAATGTTTTGTGTTTGCTGGGTCACCTTTCTGTGTGGAGCTGAATAAAGATGTCTGGGCCCGTATTTTTGTACAAGCTACGATATATCGTAGGCTTCTGATTGGTCGAGATGGCCATCTCGACCAATCAGAAGCCAACGATATATCGTAACTTGTAGCTGGACCACAGAGAACAATATCACCATTGTACTGGAACACCTCCACCATAACAGAATGTCCTCGACCAATAGCTGACAAGTCACCAGGAATAACTGCTGATTTGTGGTAGTTTTACTGCTTGACCCTGTTGATCCCAAAGATGGTCAGATAATAACCATTGTCCTGCTGGGGCCGTTTATATACGGCTTAGCAAGAATGTATTCTTGGTCTTAGGTAAGTGTTAAACCAACTAAAATGAAATTGATCATAGATTACCTGCAAATAAAATTATTCAATTTTAGAGGTGTCTATTTCTCATGAATAGAAGTATTTTGCTTCATTTGAAGATGGAAATTGCGTTAGCAATTCCGGTTTCAAATGAAGAAAATACGCTTCAACCATGTTCCCCCGCAGGGTTCGCTATTCCTGAGGTCTGACGGCCTCGCTGTGTCAAGACTTGCTGCCGGGAAGATGTCTTCAACCAGACGGCAGTTAACTCTGACTTGACATTGTTCATGTAGAAGTCACAGAAATAATTTGCTCAACAATTCTTAACAATGAAATTTTGATGACGTCTATTTTTCATAAATATAAGTATTTCCCATGATTTAACCATATCTTGCTAAATTAGATAATTTAAATGTTCACCCAGTTGAAGTTTTATCTCGATACCGCCGCCCACAACTTCGAGTGGCTGAAAGGAGGTAATTATATTTCTTTGATTTGACACCAAACATTTGCAAACATTGATGTTTAAACATTCATTTCATTCACAATAAATGTGATTTATTCGGCTGAAATGACTGAACAATGGAAATATATAAATGTACAATTCAGCAAGTCAAGGATCAACCCTTGACTTGCTGAATTCTACATTTATATATTTTTATTTTTCAGTCATTTTATGCTGGCAATAACGATAAATACACTCACGCTTGAAAACACATCCAATTAAAATATGCTTAAATATAATCGTGGAAAAAAGCAGATGGAATACGCTGAAAGCGTCGCCCGATCTGAAAGTGATAATCAGTCGAATAACCGATTCCAGCCTTTTTTGTCTTTCAAACAAAGTAAAAAAAAAAATTTGCTCAATTGGCATAATTATGTTTTAATTCCTTAAAGCATTTTATCCTAAACACGCATGCTCAGCATGAAAATGTGCTTCCGGTGTCCTGTCCGTGCCTGAGATGAAAGCATTCACTCCTGGAGCCGTCTGGCTGGCCGGTCAGCCAGAAATCTAATCATGTCCAGCGCTGGTCACTCGTGATGACCACCACCGTCTGAAGAGAAACGACACGTTTTTTTTAATCGTGCCCTTAGACCATCTCCGGGAGTTACTCCTAGATGCTGACAGCCGGACTGCAGACAACTGTCATAGCTTCAAGGGTCCATTCCACGAAGAATCCTAAAATTAAGATTATTTTAACTTTCTCTTATTTTCATTAGAAAAGTTAAGATTAAAAAAAAGACTATTAACTTTCTCTTCTTTTCATTAGAAAGTTAGGATTTATCTTACATTTTCTAATGAAAATCCTAAAATTAAGATTAACTTAACTTTCTGCTATTTGCATTAGAAAATTTAGGATTAATCCTAACTTTTCTAATGCAATCTGACTGATTATAGCACCATAGGCCTACCGTGATCATGATGGCAATTGTTCTGTAGTTCATCAACAACAACTCTCCATTCCTGGCTTAGAATGTAGTGGTCGGACAAAGAAAATAATGTAGTGGTGTGTTTTAACATTAGAAAAGTTAAGATAAATCTTAACTTTTGTAATGAAAATAGGATAAATTTAAGATAATGTTAATTTGAGGATTTTTAGTGGATGGACCCCAGATTTTAATCTAGTTTCAACTTGTACACTCATAAGACATTGTCCACCAGATACGATTCAATATTCCAACCCTGGCGATTTAAGGCCGAGCACGCTGTATCTCGGTCATGGAGGCTCCCCACAATATTGAATGGGACATCTTTGTAAGATATTAGACAATGTTGTCATCAGTTTTTGCCCAGGTCCTGTTTCAATTTATGTCCTCATGTGATGCACTTTATGTTCAAGTGCTTCACTTCACTCTGGTGTATATGAGCAGGCTAGCTGGAAGAATAGATAGCAATGTAAAGAGTGAATTCCCAGCACCGAAATGGCTCCATGATATGTATGCTCCTCTGGGAGTTGAAATGACACATATGTGAATGGCTTTCTATTAAGATATGAATATGAATATTGCTTTACGTCGCTTCCTGCACAATCATGGCAATATCGCGACAGAAAGAAGCCCAAAGCCGGGACTATGCCCTACTCTTATTCCGAATGACTTCAAGGGTTATTTGACCTAGTACCATAGGCAGCACTGTACACTCCATGCCTTTGAACAGTTTGGAGCATTGTATATGCACAGCCACGATGACAAATATCCGCATCGACCGGGATTCGAAACTGGTACCCACGAATGAGCCATCGAGGCCGGCGCTAAAATGGCTCCATGATATGTATGCTCCTCTGGGAGTTGAAATGGCACATATATGAATGGCTCTCTTTTGAGATTCCTTGGTACTATACATCACTCTGACCAGTCACATGGTGCTATTTATTCACGTTACCTTACACTTAAATACCGGAGTCGGCGTGGTTTTGTAGTATAGCATTGAAACTAACAATAACATTATCAGATAAACACAAAAAAATGTTTTTTTTAAGATGGGATAAAAAAATGTTATACGAAATCGCACGACTCTCCAGAGGGCATCCTTTAGTGCTGGGGTCATGACCTTTCATGACTGAGAAAAGGGGTGACAGTGATTACGTGGAGAGGGCGTGTAGATAAAGCACGCTCGGGGGTGGGGAGGGGATGGGGGGACGCTCAGGGGGCGAATACCTGAGAGACTTCGTCAAAAATTGAACTCTCTCTAACTGTGTCATGTTGACCTCAGACAAAAAGCTTTATCAGAGAAGTTGTTGAGATTTGAAGTGTTGTTTAACCGAGGTATACCATCCCCGTCATGTCTGTACTTACCCCACCAAACCCCACCAACCCACCCTTACTGTCATGCCCCGTGCATATCCGAGATTAACTCTTTCAGCGTGGGAACCGACTACAGACGTCAGATTCTGACGTCTGAAGTCGATCCCCACACTGAAAGAGTAAAATATTTATAGTGGCCGTAGACCCATAGCATAGGTATTCAATGAAGCAGAAAGAGCTAACTAAGACATTTATTAGGATTTCAAATTGGAAAAAAAAAATTTGTTCTATTAGTTTATTTAAACATATTTCTGACGTCTGAAGTCGATCCCCACACTGAAAGATTAAAACATTTATATTGGCCGTAGACCCATAACATAGGTATTCAAATAAAGCAGAGAGAGAGCTAACTAAGACATTTATTAGGATTTCAAATTGAAAAAAACAACGTTGTTCTCTTGGTTTGTGTAGACATATTTCAGCGCTTCAGCCCTTAAAGCGCGGGGATCGACTTTAGTCGGCAGAATCTGACGTCCGTAGACGTCAGATTCTGACATCTAAAGTCGATCCCCGCGCTGTAAGAATTAGAAAATTAATAATGACCGTAGACCCATAACATAGGTATTCAAATGAAGCAGAAAGAGCTAACTAGGACATTTATTATGATTTTAAATTGAAAAAAAACCATTGTTCTCTTGGTTTGTGTAGACATAATTCAGCGCTTTAACCCTTAAAGCGCTGATTTATTGTTGTTCAAACCATGGAGACTAAAGGGTTTTTTCAATTTGAAATCATCATAAATGTCTTAGTTAGCTCTTTCTGATTTATTTGAATATGTATGTTATGGGTCTACGGCCATTAGAAATATTTTTACCCCTACCGCGCGGGTATCGACTTTAGTCGTCAGATTCTGACGACTAAAGTCGATCCCCGCGCGGTAGGGGTTGAGGGTTAATATGGTCACAGCAAAGAAATGTTGGTTTACTGCTGGGCCAGTGTCGGAGACGGTGGACCACCAGTAAAACCACACTGGGTTCACATCTGGTATTTTCTGGGGTTGCCCCATGTCCGCCATCCGTCTTATAATGAAGTATAAACTAATATCAACTGCTTATCTCAATATTATGTAGATCTCTATGTAAATCAAATGCGCTACATCATATTAATCGAGTTCAGCTCAGTGCAGGCCAATCACTGAAAATGTTAAGCAGAATTTTACTCAAATGATTTATTTTCCATTTTCTCATTACTCTTCAGTTTCATGATCCCATAGATACATTATCACTCAGATATATTATCACATGGATATATTATTCCATAGCTACATTATGCCATTCCCCACCCCTCACTTAGTTGCTATGAAGTAACACATAAGCTTCTGTGTGTCGGTCGAAAGATTTTTTTTTTTTCATTAGATGATGTTCTTGAACATAATGTGTAGAAACGATTGTGCCATGCCATGCATCGACGATCGTACTTGTTTTGATTTCGCCTTCCGTTTTACCCGGTGCTCTGCGCATACTCAGCGACAAAGAGTGTAGATAGAGAGATAGAGGGAGGAATGATAAACCATATATAATGTTACCATAACAATGGGAAGTATCTATGTAGTAAGTGCCTAGATATCAGACAGTGACAGGGAGAGGGGTACATAGGGCAGGCAGGGGGTGTCAGACCACCCTCAACGCCTGTGAATTACCCCAGAATGAAGAAACAAATTACTTCATGAGATACATGAGGTTTATAGAGAGACTGAGGTTGTCAAGGTGATACGCGAGAGAGGGCGGATGGGGGGGGGGTGGTTGTCGGTTTTTTGAACATATTTCTATCCCAACAAACAATTTCTCACATTTTGCTATTTGCCAACATAAATTCATTGTTGCTGAATTAAAGGTGGATGACTATCTAGGTTATAGCTATATTTACACAATGTAAAAACTGTATTTGGAGAGATTAAATCCTCTCGAAATACAGTTTGTACACAGTGTAAAATATATGTTTTTAGAGTTTATAAATATATTTAAATTCCATACAAGCTGTATTCTCAGGTGTTATATCAATAATTACATTATTACACGTTTTATTCCATGCAAGGTTATAGTAGGAACGCATAAGAGAGCATTTCTGGATATAGCTATTGATATATATACACTGTGTAGTACATGTTTCCTATTTTGTGACATAATATTTTGTGATATATACACAATATTTACACTGTATTGTGGGGGGGGGGGGGGTTATATCTGTATAACCCAGCAAACACGACACATTGAAACAATGTTGGTTTAATGTTGGGATAGGGTCGCAGACGGTGGGTCAACGTTAAAGCAGCATTGTTTCAATGTGTTGGTTTTGCTGGGTGTGTACACCAGGTACACACTATGTGTGTTATATGAGAGTTCAGCAGTATCTCTGACGTGACCCCAGTGACCTGTGCGCGTGCGCGCTATCACATCAGATGACAACAGGAAGTTATTCTTCTTCACATGTCAAACGTAGACATAATTACTGGCCCAACGCTGGTACAATGTTGGCAAAGTTTTCCTAATGTCTTTGTATTGATACTGCGTGTAGGCCTACTTACGGCTATTATATACACGATGCAAATGAAATGAAATAATATGAATGGGGCTTTAGGCCACCTTTGTGCACATATAGGCTAAACTGGGCCAGTAGAACCGCCTGAGGATGGTGAGATGAATGTGATGGCACTGCCCTTCAGGCACAGGATTCGAAATCGAGCCCTGGTGATCTGAGGCCGAGCATGCTACCTGTCGGTCATGGAGGCTCTCCACAATATTGAATTTTTACGAGTGAGCAGGGAAGAAAATTGTGTTTCTTTGAAACTTGAATGCCAGAGCTGGGGACGAGCCTGCAATCTCCAAGCAGGCAGCTATAACCACTGCACCAGGATCTATACACAATGCATGACTATTAATACATAGATTAAGTACAGCGATAGATAAATATATACTTTATGGATCCAAAGTCAGTACATGCACTGGATATGTGACGAACCATATTTTGCACTCACAATAAAGAGGGTCAAACAATTTGGAATACAACGTCTGCTAAGAAATGCCCATCCAAACAAACTATTAGATTACCATTTATTCAATAATAATGTAATGTTTATTTATTTTGTTGATTATGTGGGTGCAGAATATGGCCATAATGCTGGTGTAATCAGAAGTATAGGCACCATTTACAGGAAGATGGAGGTTGAATTTTACGTATAAGATAAAGCCCTCGGAGCTCTACATTCTTAGCTGTGGAAAAGGCCGTGGCCAAAGGCCGAGGCCTTTTCCACAGCTAAGAATGTAGAGCTCCGAGGGTTTTAACTGACTTAAAACACATACGACCATAATGAGGATCCCACATAATCAACAGCTCGGTCACACCTGACTGATTATAGCACCATAGACCTACCATAATAATTGGTTTGTACTTGATCAACAATAACTCTCCATTCCCGGCTTAGAATGTAGTGGTCGGACAAAGAAAATAATGTACTGGTGTGTTTTAACTTTGAAATAAGGGAGACATTTGTGTTCAATACGTGCACATTTTGAGTGATTTAGAAGTTGTACCACGGGTAATTAAAATCACACAATATATATTTAGATTGAGTATTATAAATCGTTACAAATTAAGTCAAGCATATAAAATCTCTTGGCTCCAAGCTCTCTTTAACAACTTTTTTTCTCATAATATTCCGTACACTGCCAGTCGTTAGGGACTATACACAGTGCTCTGTGTAAATATCCCGAGGTACAACTTCAAAATCCCTCAAGATGTGTACGTATTCAACAAAAATGTCTCCCTAATTTCGAAGGTGGAATCCTCCATCTCTTAGAAAATGGTGTGCATGCTTCTGATTATTTCTGATGCACAGGGTAGTGGTTTGCTACATATTATCTCATTGTATGAGGCCGAGCACGCTACCTCCCAGTCACTGAGACTCCCTACAATACCTTGGTATTTCATGTAGCTTACTTAGTACACATATGCCTACACTTATTACAGCACGTTCTCAGCAAACACGAGACATTCATTCAATGTTAGTACAATGTTGGCCAAGCGTCTCCGCTGGGTAGCACATAGTAGTCGTTTTCTTCATACCGTCCCCTTGGATATGAAAGGGTGTATCTGCCACTTTACAAAGTGGCAGATACACCCTTTCATATCCAAGGGGACACTATTATCTGTGCATACATCAGGCTGACATTGTCACACCCAGTCACTAACCCCCTTCACACAGCTGTTGGACACGCAGGATGAGAACTGACTTTCTCTCCACCAGTCATCATCGAGGTCACATTGACATTGGCCACCCTTTCTGTACCGGCAACCATTGATATGCTAGGGATGCGTATATGCGACATACTGATATATAACATAAACTATTAAAACACACCACTTTATTATTTGCTTTGTCCGACCACTACATTCTAAGCCAGGAATGGAGAGTTATTGTTGAGCAAGTACAGACCAATTATCATGGTAGGCCTATCCCAGCAGACACAAGACGTGAAATCAGTGTTGGTTTAACGTTGGTCCAGCGTCGTAGACGGCGGACCAACGTTAAATCAACATTGATTCAACGTCTTGTGTCTGCCGGGATGGTGCTATAATCAGTCAGGTGTGACCGAGCTGTTGATTATGAGGGATCCTCATTATGGTCGGGTGTGTTTTAAATCAGTTAAAACTCTCGGAGCTCTACATTCTTAGCTGTGGAAAACCACAGCTAAGAATGTAGAGCTCCTCGAGCTTCATCCTATACATATAATTCTGAGAGGGACGTGGTACAATGGTTAGAGCGTAGCCCTTTGCAATAAGCTGCATGCCGCCCGACTCGCCGGGTGAAGAATTTTCGGAAAAATATAATGTTTTCCCCTCTCAACGCTGGTCATTGATGTATAAATGTAGTGTCCTTGGGCAAAACACTTTATCTTCAAGTGTGCTTCACCTCACTCAGGTGTAAATGAGTACCTGGTGGGACAGAGATGGCGTTTGTTGTACGACAAGTTACTAGCGCCACATGGCTACAGTGCTGTATGCTCCACGGGGAGTTTAAATGGTACATGAATGAAGAGGTCCAATGACCAGGGATAATATGATATAAGGCGCCATGAGTAGCCCTAGGCTGGATATGTGTGCCATATAGATATTCACATTATTATTAATATAATTATTATTTTATTTTACATCTTATATCATTTTTTCTGAAGGGCTCAAAAAATATCATTTTTTCTGAAGGGCTCGAATCCACCGAATAGAGAGAGAAGGATATCTCCACCGCACATAGGCTAAACTGGGCAAAGAAAACTTCCTGAGGATAGTGAGATGAATGAGATGACACTGCCCTCCGGACACAGGATTCGAAATTCGAGCCCTGACGGTCTGAGGCCGAGCACGCTACCTCTCGATCATGAAGGCTCCCCACAATATTGAATCTTTACGAGTGAGTGGAGAAAAAATGTTGTTTATTTGAGTTCAGATGTGGCTACGTTGTAAACAAAGCTGATGTGAGCAAATAGTAATCCTTACAGCACGGGAGCGACTTTAGTCGTCATAATCTGACGTTTGTAGACGTCAGATTCTGACGACAAGTCTATCCCCGCAATGTAAGAGTAAACATATTTCTAATGGCCGCAGACCCATAATAAAGGTATTCAAATAAATGGGGAAGAGCTGACTAAGAAATTTATGATGATTTCAAATTGAAATAAACCATTTGGCCTTCAGGATTTATGCAAAATTAAGGGTTAACCTTTTCAGCGCGGGGATCGACTTTTGACGTCAGAATCTTACGTCGATCCCCGCACTGAAAGAGTAAACATATTTATAATGGCTGTAGACCCATAACATAAGTATTTAAATGAAGCGGAAACAGCTAAGTAAGACATTTATGACGATTTTAAATTGAAAACTAACTTTCCCTCTTGGTTTATATAAAAATATTTCAGCGCTTTAAGGATCAAATTAACTGCTGTTTAATGTTAAAAACAAATATTACATTGTATGGATTTATAAGAGGTTAAGATTGTATGGGTATAGGGGGCTAAGCAAACATATTCGAAATGTTCTTTCACAGCAAAATATAAAACCTATCAAACATTGCCCACTACCGCATTCACTATGACAAACCATCTATAGAAGGCAGATCGTCTTTCGAAGATTGAAAATGGCGCATCTGACATTTTGTAAGCTGAAAGATACGACCTTTTGATTTTCAAAGGACGATAAAATAATATGGTCAGATAAGCTTGTTCAATACATCCTGTGATAAACACTTCTTGCAGCAATTAAACACTGTCAAGGACGCCTCGAACTCAAAGCTGACAGAATATCAAAGCTAAAATAACGGAAAGACTCACATCCTGGGATTAAGAAATCACATGTGAACGTCTCGCGTTCACTTCTCAATGTTGTGTCAATGTTGGACCAGCGTCGTAAACGCTGACCCAACATTAATACAACATTGTGCCAGCGTCAGTGATTGCATTCTTTCAATTAGTTAAGGCAAGTTATGGCGGGGACACAGGGTAGTGGTTAGCACCGCTGCCTTTCACGCCAGAGTTCGGGTTTATTTCTCGGACTCGGTGGTCTGAAAGTAAACAAAAATGTTTCTTCTCCATCCACTCCTAAAACTCAGTATTGTGGGGAGCCACCGAGACCGAAAGGTAGCGTGCTCGGCCTCAGACCTACAGGGTTCGAACTTCGAATCTTGTGTCTGGAGGGCAGTGTCATCTCACTCATCTCACCATCCTCAGGAGGTTCTCCTGGTCCAATTTAGCCTGTATGTGCACAAAAGTGGCCTAACGCCCGATTCATTTCATTTCATTTTTAAGGCAGCTGCCAGCTCGGATGGTTTATTCGATCCGGTTGTGGCTGGAAACTCAGATCGGGTCGGGTCGGTCGGGTCGGATATTTGTCAGCGAGGTTGTGCATATACAGTGCTCCAAACTGTTCAAAGGCCTGAAGTGTACAGTGCTGTCTATGATACTGTGCGCTATAAAGAACCCTTGACATCAGTCGATAAGAGTAGGGCACATTCCCGGCTGCGGGCTTCCTTCTGTCGCAATATTGACATGATTGTGCAAAAAGCGACGTGAAGCAAAATTCACAAACTTCCAAGGCCAGTTACAGCGTCACTTGAATAAACATTATCAGTGGTTTGTACACTGTACAGTACACTGTGAAATTATGTTCCGAGTGAAAGTTGCAATTTTATTATTTTTAATTTTATATTTAATTCATATTGCGTCAATAATAACAATGATTGTTCACGGTGTATGCACAACCTTCAAGCAGCATTAGGCGAATGGCTTGTGTTTTTCTGCGGTGCATGCACAACCTTGAAACAGCATTCGGCCAATGTCTCCTGTTGTCTACTGTGCATGTACTACCTTGAAACAGCATTGGGCCAATGCCTTGTATTGTCTACGGTACATGCATAACTTTGAAACAGCAATGGGCCAATGCCTTGTGTTTCCGTTGATGAAGTGACCTCTATGTGTATCATAATCACTCAGCACGCACGAGAAAGTGAACCAATATTGGTTTAATGTTGGCCCAGCGTCGCAGACGGTGAGCCAACATTACACCAACATTGGTTCAACGTATTCTGATAGATGGGCGTGTCGTGGACTTCATTCAGCAATCATCGCTGACTCTATTGATGGTATTCTCTTGTGCCTTCGTATTATTAATCAATAGTGACGGGGGACATAAAATATGGTATTCCTTTGTGGCTTCATACATGGAAAAGTACTATAATTATAATGACTTGTATTGTCACAGCCAATCTGTGCATTCTATGAAATGATGTAAATATCATCCCACAATATTAAAGCTTTACGTTGACGGGGAAGAAACATTTGTGTCTTTAAAACCAAGATTATTGAACGGGAAACGAACTCTGGCATGGTAGGCGCCGGCATTAAACACTATACCAATACCCCCCGCCTATGTGAGCGTTGGTAGCTAATCTATTTGCCACATTTTATTTTTTTGTTGAAATTTTAAAATTTGTCATAGCTTATCTTAATCTAATACTAAATGAGAATAATGGCAGGAAATTGTAACTACAGTAAGCTCTTTTAATCGTTCAACCATGGAATCTTAGTGAACATTTCAATCGATTTTGACATGCTGAAGCAGGAATTGCTGACGCAAATTCCAGTTTAGAATGAATTTTCTTTTGAAAAACTAGATATGTAAATACTGATAAATAATAATGATCTAGAAGATACAGGCCAGTAGATCGTAGATGATTTATTTGTTTTTACATTATTTAACAAGTCACTGAGAGCTGAAATCACCATCGCAAATATTCGTCACATTTTTTTAAAACTGCAGACAAGTTAGACTATCAATTCATCAATATATATCATTTTATTAAACTCTATGATATCAATCCGCGGGGGGGGGGGGGTGAACTGGCTGGGGGGGGGGGTGAGACCCTACAGTCAGACTACAGTCAGACAACAGTTGTTCTCCAGGCCAACTACACTCAGACCACATTTGGCGCCAGTCTCATCACCATTTCCAAGGCAGACACTGGTAGATTGCTCTATTAGAAATACTGACCAATTTAGCCTATATATCAAGCCCCTCCTACCAATAGCTATATTATATTATACTGCTGAGGCAAATCGCAGTAACTGCTTCCTTAAAAATAAGCATTTACTGCTATTTGTCGTATATGGTAGAATAACGAAACTGCACCTTGGATGAACATTAATCACGTATCAAAGCATAATGTAGTCTACCATTTTTTCCTCCAATCTAGAAAATCTGTGTATTATTTTCTGGTTTATGTAACCATTCCAGTTGTTGGATCTCAATTTCAACAAATACGTTGATGTTGTGGATGGCGCTTATCAAATGGATAAAAATTTGAATTATTTAAGTTGGGTATTAAAATTTAATATATCGAATTTGGAATAGGTTACAGAAAAGTGCATATTTTGGGTTTAATTTCCGTTTATTAAATATTCCGTAGGCCCTTAAAGAAAAACAAAAGCAATACACTCTTTGCACGATTTTGCGCATTAAACAGTAGTCCCAACTAAATAGTTCAGCATTGGTAACTGTGTGGCGTTTTGTTATTGAAAAGGGTGTAACCGGAGTCCAACTTAATAGTTCAGCTTTGGTCACTGTGTGGCGTGTTGTTATTGAAAAGGTGTTTACAAATCTCTTACATTATAGTAATCAATATAATATCTAATATATAATAGAAAGCTTAGCATGATATACGATGATAATGAATGTGATTATAAAAGACAGCTGGGCCCATATACATGATATACTATCAATGTCATTATAATAGACAGCTGAGCCTATCCAGCAAACACAAAACATTTTTATAACATTTGTACAACGTCGGCCCAACGTCTTCGACGTTGGTCCACCATTGTACAAGTGTTATAAAAAATGTTTTGTGTTTGCTGGGTATATAAATGATATAGATGATATATTCTGAATGTGATATCAGCCATAATGATTGGTTAATGTGGCTCACTGTGTCACAATTACTGTGTGTAAACTGATAGTCCGCCCTGGGTCCACAGGCGCCGGGAAGACTGGACACAGCATGCAGCAGACGCTGAGCCAATGCTGGCCTAATGCTGGCTACAGGCGCTGAAAAAACCAAGACCTACCAGCATACAACAGACGCTGCCCCAAAACTGGGCCAGAATCTACGACCATGGCTCAACGTTAGGCTATAGGGTCAACATTTCGGGATTCGCCAATATCAATATAGCTGACCCTTTGCCGACAGGAGCCCCACATTCCTACTTGGGATTCGCCATTATCAATATAGCTGACCCTTTGACACCAAGAGCCCCACATTCCTACTTGGAATTTGCTAATATCAATATATCTGACCCTTTGCCGACAAGAGCCCTACATTCCTACTTGGGATTCGCCAATATCAAAATAACTGACCTTTTGCCGACAAGAGCCCCACATTTCTACGTGTGACTCCAGCTCTATCTCTAACACTTTGATAACAAAGACATTTCCAATAATCATATTTGCCCCACCAGGTCTTTTGTGATCACTGTCTTTTTCACATGATATTACCTAATTCACAAACTACTACACACTGCCCACCGTAGACACTGCTACTTCGCATATTAAAATTTGCAGATGGTTGACGTCATATGTCCTCCCCCCCCCCCGCTCTCAATTTCAAGTATTGTAGTAAGCTTGTGATTGGCCGGCTGTCTTGCTAAAAGTACCCTGATCGGCTGGCGAGAATATTATGGTGGGGGACGGGTGGGTGTAAACAGACACCTATGTGGAGCCCGGCAAACGCGAGGATTTGACCCAATGTTGTTTAAATATTGGTCCACCGCCAACGGCGCTGGACCAACATTGAAACAACATTGGATCAAGTCTTCGTGTTTTTGCTAGGAGAGCTGTCCGCATTTTGATACACGCGTGCCGTTTGTGTCTGGTTGGAAGAGACTACTCAGTGCTCTGTGTAAAACTACTTCTACTACCTAAATTGTTATTTTATATTCAACTGGGCACGATATAAGATTAATTTCTTATCCTCTGGAATCCATTTGCACAGCATTTTGCAAACTAATAATGTTGTGGGGGTTGTTCCAATTTAGTCAGCTTAACACGATATTTTTTCTATTTGTTTTAAATGATTCTGCTTTGTTTACATTGCTCTATTTGATCCAGTTTGACATGTTAACATTGTGGTGATGTCCTTTTTGTATTTCTGCGGAGAACACTTTGTCCCTAGTGCCATATTAGAGTTGCACATTTGTTACTGTGATAAGCTGGTAATAAAACATCTTTATTATTTTCATGACTATCTAACCCGGTAATCCTACTTTGACTCTCTCCTTGAGTGTTAGGCTCTACATGTATGTAAAGTGTCGTCTGGTAGCCATTGTACATAAAGTGTCTCCTGAAAACCCCGTACCCTGTGTCGCCTACAAAGATGGTTGCCTGGTAGCCCCTTACCCTGGTACATAAACGGTCTCCTGGGAGCCTAATATCGATACATAAAGGGTCTCCTAGTGACCCCGTACCCTGGTACATAAAATATCTCCTGGTAACCCTAACCCTGGTACATAAAGGGTCTCTTGGTAACCCTGTACCCGTTACATAAAAGGTCTCCTGGCTACCCCGTAACCTGGTACATAAAGGGTGTCCTTGTAACCCGTACCCTAGCACATAAAGTCCCCCGTTCCTATCCTGAGCACGTCTGTAAGCTCGCCCTCTGACAACACTTATCAACCTGATCAACTAAGATCGATATCAACCACTTATATCATGTATTGATGGCAACAAATCAGTTCACAGGGTTCAATACATTCAGAGTGCACGCTCTGGTGGCATAGCGTGTACAGCATGTACATAGCGTCGGCCTTCTGATAAAACCTCATATCTGCCTTCTATAAATGTATATAGATACGAGGTTTTATCAGAAGGCCGACGATAAACAGTATAGGATCTATAGGGTCTACAACATTGACATTTGAACTCGATCAATTAATTTTCCTGTCACAGGACTTCAAGGGAAAATAAATCATCTGATGGTCTGTATCAGTGTATACCAGCTTTATGAATGAATGAATGAATGAATGAATGAATGAATGAATGAATGAATGAATGAATGGATGAATGAATGAATGAATGAATGAACGAACGAAATGAAATTAATAAAATGAACGAAATGCATGAAATGAATGAACTGTTGGACCTCATATTTATGAACATTACGACCGTATAACACTGGAAGATTATCATAGGCCTAATTTTCACAATGTACGTCATAATATTGTTTGTTGAATAATAAATTTGAACCCTTACGCTGTTGAATTGTTTGTTTCTATTTTCCATGCATTTGAAGCTGGAATTGCTAACGCAATTTCCAGCTTCAAATGATGAAAAAATGTTTATATTTATTAGAAATAGGCATCTCCAATATTGAATTATTGGATTAGCTAAGCATCTACCCAAATCCATTTTCTCAAAAATTTTGATATTTTTATTGATTTAACCCTTTAAGCCCTCACGATGCTTTCCAGCATCATTTCACATCCCTGAAAAGAGATTTAATTTTTCTACAATTAGTGGTTTTAGAGTGAAAATTTCCATGAAACTGGTTTGCCAATACATGGCAATTTTCTTTAATTTTTAAACCACATTATGTCATCTTCATCCACTACAAGTCGAGAATTGCGACAGCAATTCGCGGCTTGTAGTGGATGAAGATGACAATGGTAAATTCAGGTTTGAAAGGGTTAAAGCATGCTTGAAACCGTATATATATACAGGCCTAGCAGCACAAGGGTCAACCGTCTAAAGCTAATTCGTCTGGTTTTCATTCACTTTGGGATGTGAATTGTTACCGCTATATCCACTCTACTGGTGTTAAAGAAAACTTACCAGATTTTAATAAAAAAGATTAACTTTAATACAAATGATTATTTTATTCGCCATTATTGTCGTTGTTACGTACATTTTTATCTGGAATAAGAATACATAGGCCTATATTAATAGCTATTTTGCCGGTTATTTTTATTATTAATGTCATTATAATGTTTTAATACATACCATATTTGATTCAAATGTCCAACAAAACTGTTTATTTACTTCATATTATTTTTTCACATAAAAAAATATACTCTAGTTATATCAACTTTTATGTATAGGGCCTGCTATTCGTTTCTAAGCTTTCCAGAGTGTCTTTTTTGAAATTATTTTTAGTATTATCAGTTATTTTATCTCTGGTTGTGGTGCGGGAGACATATATCTATATCATGTATATAATATTACCATGTAAATTTCTTTTTATTATTTTAAATCATTTATTACTGGTAAATATATTTACACCACTTTCTATTTTATCATATTATGCACTGTATCATATAATGTACTGTAACAGTTCACTTTATTCTGTTAATGACGCATAAGTCCACACACTTCCCGTCCTCAATAAATATCTATCTGTAATATCTGTAATCTCAAATGAAAGCTTAACCGTTACAGCGCGGGGATCGACTTTAGTCGACAGAATCTGACGTCTGTAGAGGCGTCAGATACTGACAACTAATAGAAAGTCGATCCTCGCGCCGTAAGAGTAAAAATATATATAATGGTCGTAACGTTAGACCCATAACATAGATATTCAAATGAATCAGAAAGAGCTGACTAAGACATTTATGATGATTTCAAATTGAAAAAAACCTTTGGTCTCCATGTTTTCTACAAAATAATTCAGCGTTGTAAAATAGTCAAAAGTTAAAATATTTCTCGGCGAGTCAAAGGGTTAATGTATGCTATTTATTCAGCCTTAGCCTCCAAAGTGTCGTGTCAGTACAAGACTAGAGACATACTATTTGCTGTATACATGGCAGCCTGACAAATCATCTGACAGTTGTTGGATGAGGAGAGAAGTCATTGGCAAATCAAACCTCAGTGATAACGGATAATGAGATGCTCATTGGCAGCTCTTGTATAGATCATAGATTTCTCTGGAGATGCGAAACCAATGCTGGTTTAATGTTGGGCCACCGTATGCGACGCTGGCCCAACATTAAACCAGCACAGGGGCGATGTTTCGTGTTTTAAAGATAATGATATTCTGTCTGGCATCTCATGTAGAGATGATAGATGCCGCTAGAAACTCGTGATGAAACGTTGATGCTGGGAAAACTAGGCTACAGTGGAAACCGTCCATAGTGAAGTCTAGGCTACAGTGGGAATGAAACTAAATGAATGGGGTTTTAGGCCACATTTGTGCACATATAGCCTGAACTGGGCCAGGAGAACATCCCGAGGATGGTGAGATGAATGAGATGACACTGCCCTCCAGACATAGGATGCAAAATTCGCGCACTAGTGGTCTGAGGCCGAGCACGATAGCTCTTGGTCACAGAGGCTCCTCACAATATTGAATCTTTACGAGTAAGTAAGTAAGTTAGTGAGTGAGTGAGTGAGTGAGTGAGTGAGTGAGTGAGTGAGTGAGTGAGTGAGTGAGTGAGTGAGTGAGTGAGTGAGTGAGTGAGTGAGTGAGTGAGTGAGTGAGTGAGTGAGTGAGTGAGTGAGTGAGTGAGTGAGTGAGTGAGTGAGTGAGTGAGTGAGTGAGTGAGTGAGTGAGTGAGTGAGTGAGTGAGTGAGTGAGTGAGTGAGTGAGTGAGTGAGTGAGTGAGTGAGTGAGTGAGTGAGTGAGTGAGTGAGTGAGTGAGTGAGTGAGTGAGTGAGTGAGTGAGTGAGTGAGTGAGTGAGTGAGTGAGTGAGTGAGTGAGTGAGTCAGTGAGTGAGTGAGTGAGTGAGTGAGTGAGTGAGTGAGTGGGTGGGTGGGTGGGTGAGTGTGTGAGTGAGTGAGTGAGTGAGTGAGTGAGTGAGTGAGTGAGTGAGTGAGTGAGTGAGTGAGTGAGTGAGTGAGTGAGTGAGTGAGTGAGTGAGTGAGTGAGTGAGTGAGTGAGTGAGTGAGTGAGTGAGTGAGTGAGTGAGTGAGTGAGTGAGTGAGAGAGTGAGAGAGTGAGTGAGTGATTGAGTGAGTGAGTGAGTGAGTGAGTGAGTGAGTGAGTGAGTGAGTGAGTGAGTGAGTGAGTGAGTGAGTGAGTGAGTGAGTGAGTGAGTGAGTGAGTGAGTGAGTGAGTGAGTGAGTGAGTGAGTGAGTGAGTGAGTGAGTGAGTGAGTGAGTGAGTGAGTGAGTGAGTGAGTGAGTGAGTGAGCGAGCGAGCGAGCGAGCGAGCGAGTGAGTGAGTGAGTGAGTGAGTGAGTGAGTGACGTCACTTTTAGCAGTTCACCTGATGCTGGGGAACACCAAACCACACCATACATGCCTTTGAACAGCGGAATGGGCCAACATATTGAAATATAAAGTTTGCAGCGCTCTATATCCACAGCCATAATTACATAAATCCGACCCAGCCTGGATTCGAACCCGATACCACCATCAGCCCACAGCTGTACCGAATATTTCCCACAATAGTTATTATTGTCAACTTCAACTATTCGAACATTAGACTATTCGAACATTAGATGTAGGCCTAGTGTACTGGTTTTGTATTTGCTGAGTATATACATGATATAGATGATATATTCTGAATGTGATATTCTGAATGTGTATATAAATTTGCTGGGTATATACATGATATAGATGATATATTCTGAATGTGATATCAGCCATAATGATTGGTTAATGTGGCTCACTATGTCACAATTACTGTGTGTAAACTGATAGTCCGCTCTGGGTCCACAGGCGCCGGGAAGACTGGACACAGCATACAGCAGACGCTGAGCCAATGCTGGCCCAATGCTGGCCACAGGCACCGAGAAAACCAAGATTCACCAGCATAGAGCAGACGATAACCCAAAACTGGGCCAGCATCTACGACCATGGCTCAACGTTAGGCTATAGGGTCAACATTTCGGGATTCGCCAATATCAATATAGCTGACCCTTTGCTGACAGGAGCCCCACATTCCTACTTGGGATTCGCCATTATCAATATAGCTGACCCTTTGACGCCAAGATTCTCACATTCCTACTTGGGATTCGGCATTATCAATATAAGCCTATCTGACCCTTTGCCGACAAGAGCCCCACATTCCTACTTGGAATTTGCTAATATCAATATATCTGACCCTTTGCCGACAAGAGCCCTACATTCCTACTTGGGATTCGCCAATATCAAAATAACTGACCTTTTGCCGACAAGAGCCTTTTTCACATGATATTACCTAATTCACAAACTACTACACACTGCCCACCGTAGACACTGCTACTTCGCATGTTAAAATTTGCAGATGGTTGACGTCATATGTCCCCCCCCCCGCTCTAAATTTCAAGTATTGTAGTAAGCTTGTGATTGGCCGGCTGTCTTGCTAAAAGTACCCTGATCGGCTGGCGAGAATATTATGGTGGGGGACGGGTGGGTGTAGACAGACACCTATGTGGAGCCCGGCTAACGCGAGGATTTGACCCAATGCTGTTTCAATATTGGCCCACCGCCAACGGCGCTGGACCAACATTGAAACAACATTGGATCAAGTCTTCGTGTTTTTGCTAGGAGAGCTGTCCGCATTTTGATACACGCGTGCCGTTTGTGTCTGGTTGGAAGAGACTACTCAGTGCTCTGTGTAAAACTACTTCTACTACCTAAATTGTTATTTTATATTCAACTGGGCACGATATAAGATTAATTTCTTATCCTCTGGTATCCATTTGCACACCATTTTGCAAACTAATAATGTTGTGGGGGAAGTTCCAATTTAGTCAGCTTAACACGATATTTTTTCTATTTGTTTTAAATGATTCTGCTTTGTTTACATTGCTCTATTTGATCCAACTTGACATGTTAACATTGTGGTGATGTCCTTTTTGTATTTCTGCGGAGAACACTCTGTCCCTAGTGCCATATTAAAGTTGCACATTTGTTATTGTGATAAGCTGTTAATAAAACATCTTTATTATTTTCATGACTATCTAACCCGGTAATCCTACTTTGACTCTCTCCTTAAGTGTTAGGCTCTACATGTATGTAAAGTGTCGTCTGATAGCCCTTATACATAAAGTGTCTCCTGAAAACCCCGTACCCTGTGTCGCCTACATAGATGGTTGCCTGGTAGCCCCTTACCCTGGTACATAAACGGTCTCCTGGGAGCCTAATATCGGTACATAAAGGGTCTCCTAGTGGCCACGTACCCTGGGCCCGTATTCTCGTACAAGTTACGATAAATCGTAGGCTTCTGATTGGTCGAGATGGCCATCTCGACCAATCAGAAGCCTACGATTTATCGTAACTTGTACGAGAATACGGGCCCTGGTACATAAAATATCTCCTGGTAACCCTAACCCTGGTTTTTAAAGTGTCTCCTGGTAACCCTGTACCCTGTTACATAAAAGGTCTCCTGGCTACCCCGTAACCTGGTACATAAAGGGTGTCCTTGTAACCCGTACCCTAGCACATAAAGGGTCCCCCATTCCTATCCTGAGCACGTCTGTAAGCTCGCCCTCTGACAACACTTATCAACCTGATCAACTAAGATCGATATAAACCACTTATATCATGTATTGATGGCAACAAATCAGTTCAGAGGGTTCAATACATTCAGAGTGCACGCTCTGGTGGCATAGCGTGTACAGCATGTACATAACGTCGGCCTTCTGATAAAACCTCGTATCTGCCTTCTATGAATGTATACAGATACGAGGTTTTATCAGAAGGCCGACGATAAACAGTATAGGATATATAGGGTCTACAACATTGACATTTGAACTCATCAATTTATTTTCCTGCCACAGGACTTGAAGGGGAAAAATCATCTGATGGTCTGTATCAGTGTTTACCAGCTTTATGAATGAATGAATGAATGAATGAATGAATGAATGAATGAATGAATGAATGAATGAATGAATGAATGAATGAACGAACGAAATGAAATTAATAAAATGAACGAAATGCATGAAATGAATGAACTGTTGGACCTCATATTTATGAACATTACGACCGTATAACACTGGAAGATTATCATAGGCCTAATTTTCACAATGTCCGTCATAATATTGTTTGTTGAATAATAAATTTGAACCCTTACGCTGTTGAATTGTTTGTTTCTATTTTCCCTGCATTTGAAGCTGGAATTGCTAACGCAATTTCCAGCTTCAAATGATGAAAAAATGTTTATATTTATTAGAAATAGGCATCTCCAATATTGAATTATTGGATTAGCTAAGCATCTACCCAAATCCATTTTCTCAAAAATTTTGATATTTTTATTGATTTAACCCTTTAAGCCCTCACGATGCTTTCCAGCATCATTTCACATCCCTGAAAAAAGATTTAATTTTTCTACAATTAGTGGTTTTAGAGTGAAAATTTCCATGAAACTGGTTTGCCAATACATGGCAATTTTCTTTAATTTTTAAACCACATTATGTCATCTTCATCCACTAAAAGTCGAGAATTGCGACAGCAATTCGCGGCTTGTAGTGGATGAAGATGACAATGGTAAATTCAGGTTTGAAAGGGTTAAAGCATGCTTGAAACCGTATATATATACAGGTCTAGCAGCACAAGGGTTAACCATCTAAAGCTAATTCGTCTGGTTTTTATTCCCCTTGAGATGTGAATTGTTACCGCTATATTCACTCTACTCGTGATAAAGAAAACTTACCCGATTTAATTGAAAATATTATCTTCAATACAAATGATTATTTTATCCGCCATTTTGTCAGGTATTCCTGATTCATATATATTGTCGTTGTTACGTACATTTTTATCCGGAATAAACTCCCATATATATTAATAGCTATTGCCGGTTATCTTTATTATTAATGTCATTATAATGTTTTAGTACATACCATATTTGATTCAAATGTCCAACAAAACTGTTTATTTACTTCATATTATTTTTTCACATAAAAAAATATACTCTAGTTATATCAACTTTTATGTATAGGGCCTACTATTCGTTTCTAAGCTTTCCAGAGTGTCTTTTTTGAAATTATTTTTAGTATTATCAGTTATTTTATCTCTGGTTGTGGTGCGGGAGACATATATCTATATCATGTATATAATATTACCATGTAAATTTCTTTTTATTATTTTAAATCATTTATTACTGGTAAATATATTTACACCACTTTCTATTTTATCATATTATGCACTGTATCATATAATGTACTGTAACAGTTCACTTTATTCTGTTAATGACGCATAAGTCCACACACTTCCCGTCCTCAATAAATATCTATCTGTAATATCTGTAATCTCAAATAAAAGCTTAACCGTTACAGCGCGGGGATCGACTTTAGTCGACAGAATCTGACGTCTGTAGAGGCGTCAGATACTGACAACTAATAGAAAGTCGATCCTCGCGCCGTAAGAGTAAAAATATATATAATGGTCGTAACGTTAGACCCATAACATAGATATTCAAATGAATCAGAAAGAGCTGACTAAGACATTTATGATGATTTCAAATTGAAAAAAACCTTTGGTCTCCATGTTTTTTACAAAATAATTCAGCGTTGTAAAATAGTCAAAAGTTAAAATATTTCTCGGCGAGTCAAAGGGTTAATGTATGCTATTTATTCAGCCTTAGCCTCCAAAGTGTCGTGTCAGTACAAGACTAGAGACATACTATTTGCTGTAAACATGGCAGCCTGACAAATCATCTGACAGTTGTTGGATGAGGAGAGAAGTCATTGGCAAATCAAACCTCAGTGATAACGGATAATGAGATGCTCATTGGCAGCTCTTGTATAGATCATAGATTTCTCTGGAGATGCGAACCCAATGCTGGTTTAATGTTGGGCGACCGTATGCGACGCTGGCCCAACATTAAACCAGTACAGGGGCGATGTTTCGTGTTTTAATGATAATGATATTCTGTCTGGCATCTCATGTAGAGATGATAGATGCCGCTAGAAACTCGTGATGAAACGTTGATGCTGGGAAAACTAGGCTATAGTGGAAACCGTCCAGAGTGAAGTCTAGGCTACAGTGGGAATGAAACTAAATGAATGGTGATTTAGGCCACATTTGTGCACATATAGCCTGAACTGGGCCAGGAGAACATCCTGGGATGGTGAGATGAATGAGATGACACTGCCCTCCAGACATAGGATGCAAAATTCGCGCACTAGTGGTCTGAGGCCGAGCACGATAGCTCTTGGTCACAGAGGCTCCTCACAATATTGAATCTTTACGAGTAAGTAAGTAAGTAAGTAAGTAAGTGAGTGAGTGAGTGAGTGAGTGAGTGAGTGAGTGAGTGAGTGAGTGAGTGAGTGAGTGAGTGAGTGAGTGAGTGAGTGAGTGAGTGAGTGAGTGAGTGAGTGAGTGAGTGAGTGAGTGAGTGAGTGAGTGAGTGAGTGAGTGAGTGAGTGAGTGAGTGAGTGAGTGAGTGAGTGATGCAGTGAGTGAGTGAGTGAGTGAGTGAGTGAGTGAGTGAGTGAGTGAGTGAGTGAGTGAGTGAGTGAGTGAGTGAGTGAGTGAGTGAGTGAGTGAGTGAGTGAGTGAGTGAGTGAGTGAGTGAGTGAGTGAGTGAGTGAGTGAGTGAGTGAGTGAGTGAGTGAGTGAGTGAGTGAGTGAGTGAGTGAGTGAGTGAGTGAGTGAGTGAGTGAGTGAGTGAGTGAGTGAGTGAGTGAGTGAGTGAGTGAGTGAGTGAGTGAGTGAGTGAGTGAGTGAGTGAGTGAGTGAGTGAGTGAGTGAGTGAGTGAGTGAGTGAGTGAGTGAGTGAGTGAGTGAGTGAGTGAGTGAGTGAGTGAGTGAGTGAGTGAGTGAGTGAGTGAGTGAGTGAGTGAGTGAGTGAGTGAGTGAGTGGGTGGGTGGGTGGGTGGGTGGATGGGTGAGTGAGTGAGTGAGTGAGTGAGTGAGTGAGTGAGTGAGTGAGTGAGTGAGTGAGTGAGTGAGTGAGTGAGTGAGTGAGTGAGTGAGTGAGTGAGTGAGTGAGTGAGTGAGTGAGTGAGTGAGTGAGTGAGTGAGTGAGTGAGTGAGTGAGTGAGTGAGTGAGTGAGTGAGTGAGTGAGTGAGTGAGTGAGTGAGTGAGTGAGTGAGTGAGTGAGTGAGTGAGTGAGTGAGTGAGTGAGTGAGTGAGTGAGTGAGTGAGTGAGTGAGTGAGTGAGTGAGTGAGTGAGTGAGTGAGTGAGTGAGTGAGTGAGTGAGTGAGTGAGTGAGTGAGTGAGTGAGTGAGTGAGTGAGTGAGTGAGTGAGTGAGTGAGTGAGTGAGTGAGTGAGTGAGTGAGTGAGTGAGTGAGTGAGTGAGTGAGTGAGTGAGTGAGTGAGTGAGTGAGTGAGTGAGTGAGTGAGTGAGTGAGTGAGTGAGTGAGTGAGTGAGTGAGTGAGTGAGTGAGTGAGTGAGTGAGTGAGTGAGTGAGTGAGTGAGTGAGTGAGTGAGTGAGTGAGTGAGTGAGTGAGTGAGTGAGTGAGTGAGTGAGTGAGTGAGTGAGTGAGTGAGTGAGTGAGTGAGTGAGTGAGTGAGTGAGTGAGTGAGTGAGTGAGTGAGTGAGTGAGTGAGTGAGTGAGTGAGTGAGTGAGTGAGTGAGGTCACTTTTAGCAGTTCACCTGATGCTGGGGAACACCAAACCACACCATACATGCCTTTGAACAGCGGAATGGGCCAACATATTGAAATATAAAGTTTGCAGCGCTCTATATCCACAGCCACAATTACATAAATCCGACCCAGCCTGGATTCGAACCCGATACCACCATCAGCCCACAGCTGTACCGAATATTTCCCACAATAGTTATTATTGTCAACTTCAACCATTCGACCATTAGATGAAGGCCTACTGTAAAATAATGGCGCAGCTACAACAAAACTCGCCTACACAATTAAATTTATTGTGCATAAAATAAAGCTAGGTTGAATTTCGCTGAAAGGAATATTGTATAATCTCCTTTGAGAAGAATCCGAGGGCAAAGTATAGAAATCCTCTCATGACAATCAGGCTGACTAGCTGTATGTAATGTGACCGAGCCAACAATCAGGATACATTCACCTTGGTGTTCTAGTGTCGGGCCAGCGCTTCAGATAGTGGCACGACACTAGAACAACATAGGTTCACAGGATGACCTAGCGAAGTGTGGGTTAAGTTTCGTGGTACAACTCGTCCACATATATATGCATTCGTATACTGTTTTTTTTGTAGAAAATAACTCAATATTTGAAAGGATGACCTATCACTTTCTGATGTACTTTCTGATGTGGTCTTTGCAGTTGGTCGATTGACCGACCCCACCTCCCCCGTTGGTCGGTTGATGGACCTCACCTCAGTTGGTCGGTTGATGGACCTCACCCCAGTTGGTCGGTTGATGGACCTCACCCCCGTTGGTCGGTTGATGGACCTCACCCCAGTTGGTCGGTTGATGGACCTCACCTCAGTTGGTCGGTTGATGCACACCCCCCCCCCCAGTTGGTCAGTTGATGCACCCCCCCCCCATTTGGTCGGTTCCCCCCCCCTCCAGTTGTTCGGTTGATGCACCCCCTCCACCACCAGACACGGGTCCAGCTGTGGACAGAGAGAGTACATCTCAAGCCGTATGTTATTCAGGATTGACTGTTTGGGGGAGAGTCCTCTCATTTGGATGGCTGTCCCCAGAGACCACTGTAGCTCCTACATCAACCTCACCAGTCCAGCTAGCACCAGACTATAGTCTCATGTTGGTTCAATGCTGGGCCAACGTCGCAGCTATTGACCCAGCATTGAACCAATATTGGGTTAGCGTCTGCTGGTTGCTGTGCTGGCAGCATTTCTTGTGATCCAAAACGTCCTGTTGGTAAAGTGGACGGGGGCCCTGGTGCGGTGGTTAAAGCTGTCTGCTTGGAAAGTCAGAGATCGCGGGTCAAGTTTCAAAGAAAAAAAATGGTTCTTCCCCGCTCACTCGTAAAGATTCAAAATTGTGGGGAGCCTCCGTGACCGAGAGGTAGCGTGCTCGGCCTCAGACCGCCAGGGCTCGAATTTCGAATCCTGTGTCTGGAAAGAAGTCCCGTTTAGCCTATATGTGCACAAAAGTGGCTTAAAACCCCATTTCGTTTCATTTTATTTCGCAGTGTGTAGTGCTGACCATGGCACCATGGAGGCCTACTATCATCGTATCGTGGTTATCTGATATCCACATAATGTCATGTGCTTTTAAAAAGCTTCATATGGCAGTGTTAATTAAATTGATTTTATGTACAGCAATGTCCAGACACAGTGGATCATGGAGAATTAAAGTCGCCCCAGAACAAAGCCCTCATTTCTGAAAAAACATCACTGATGGCTACACATGGCGTGTACTTGATAATAGCTGCTAGATGACGACTAGCCGTGTCATCCTCTCCGAGGCCGTGGATTGATGTAATTGCTTTACCCGAAAAATTCAACATGGCGGTGACTGAGAGCGATCCCGACCCCAAGGTCCGAAAAATGTCCATAATTTTTTAATGAATGTGCGATCTCTGAGCTGAGCATGCGGGCATACTGATTAAACAACAACTAATGCTGACCTGATTATGCCCCGATATTTTCCGATAAGACAGTCCAAAGAAATGTCCGACTAATTTGTACGCGGTCAATCTGTGGCTGAAAACTGTTTCAGCCACTGGGGCTAGAAGACGACAATCTTTATCTGTGTAAGATCGGGAAAAATAACATAAAATGTTACTGAACGGATTTTGAACCTGCATTGCGATCTGATCACATATTCAATTGTAATATGATCCACAAACAACGACTGCTGCCGTTAGCTATAGTTGTAAATGATGTTCTTTGTTTTGGGGATAATATGTAGGGTTGTTTAATGACAGCATTCTCGAAAAAAATATAGTTAGTTGGAGTTAGAAGGTGCTCAACTGCCACTTTACAAAGTGGCAGTTAAGCACCTTCTAGCTCCAAGGGGACAATAAGTGCAGTAGGTCAGTGGTATCCTAGATCACAGTGGCTTCGTTGGATACATCAGCTTTATGATATTACAAAAATACCGTCCCTTTGGAGGGAAAGGGTCTCTGTCCCAATATTCAAAGTTACACATACACTTTTTCATCGTAGAGGGGCGATTAATCAAATTAGTATAGTTTAATTCAGTGAAAATACGGACATAGCGACAGCGACAGGGGCAAACTTTATAAATGTTTGAACTCGTTAACACCCTATGTCGCATTGATGCACCATTTATTTGTAAAAAATAACCCTTTAATCGTTAATTACGACTATTTTCATTTTTATTCTGTTTTATTAGCCGGGTGAATAACAGTAATTATGAAGGAAATAAGTATTTAAACATCAAGATTTACAATTGTTTTATCTCAAATTAGGTAAATATGAGTAATTTGCATCCACTTGAAGTTGTGGGTCGCGGTAGCGAGACACAACTTCAAAGTTGGTTGAAAATTGTTTAATGTTACGAGCCTATGTCGCATTGATGCACCATTTATTTCAATAACGTCAGAATCTGACGTCTGTAGACGTCAGATTCTGACGACTAAAGTCGATCCCTGCACTGTAAGGGTAAAAATATTTCTAATGGCCGTAGACCAATAACATAGGTATTCAAATGAATCAGAAAGAGCTAACTAAGACATTTATAATGAATTAAAATTGAATAAAAAAAACTTTGGTCTCTATTATTTACATAATAAAATTCAGCGCCTATAGAGTTAATCACCTTGAATGTGAATAAAAATGCACAGACATAGCTGAGTGTCCGCAAAGTTGACTGCTCTTTACAATGACCCCTGGTACTCTCAAGGTCACTGCGGGGTCACGAAGGCCAGAAATTGGTCACACAGTCTGATCTTATCAAACACTGATTTACAGACCGTTACCATGGCAACTGAACAGATTGCAATCGACGCTGAATTGACGCAACTCAATCTGAGTCAACTTGGTTTATACGTGCCAGTCGTGTCTTATGCTGGGCAAATAAGGGCGGCAACCTTTATAATTATACTCGTGTTTGATAAAAAGAAGACGAAATGTAATTATTTGTTTTTAGGTAATATATATATTATAAAGCGACATACATATATTTTATAGCATCGCTAATTTCATCGATTTAGGATAATTGTCTCTTTAGGCGAACTTCAGTCATTGACATTTTTTTATTTATCCTAAGCTAAAATAGATTACATCAAATTAATAATAAAAAATATAATAGAATGGCCTGTCACAACATTTAAGCTCCAAGTTTGCAACAAAACATTATGCTTTGGATGGAGACATTATGGCTACAGCAACCAGACGGTTGGCAGGTATTATTTATAAGGAATACCAAAAAATAGAACGAGAAGCCACGTTGTAATTTTGTTGATCGTGAAATATCATGGGCAATGTACGTATTTAGAAACATCATGGGCCTGCGCCTTCAACTAACCACACTGTCCATGTAACGGCAAACAGCAGTAACTGCTTACTTTTTAGGTAAGCAGCTACATTAGTTTGCCTTCACAGGGCAGAATTAATATTTACGTTACACTGAGAACATACTGTATATGAACATCAGAGGTCTTTATACGTGTTATTACAATAACCCTTTTAATAATAATAATTATAATAACCCTTGAAGCGCTGAATATTTTATGAAAAACCTTGGAGGCCAAAGGGTTTTCTTCAATTTGTAATCATCATAAATGTCTTAGTCACCTCTTTCCGCTTCATTTGAATAACTATGGCATGGGTCTACGGCCATTATCAATATGTTTTACTCTCACAGTGCAGGGATCGACTTTAGTGGTCCATCGTCTGCGACGCTGGCCCAGCATTAAAACAACAGTGGCGCAAAGTGTCGTGTTTTCTGGGATATTGCTATCGCAATTTACATCTCACTGAAAATCACTCAATTCTAAGTACTATATGCGTACTGTATACGTACTGTATACGTACTCTATACCCAGCAAACACGATACACTGACCCAATGTTGGTTCAATGTCGGACCATCGTCTGCGACAATGGTCCGACATTGAACCAACATTGGGTCAGTGCGTCGCGTTTGCTGGGTACAACTGTATACGTACTGTATACGTACTGTATACGTACTGTTTACGTAGACATACAAACGTGGCATAATTTGTCCAAGAGAAAAAGTGTGAGTTTCTCCCGGGGGGGGGGGGGGGTACACAAGTGGGATTCCCCCACACCCATTATCTGAGTGTCACAAATGGATGAAATTGTGCAGAATAATTTGTCAGGCTTCTTCCCATGTTTGGATGATCGCGCGTATTAATTCCACTCACTTACCAACAACCATCACCGCCCTGATAAGGCGCTGTTTGTTATATGTAATAATCACAAACCAACCATCACCGCCTTGATTAAGATCTGTCTAAAATATGTAGTAATCAGAAAATAACGACGTTATTTTCTGATGATTACATGTATATAAACGCACACTCATTCTGGTTTATAGAGTGAACAGTTTGATTCAACCCCTACAGTGTAAGAGTAAAACATATTTCTAATGGCCGTAGACACATTACATAGGTATTCAAATGAATCAGAAAGAGCTAACAAAGATATTTATGATCATATCAAATTTCGGTTCTTATGTTCTTTACAAATTAATTCAGCGCTTTAAGGGTTAAAGATACACTATCCACAATGTATTGTTCTTTCCTGATTTCTTCTTTTCTAGTTTGTGTATTTATTCTATAATATGATGCATTATAAATGGTCTGCAATAAAACGTATTTAAAATACAACCAGTAAATACGCAACATTGATCCAATGATGGCTCAATGCTGGCCCGCCGTCTACGACACTGGCCCGTATCTAACGTCTCGTTCTGGCTGGGTTGTATTATATATATATCAGAGTAACTGACGAGGTCGCCGGTCACAGCCCGGCTGACCTTCTACCTATTGAAAAAACACGCGAGGCACCAGTTTGATGTTTGCCCGCCCTCATCTGACTGTCAAGTTGAGTGTACAATCAATTTGTGACGCTGAAGAAACGCCACTTCTAATAAGTTTTTAAGGTCACGCTAAGAAAATATAAACAATTGAAAATTCGAATCGAGCTGGTATGACCAGTATGAACGGCCGCCATTTTGTTTGTTTTTCTAGAGTCTATAAGCAACATCCAGCTCCCTGTTTGGAAACGAAGTGGGAGACAGGCATCCCGTCTAGTATGAGAGCGGTGATTGAAGGAAGGGGATGTGGCAGAGCCGGGGTGTGACTCAACTCACACAGCACAGTATCCGTGAGGTATTCAAATGCGGGCCAGCTGACAATGCTGACAATGCCCAATGCTGTTTGAATGGTGGGCCAGCGATGGAGACGCTGGTCCACCATTTAAACAGCATTGGGTCTGCGTCACGCACCGTCCGGGATGTGGGTTTGAGCGGATGTTTTGTGGGATAGGATACAAAAAGGTGGACGGAATACTCACTTTAATAGAAAATTCAATCAATTGATAACTATTGCAATCAATAACTCGTATAGTTTGTATGGTATATGTAGAAATAATATCATAGGATCAGTGGCTTTCAATCGAGCAGAGGCCCTTGACCAGTGGTTAACGTCACTGCCTGTCACGCTAGAGTTTTGGGTCGGGTTCTATAATTCGATTCCCGGTATTGAGGTTTCAAACAACAATACATTTATTCTCGCTCACTCTTAATCATGTTAATACAGAGCGGGGATCGACTTTAGACGTCAGATTAGTCGATCCCCGCACTGAAAGGGTAAAATATGTATAATGATATTTATATAGGTATTCAAATGAAGCGAAAAGAGTTAACTAAAACATTTAAATGATTATTTCAATTTAAAAAACCCTTTGGTCCCCATGGCTTACATTGAAATATTTAAGTGCTTCAAGGATTAAATAGTCCATACTGTGGGGGGAGTGCTCAACCTCGGAGGGGGTCGGGGGGGGGGTCGGCGGGATGTGGCTGGGGCGCGTGCTCCGGTGGGGTAGAGTCAATCATTCCCCGGGGGTGACTAATTAACCAGCTGGAAAAGTTTATTAGTTAATTGTGTCGGGAAACCAAGCAGAACGAGTGCCACACGACCCCCTAATTAACCCTCCCAGTGCTAAAGGCGCTATATATACCGCAGAATTAACCCTTTCATTGCTGAAAGCCATATAAACGAGTAAGAGCTGTTTTTTCACAGAAAATATATTGACATCAAATTAGCAAATAAATTATTGACGACGAGAGACACACCAACTTAGGGGTTTTGTCAATATAAAAAAAATCGAAAAATCCGAGAAAAATGGGTTGAAGCCACAACTCGGATTTTTATTTTTTGGGGGAAATTTTGTTTTTTTTGTTTTTTTGTGTGTTGTTTTCATGTTCTCAAATGTTTAAAAAAAAAAAAAAAATTGAATATGGCGAGTTTTTCTGGAATTTTTGATTTTTTTTTCAACTTGATAAGACCCCTTAGCACAATAGACATTTGATGGATGCTGAACACCGATTTCTAACGGGATTAGGGCCATAGAAATTATTATATCAACATCACGATGAAAATCTGGAGACAAAATTATTATATCAACATGGAACTGAAAATTTAAAGACGAAATTATTATATCAACATCACCACTGAAAATCTTATGTTTGTATCTCAATTTTCCTCTTGTTTTTATTAGAAAATAAAGAATGATCAGTCAGGTAAAGTTTAGATCAGATTAATCATAGCATCTCTAGTGAGATCCGCCCGTGACGAAAGATAGACGACAATTATAAATACGATAGGTCTAAGGGTTAGTATTTTTAATTTTTCAATGATATCGAAGCTGGCAGCCATGCCAGCTTCAATATCATTGAAAAATACAAATGAGTAACGCAGTAGATTGAAAAGCTCCGATTGCAGCCCCGTGAAAATGGAGTTATCGTCGTAAAAAATGCTAATTATGAGAGTAGAATCACAGATATATACAAATTTCCTTGACATTTTTATCACAAATATTAAAGACTGTTACTTCCTCACAGGGAGTGACAGGGTCCGGACGGTTTTTTAGGGAGAGGGGGGTATGGGATGTGGGTCAGGATTTGGACCGCTCCTTGTTGTACCTGTAGAAATATCTTACAAGTCAGCCAGGTGCTGTATTGGTACTGATTTACTGTTTAGTGCACCCCAGTAAACACAAAACACTTGTATAAGAATTATACAACGTCGACGTTGGGCCGACGTTGTATAAATGTTATACAATTGTTTTTGTGTTTCCTGGGACGTTTGTGAAAATGAAAATAAAATTTGAAGATAGACTGTGGACCCTGTGTGATTACTATGACATATCTTACTAAGACATATCACATTCAACTCTAATAAATACAACTAAATGACGAGGCTAATTGATTCTGTTAAGTGATGTAATTATTAATCACAATTAATCACAGAATACAATATTTAATGTCATAGATATATCACTTTGGGAAAACGCATTTATCTGTGAATTAAATGTTTGTGAACGATTCAGACGCACATAAAAGATGAGCTGTTGTTAACTTTCTGAGCGTCAATCATGACTATGTGAGTTTGGGGTTTCCATTAGCACTTTATAAATGTACATTTCATGATAAAGCGCGTCTTCAACCAGCTTTATTTAGAAATGATTGACCAGAGATTTGCCTTTTTAAAAATAATTTTCACTCACTTGAAGTTGTGGATCGCGTCCATCAAGTGAATGAAAATTCCAATTAAGTCAACCGGTCCCGATTATATTCGTTTTTTTTTTTTTTATCAGCACATTACATATCAGCTTTTAAAAATATCAATGACAAAACGTGACATCAATCAGCAAAATTAAAAATATTTAACCTCCGTTTTATCAAATCTGACTAATTTTCACTCGCTTGAAGTTGTGGATCGCGTCAACGAGACACAACTTCAAGTGAGTGAAAATTAAAATTAAGTCAGTTTGCGCTTTAAATGCTAACACTGCCCAGGTTTGACACAGAACGTGCATGTTATGTGTTAATTATTCAGACATCAAACTTTTGGTTGATTAGGACGTAATCAATGTGGATAAATTAATCATCATAAGGGGCGGGTTATGACGACATCAATAATCACCTCGTATGAATTAAATATACCCCGAAATTAACCCTATAGATGCTAAGTGACTTCCTATTAACCTTTATCCCGCTAAAGGAAATAACCTGAATTTTCAGTCACTTGAAGTTGTGTCTCGCTACCGCGATCCACAATTTCAAGTGACTAAAAATTACTGATATTTTTTTAATTTGACACCAAACATTTGCAAATACTGATGTTTAAACACTTAATTCATTCCCAATAACTGTGATTTAATCGGCTAAACACCGGATTAAAAACGACTATTGTCGTGATTTGAAAAATACTACTTAATGCCATGGTTATGATGGTCAAAATCTGTCAATATAATATCTTAATTGTGAACTGTTTTTTATCAAATTTTCAAATTATATTTATTTTACACGAAGAGCGAAGCACAACTTCTTGTGGGAAATTCAATTATGTGAGAAGCAGAGAAAATAACAGTCATACATCTTTATTTCATTCCAGATTACATAACTCGGTCGTCTGTTCGTTTGTTCGTTAGATCGCTCGTTCGTTCATTCATTTGTTCCTCTCATTCCCTCCTTTCATTATTATATTCCCACTTTCTCCATTGCAAAGACCTTTTATGCATCCATTATTTAATTCATTAATTCATTTATTCAGTCATTCATTCGTTGGTTTGCTCATATGCTCGACTGCGCAATCCTGTTCTGAGCACGTTCCTAGTAAACACAAAACATTTGTATAACATTTGTACACTGTTGGCCCAACGTCGAAGACGTTGGGCCGACGTTGTACAAATGTTATGCAAATGTTTTGTGTTACTGGGTTAATGACTTTCTCATCACAACAGTGTCTTGTATACGTGCACTGCATACTCCACACCTTTGAACCACTTAGATAATCGAAACACGATGGCAAAGATTTGAACCTGGCATTCGTCCACAGCCAAACTTTATGAGCGTTTCCCGAACATATATAGTCGGATTCACATTAATCGTGGTGAATGATTTTCGCTGATTTATCGGTCAATTGTCAACCAAATGTCATTAAATTTTGCAGGCACTGTTTTCTAGCGATGGGGCAATTACCCTGAACATTTCATTTAAAAATATTGTATAGCTTAAAAGTTAGTCCATTTGACATGTATTAAGTAAATAAAAATGTCGCCCTCTATAAACCAATTAACTTCGTTTCAGAATTTCATTACATGACAAATGGTCTAACTTCTGACATACTTACCAAAACTTCGCGAAATTTTCAGGGTAGTCACGACATGAATGCAAAATGGTGTGTGTAAAATTTCATGAAAAATTGTTGAGAATTGACTGAGAAATCAGCGAAATTCATTAATCCTGGTTGATGAATTTAATGTAAATCTGACTATAGGGTTAATGATGCTAGTAAGGTAATGTAATTAATCTGATGACCTCCTAGCTTTATCCACACAATGGGTTGATTGGCTTCATTCTTCCGCCATAACCAGTAAATCTAATTATATATCGTCAACTTGGTATTAAAGAGTGGTATCTGCCACTTTACAAAGTGGCAGATACCACTCTTTAATACCAAGGTGACGATATGCGCGCGCATCTAAAGCCTCGTTTCCTGTCTTGGCTGACTTCCGGATCATAAGTTGGAATCAATTCATTCACACATCTATCTGAATTGTCGCCCTGCACGCTATTCCTGCATTTTCGCCGTGGACGCCATGCCTTACGCTTGACCAGTACCCATAACGCTTGATCAGTAACATGTTTACTTAATGTGAGACGGCTGGCTGCGGTCAGTTTATGGGTCAGAGATGTCAAGTCCAATCTTACACACGATCTCACGACCTGGTCAAGCTGTCTCAATTATTTGGCGATTTAAACATTGCTTACGTCCCGTAGTAAGAATGTATTTCTTTGCCTTCTGCTATGTTAAGCCACTTTAACTTTGACTTCTGGCAATATCCCCAGAACTTGATATGTTTACTAAATGTTAGACGGCTCGCTGCGGTCGGTTTATGGGTCAGTGATGTTCAGTCCAATCTTACACACGATCTCACGACCTGGTCAAGCTGTTCAATTATTTCGCGATCTAAACATTGCTTACGACGTGTTTCCAATATAACTCCTGACCCCGATTGAGATCAACAGCTGATCTGGGCCCGTATCCTCATACACGTTACGATATATCGTAGGCTTGGTATTGGTCGAGATGACCATCTCGACCAATCCGAAGCCTGCGAGATCTCGTAACTTATACGAGAATACGGGCCCAGGGTATTTAGACAGGGAGTCTCCACATAGTGAGACGGTCAATAGATTTGTTTGGTAGAAACTCCTTAACAGGATTCCGGTATGCCACGTCCCACAATGATATGTAAATATCGCTGAGCCTTTTCTGCGTCAGATAATATCTCAATGGCCAGACTTAGTTAGCACATGTATTCTAAACATGTACGCTTTGCCAATGATGATTTTCACAGTGAACTTTTCCGGAGATTGCCGATATGTTCCGGAGATTGTCGATATGTCCCAAGTGAACAAGGGTGGGAGTCCCGCGTCTTGCATACAGTCTGTCGGTGGCATACAACATCATAGCTGAATGTGTGGCCCTGGTGCAGTGGTTAAAGCTGTCTGTTTGGAATGTTGGAGATGGCGGGTTCGTCCTCCGCTCTGGCATTCAGGTTTCAAAGAAACAAATGCTCACTTGTAAAAAAATCAGTATTGTGGGGAGCCTCCGTGACCGAGAGGTAGCGTACTCGGCATCAGACCGCCAGGGCTCAAATTTTGAATGTGGTGTCTGGAAGGCAGTGTCATCTCATTCATCTCACCATCCTGACAAATGTGGCCTAAAACCCCATTCATTCATTCATTTATTCATTCATTCATTCATTCATTCATTCATTCATTCATTCATTCATTCATTCATTCGAGACTGCCGGTATGTTCAAAGTATTAATATACCACATCTCGCTATATACTTTCACTGAGCAAGACCAATGTAAGATAAAAATGCAAGCCAAACAATTATCAAAATTGTGACTGCAATGGCGCACGAATTGGAAGGGATACATAATCCAGAAAGCCCCACACAATTGTACTCTTTGAAGCAGCTACACTCTAAACAATATAGGTTCTTTAGAAGGAACCCTTCAGTACTATTACCATGCAACCCCAGGAGAACCCTTGCAGGGTTCTTTTGAGGTTGCATGGTAATAGTACTGAAGGGATCTTTTTAAAGAACCTATATTGTTTAGAGTGTATAGATAATTTTAGAGATGTGGGTTCGTGACGCGCGGTGTTTGATGCCGTGACGCGCGGTATTTGATGCGTGGTGTTTGACGCGCGGTGTTTGATGCCGTGACGCGCGGTATTTGACGCGCGGTGTTTGACGCGCGGTGTTTGATGCCGTGAGCGCGGTATTTGACGCGAGGTATTTGACGCGCGGTATTTGACGCGCGGTGTTTGACGCGCGGTGTTTGATTCCGTGACGGCTTTGATACCAATCTGAGCAGAGCACCCCCTGGGTCACGTCGTATTAACAACCAAAGCCACGCAGCAAATATTTACAAACCATGGACAATACTCCCCTCAGTGGAGGGATGAGCAAACAAATCAAACAAACACCGTCAACCTGTGACGGCACAACGCACCATGCCGGCGTTGTGCCGTCACAGGTTCAACGTCTTATATTGATTATAATCTGCACCATGACGGGGGAGGGGGGGTCATCCTAGAAGGCTAGTGAGCTTGGCGGTACAGCGTGAAGTGTCACAAAGTCAAACTGACCAACACTCACAGATCACTGCTACTTTTCGCCTGGTGAATCAATGGATGAAATGGGCCACGAGCTGCCCCAGTGACTGAAAGTTTCAGCCACTGATTGACCCCGTACAAAATCGTGGGACGTTTTTTTGGACGGTCATATCCAAGGGTTGCCCTCAAATAATCAGGTCAAAATTAGATTTTTTAGAATCAGTAACATTTCAGCTACATGCCCGCATGCTCAGCTCACAACCCGCACAGTCATTAAAACCTTAGGGACATTTTTCGGACCTTGAGGTCGGGATCGCTCTCAGTCACCGCCATGTTGATTTTTTCGGGTAAAACAAATACAGCAATCCAGGGCCTCAGAGAGGACAACACGGCTAGACTACGAGGACATCTAGTATCCTTGGTTTTACCCAATGAAATCAACGTTTTTCAACATGGCGGTGACTGAGAGCGATCTCGACTCAGAAAAAGTCAGAAAATGAATTTACTTGTAAACAACTGTGCGCAAAATGAGCTGAACAAGCTATCATGTAGCTGGCATGTTACTAATCATAATAAACCTGATTAATTGAGGCCAAGTTTTATATATGACCGTCGAACAAAAAGGCCCACGATTTTGTAAGGGAACAATCTGATGATCCGAATATAAGGACAAAAGAGTCAGTCATAAATCATAATATCACACGGAGTCACTCTCGGATAAAGGCCTGGTAGACCCCCCCCCCCCATGACAATTTTTTTTACATGGTAAGGTCCACATAAAAATTATCTATGTAGATCATTAGTCGTCAGATTATTTCGTCCAAAGTCGATCCCCGCACTTTTGAACAAGGATCGCTTAGCCAGTTTAATTTAATTAATTACAAACATTATGCATATCACAGTCAATATCATAGCAAGTGCGATGTATATGCATCATGATTATTTTACAATCCACATGAAACATCAAGTTTGACGTGATTATGATGCAGTTAAGTACATATTATATTAGTTTTACAGTGCAGGGATCGTCTTTATACGTCAGAATCTGACGTCTGTAGACGTCAGATTCTGACGTATAAAGACAATCCCCGCACTGAAAAAATTAAAATATTTAAAAAGGCCGTAGACCCATAACATAGGTATTCACATGATCCAGAAAGAGCTGACTAAGACATTTATGCTGATTTCAAATTAAAATAAACCCTTTGGTCTCCACGATTTGTACAAAAATAATTCAGCGTTGTAAGGGTCTGCAATGAGATGTCTTGAAATTCACACTGCTATACATACATATTCGCAATTCAACCCACTTGAAGCTGTGTTTCGCTCCCACAATCTACAATTTCAAGTGGGTGTAAATTAGGATGCCATATTTTGTGAGTGACAGAGTAGTAGACCTACAGGGAGACGGCAACAACAAAGACTGGTCTATGTACAAACTACAGTGCTGAGCGAAATACAATCCTTCGTGACACGTTTGGTACCTCCTTGAAGACTCACCCAGCGTGATAGAGTCAAGATCTGCTGGAGATACAGAAGGCCACTGACGCCATACGGCCAATGTACGGTTAATCGTGGCATATCGTCTCTGACGCTGGGCCAACATTCCCAGCAAACACAATACTTTGAACCAATGCTGTTTTAAAGATGGCCCGACGTCGTAGACGATGGGCCAGCATTAAAACAGCATTGGTTCAACGTCTTAGTGGTTAACCCATCAGCGTGTCTTTGAGGGGGGGGGGGGGGGCGTCAAATTATGTCCCTGCTATTCTCTCCACTTGTTTCTTTCATCAGCTGGTTGTGCAACCAAGGATATGGTGTAAATAAAAACTATCATTCATATAATATGGACCCACAAAAAAATATAACTGACAAAGTCCTCAATAAACTATCGTGTTGTTATTTTCGCTGTTGTAATCATTGGATGTTTAACTTATCTAATTGCTATTACTGCGACACCAGCTCCTCTATATTTATCCATTTATTAGACTTTATATACACAAATATATACAATAATTAATTGTACAAATATGCAACTGTAAATAAAACTGTGCACATCAGGATGTTAAATACAGGCGACCAGCAGTTTTACTGTGTTTGATATCCAGGATAACATATTATACACACTTGAATTCAAGTTAAAGTGTAAAAGACTTAAATATACGTACTATATAAAATATATTTTCCTCGCGCCAAAACCAGAGATAAAATACATATTATTATAAATTGTAGCAAAAAGATATCTGGGAACCTTTTATACAGAATGAAAGGATCTCGGCCATAAAGTAGTATCTACAGAAGGGGTTCCCAGGAACTCTTTGGTCAAATCGATCCACAGCATCTTGCCTATTTGTCTCGTCTGGATGCGTGTGGGGGTTTCCAATGCTATCACCATCATGTATTTCAGGTTTTAGATTTGATGGCAGGGTACAGTTCCAGTATATTCTATCAGGGACATCTCCAACACCAATATGTATCTATATTTTCTAAATTTCTTCTTATAATTTATTTTACAGAGTTGAATGATTTAAAAAAATCTTTGTTCAATTTTAATACATTTCTAATTACAAATCAAATATAATCATTCAGTCAATTAGAATGGTTTTACTGATGAATTATTCAATAATATTAGATTTTCTTTCAGTGCGGTTGATGCTTTTAAGTGCATTTTAAATGTTCTTTCACACAAAAACTATGGATTAAATTAAATCAAATTTGTAGGTGTATATCTCAAATAAACATCGAATAACACTTAAAGGTATATTTTTAACCCTTTAACCGCCAAATTATTTAATTGGAATTTTCACCGACTTGAAGTTGCGTATCGCTGACGCGATCCACAACTTCAAGTGAGTGGAAATTATTCAGATTTGACAAAATGAAGGGCAGAAAATTTCAAATCTTGCTGTTTAATATCACTTTTTATCTTTAACATGTTTAAAAGCTGATATATAATGTGCTGAAATAAAATGTAAAAAAAAGAATATGGACGCCACCGGCGGTTAAAGGGGTAAACGTTAATCCAGCCATTTGACAGTTATTTTTTTGATGGCCAGATAAATCTACCAGTTTTGTAATTTTAGTTGTAACACTCGTGGGTAACTTCTGGCTGATAAGAAGTCAACTATAATAAATGTGTAAATATATACGTGTAAGTAAATGTAGCCGGGGTATTTTTATGTAATTTTAATGTCATCTATTAATGTTGGATTTGGTTCAGAGATGGCGATTTTACTCATTACCTCGCTCTGATATCGGCGCCAAATACAGTTGTGTTGAGTCGCCATATTTTTCTGTCACTTTCTCCTCAGCTAGCGTAGGTGGTAGAGCTGAACTGAGACTGTTCATTTTACTATATATATTTTAACTAGCTACACATGACTGATTTATTCATCACAGATATGAGATGTTTTATCACTGAGTATTGTATCTGGAGGCGGAGGGTGGTCACTCCTGACAAACTAACACTTTGGGGTACGTTTGTCAATAATATTGCCCCGTTTTTATATTTATGCATTTGTATTGGTATTGCTATGATTTGGAATCAATGCCACACACTAAATCAATTTTGTACACTTTTTTTCAGGTTTCTTTGTATGTCAATAAAGGATGGTTATGTACCCACAAGCACTTGAATCTTGCTTTCTCTAATCCCGACCAGCCCGATGACATAAATAAACCGTCATTGGGTCAGCAGTAGTGTTTTGTCAGATCAAAATATTTTCCGGCCTGTACGCGATGAGAAGATGGAGTTATAACATTTGTGGTGATTGGTCAGCTGATATCATTGATATAAGAGGCTGTATGTGGTAGGCCGGTGTCCATCAGTGGTCAAGCACGTCCATGGATGGCCCGCACAAAGTCAAACAGACCCACTCCTGACAGAAAAATCCATACGAGATGGACATAAGCCTCGGAATGCTGGATGGTGGTTACAATCTGGCTCCGCGTGTCATAGGATGCTACAGAGGGTTAGCTTCACAAAAAGCCCGGTGTCGGGACGTCATAAATTAAATTACTACATGTAAAATGGTCTAACTTTTGAAATACGCTATGAAATGTTACGAAATGTTCAGGCTGTTGGGATGCTTTTGACAAAAATGAATAGTGTGTGCAAAATTTCATGACAATCTGTTGAGAATTGACTGAGAAATAAACGAAAATCATGCGATCCTGCGATGTTGATTAATGATTTTGGGTTAATATGTTTTCTTCATATTAACTTGACATTCCAGGTGAGGCAAACAACATCCATTGCTCTGGTGTTGGTTTAAAGTTGGCCAACGTTTGCGACGTTAGCCTAACATTAAACCAACATTCAACATGTCCACTTTGCTGTGATTAGTTCAGCTGTTGTTATCAGAAGCAGCATTCCGTCTTAGACTCACGCATGCCTCCTGGTCACGTGGCCTGTCCGTCTAATAGGGCTACCACGTGACCGCCCTCATCCAATTACAGCTTCTGTTACGGTAGTCTGCGAGCACCAGCCATCATCATATCCGAGTCTCACCAGCAATTTTATAGATCATTTTTTTAACCTCATGGAAAATTCGGCAAGTCGTAGAGTATCTTGTATTGTTGAGCAAAAGTGTATGTGTCTGTTACGACAGTCTAAATTTCGAGAAATCACAGAAACACCTTTTAGCAGTGTCTGTTACGACAGTCTATATCTCGGACAATCACAGAATCACCTGTTAGTGTCTGTTACGACAGGCTGGATCTCAGACAATCACAGAACCACCCAGGTGTTCTTAGCAAAACGTGCAGTTTTTGATGAAACTAAATTTCACAGCGGGTGTCATGACAATCATTACCACTCGATGTGGTTGCTATGGATACGTGAGTGATAAGTTTGTTTTTCATTAGTAACTGTCCGAGCGGAACAAACGAGATACCTGTGCATGCCCAATGCGTATGTTACACGTGTTTTTAATCGGCACTATCATCCACTCAGGTCGCCAAATATCGAAGGCCAGCATGTCAGTGTATAATATACTATATACTGCAATGTGACGAGCATTATTTTGAATGTGTCTACCTGACTGGAAACATTAACGTTAGCGGCAGAACCCGGCAAACATACAGATGATGATCTGAATGAATGAATGAATGAATGAATGAATGAATGAATGAATAAGCGAACGAACGAACAAACGAACGAACGAACGAACGAACGAACGAACGAACGAACGAACGAACGAACGAACGAACGAGCGAGCGAACGAACGAACGAACGAACGAACGAACGAACGAACGAACGAACGAACGAACGAACGAACGAACGAACGAACGAACGAACGAACGAACGAACGAACGAACGAACGAACGAACGAACGAACGAACGAACGAACGAACGAGCGAACGTATAAATGAATGAATGAATGAATGAATGAATGAATGAATGAATGAATGAATGAATGAATGAATGAATGCGTGGTCGAGAAGAAAGTTAACCACTGCCAAGAAGCAATCAGTATTTTATTAGTACAAGATACAACTGTACAGTACTGCCGTGCAAAGCCAAAAGGCATTATATGCATATTCTACAGGTAAGCAGATACTGCCTTTTGGCTTTGCAGAGCAGAGTAGATGGTATTTGGGATATATATGAGATGACATAACCAAGTAAATATCATGGTACACAATACATGGATTCAATGCATTCTACAGCAGTTAATGATATTTGTGATACATGTGATATGATATTAGGACATAAATATTGTGGTACAATACATGACGAGACAGCTGGTGAAAGAAATAATGGCATGTTATTAACCATTTCAGTGTGGGGATCGACTTCAGACGTCAGAATCTGACGTCTAAAGTCGGTCCTCGCACTGTAAGAGTAAAATATTTATAGTGGTCACAACCCCATAACATAGGTATTCAAATGAAGCAGAAAGAGCTAATTAAGACATTTATGATGATTTCAAATTAAAAATGATAACCATGATTTATATGCAAATATTCCAGCGCTTCAAGGATTAAAGTGGTAATTTTATCATACTGTATAAACATTAAACACCAGGCATTGGTCCAGTGGTGGATCAATGCAGGGCCAACCATTAGAGGTTGGCTCTGCATTCATCCAACATTGCACCGGCCTTAGATGGTGTCTAATGATGAAGGGAGGGAATCACAAAGCGCCCTTATATTATTATACCTTTATCAGACTGAAGTCATCAATTTACACTGTTACTGTCATCACATATAATAAGGCTATTAAGAAGCTGTCATGTGATCTGCCGTGCAAAGTCAAAAGGCAGTATCTACTTACTTTACAAGTAAGAAGGTACTGCCTTTTGGCTTTGTACGACCCTCGTGTATGTAGTGTTTAACCCTTACAGTGCTGGGATCGACATTAGTCGTCAGAATCTGACGTCTACAGACGTCAGATTCTGACGTCTACTGTCGATCCCGACACTGTAAGAGTAAAAATATTTATAATGATCGTAATAAAACATAGGTAATAAAATGAATCAGAAGGAGCAAGCTAAGACAGTTATGTTGATTTCGAATTGAATAAAACCCTTTGGTCTCCATGGTTTATATGAAAAATATTCAGCGCTTTAAGGGGGGAAAGCTGGTAAAGTCAGAGGACGTGGTTTTTTGCCCCGCTATGAAATTCTGGTTTCAAATAAACCATTGTTTCTTCCGCGCTTAATCGTATAGAATATGTATTATTGGGAGCCTTCGTGACCGAAAAGTAGCGTGCTCAGCCTCAGACCGCCAGTGCTTTAGTTAGGAATGCTGTGTCTGGAGGGCGGTGTCATCTATTTCATCTCACCATGCATCCTCGGGAGACTCTCTTGGCCCAGTTAAGCCTGGATGTTCACACATGTGACCCATTTGTTCATTTTTATGGAACCTCCCCATCACTGTATACTAGTAGTTAAAACACAACACTACATTATTTTCTTTGTCTGACCACGACATTCTAAGCCGGGAATGGAGAGTTATTGTTCATCAAGTACAGACGAATTATCATGGTTGGCATATGGTACTATAATCAGTCAGGCGCGACCGAACTGTTGTTGATTATGAGGGATTTTCATTATGGTCTGATGTGTTTTAAGTCAGTTAAAACCCTCGGGGTACCACATTCTTAGCGTTGAAAAAGGCCTCGGCCTTCGGCCTCGGCCCTTTTTAAACCTAAGAATGTAGTATTCCGAGGGCTTTATCCTGTACATATTTCAGTTGTAATCCAGCAAACACGCGGTGCAAACAAGTTTACATCACACTGGGCCAATATCTGCGACGCTGGCCCAACGTTAATCCAACAGCGGATCAACTGATGACAGACAATTGTCAGTTCTCTTTATTTACGAGTACATATCACAAAATTTATAATCTACTATGTGTATTTTAAAATTAGCAGGTACACAAAAATATTGCTATTTTAAACACTGAATATGACGTTGTCTTACAACATAAGTGCCAACACCTATTACTGGTGAACAGTTAGTTTTATGTTATACTGCTATAAATTATTTATTTATTATATTATGTTTTTTATTCACTAATATGCTTGACAGGCCTCGTAGAAGTCTTTTTTACCTGTTCCCGTCAACCGAAGTTAATTACATATTGGAAAAAAACACTCATTTAAAATAATGATATTGTATAATTTTTGCCATGTTTTTTTAACTCGAAAGTCAAATAAACAATAAGCAACATTTTCTGGGATTACATAAACTAGTGAAGGACATCGCGGAGCATGACCTGCTGTGGATAAAAATTACACTTGTAACAGAATGCCTGGTTCTTACTATATGTTAGCATGAATGTGTGTGTTACGTGACTTGACTGCTGGTTGCACAGTAAACACGATACATTAACACAATGTTGTTTTGATGTTGGCCAGCCGTCTTCGACGTCGGCCCAACATCAAAACAACATTATTTTTATGTATCGTGTTCGCTGGGGATCTACGTATACCATTTCTGTGACTGGTGGTAATTTTGTGTCTCCGTACACCATTCCGGCTGACAGTAAATCGAGCACAATCAGTTAGACAAACACTGCATGTGAACAGCCTGGTATTTTTTGTAGGACCTTCCCCGTACCACAGTATTGTATGACCTTCTCTGTACCAGAGTAAAAGGTAAAGGTGCAAGTTTATAGTCTGATATCAAGTCTGAAGACCTATCATCCGATTTCACATTTTACCCCATGGTCACTGGGGCTGTTCATTCGTGTGTCATTTCAACTCCACGGAGAGCATGCAGTCTCGCAGCCATTTCTGCGCATTGAACGTATCGTACACATTGCCATCTCTGTCCTACCGGGTACTCATTTCCACCTGAGTCAAGTGAAGCATTTGAGGATGAAGTGCCTTGCCCGAGGACGCAACATCGAAACAATGTCCCAATATTGAGAGGGGAGATACTTGATTTTTATCTGAAAATCCTGCACCAAGCGGACTTCGAAACCGCACGGCAGGCATCGGCAACATATCGGCAAAATACTTTTGTTTTCACTGGTATCGTCAGCACTCTGTCACTGTTTCTTAAACATATCCCATGAACACGCGACATTGACAGCGTCGGAGACGGTAGAAGCCCCCATAGGGTCAATATATCGTGTCGGAGACGGTAAGAATCCCCCATAGGGTCAATATTTCGTGTCGGAGACGGTTAGAAGCCCCCATAGGGTCAATATATCGTGTCGGAGACGGTTAGAAGCCCCCATAGGGTCAATATCTCGTGTTTTCTGTTATGAGTCTTATCCATATATAGTTTCACGCTAAATTTCAGGACGATTTCTCCACCAGTACGACTCTAGGCAGGATATTACGTTTACGATCACTTATTACATGCTGTATATACCACACGGCCATGATAGATAATTTATATTGACATTTCACAAGACATAGGAGCAACAATAGAATCATTTTGATAAAAAAATTCCTCGTCTGTCATTTTATCCAGGCCCCAATAGAGGCCTCCCAAAGGTGCACCTGGCTCTCCGACTGTAGAGGATGGTCAAATAAGGAAGCTAGTTTTTCGCTGATTGCTTATAGCCAGTCAGTGATTTTCACGAATTGTTTCAACCATTATTATCTAGTCATTTGGCAACAAACTAAATGACTACATGACTGCAAAACTGCAGTGAGTAGTAAAGCATTTGATAAGTAAAGCAATTCTGATAAAAACCGGATTGAAGTTAATGGGTTTATCTGTTTATAGAAGGCGTCATAATTAGAAAATTAGAACAAGTCATATGGTCTCTAACTTTGTACATTTTTTTCCGGATAGATGCCAAATGACTTGAAAATAGTGTTGAGAAAAAAATCGGTTGAGAATCATTTTGGACAGTCCTCTACTGTTGGACAGATTGTAGTTCAGAATAGTATTTTATTATTATCTGATAAAGTAGTATCTTGTATTATCTGATAAATAAATATTATTAACCCTTACAACGTTGAAATACTTTTTGTAAAAACCATGGAGACCAAAACTTTTTTTTAATTTGAAATCATTATAAATGGCTTAGTTAGCTCTTTCTGATTCATTTGAATACCTATAGTATGGGTCTATGGCCATTAGAAATATCTTTACCCGTACAGCGAGGGACCGACTTTAGACGTCATAATCTGACGTCTACAGACGTCAGATTCTGACGTCTAAAATCGGTCCCCGCACTGTAAGGTTAACCTGATGATAAATTGCCATACTGTTGGTCCAGAATGAACAGCTTGTTGCTACATATTAATGATAATACCAACAGCTTCAAGTAACTGGTATATATATGTTCCGTGAATCTCCAAACTAACATCTGGGAATTGATTTTGCTCATATTTTTGACCCAGGAGTATAATGTAATTGTGTCGTTTTTGGCGGCTCCCCTTCGCCCCATATCAAAAGGCAATCATTGGCAGACCACCAGCTGAGGCCAGCGAGCACTAAACATTAATCAGCTAAACACCGGCTCAATCCTGGGCCAATGTCTCAAACGTTGGCCCTATTTTGAGCCAGCGTTTAATCACTGTCTGGTTGTTGGCAGCTAATGCAGAGTACACTCTGCGTGAAGCGCTGGTGAGAATACTGTAATATAGACTGTGTTACTTAACTTCTCCTATATTAAAGGGGTAAACACTGACTGTCCTGTGCAATCAGACCAATAATTGATGGTGAGAGTACTGCAATATAGACTTACCTTCTCTTATATTAAAGGGGTTAACATTTACTGCCCAGCGTATAATCAGACCGATAATAATTGATGATGAGAATACTGTAATGTACAGACTGTCTTACTAAACTTCTCCTATATTAAAGAGGTAAACTCTGACTGCCCAGCGCAATCAGTCCGATAATTGATGGTGAGAAAACTGTAGTGTACAGACTGTGTTACTTAACTTCCCTTACATTAAAGGGATAAAAACTCACTGCCCAGCGTATAATCAGACCGATAATTAATGGTGAGAATACTGTAATGTTACATATTACAGACAGTGTTACTTAACTTCCTTTATAACAAAGGGGGTAAACACTGACTGCCCGCTAGAAAGGGGTAAGCAGACGCCCGCATCAGCTGATATGGATGCACACTCCCAGATCCTCACCAACACTGGTTTCAGCCGTGTTTGTCGTTGCACGCACAGCACGAGTTCCTATCCACTAACTCATGAGAGGTGTAAGAGATTTAAACAATGATCTAATAATAATTGATTATCTTTAGTCTCTTCATTGTTTATAAGTACATATACATGTGTTATACAGATACCAACCGAGTAAATGTACTTGAGAGACGACACAGTATAGGCTAAACTAGTTATCAATCATGTTTTTTATCTGTAAGCCTGACATATATAATTTCATAAGTAGCAGATCAGAGCAATGCGGAGGTCAAAGTTCAAGAGATTTTTTGTGTATCTGACAGGGGTCATTGAGGATATGAACATAACAAGCTACTGAGGGCAGTAAGCATAATATATCATGATTTGCCAAATAAATTAGAGATTTATGGAAATATTTTTTAAATTTATATGGCTGTCATAAAATTCGCAAGTCGAGGAAATTAAAGACCAAAGATGCTGTGTTTTGAATGTGCATGGCTGACAGCGGCCATGATCGGCCCTTCAATCAGTGGATGAGCCAGGGGATGTGGCCTTACTTTTGGGGCAAAATCGCCATGTGTGGGATGCATTCCAAAGTGCTAGAGATTTCGAGCGGTTTCCTTATAGTGCACAGTCACATCCTTGGTCACATAGACCACACAGCGCACAACATACTTTTGAACAGCTTTGAGAACGGCATGTGACAACAAAGATGAGCTGCATTTATTCCAGGCTGGATTTGAACCAGTACCTCCAAGTTTACAAAGCAACAATCGTAGAGACTGAATAGAGAGGTAGTGTCAATTGACTTGGCGTTTAACGCGTACAGCGTCTGAATCTGACGTCTTTTGACGTCTAAAGTCGATCCCCGCACAGACAAGTAAAATATTTCTAATGGTCGTAGACCCATAACATAGGTATTCAAATGAACATTTAAAATTTATTATATGATGATTTCAAATTTAAATTAAAAAAAAGTTTGGTCTCTTGGTTTATAGCAGCATAGATTCCTTGATAGCAGGCGCTCTCTGCACAGAACACACCATATTTAAGCCGCAGGCGCTCTAATCAACCGTAAAATCCGGTAAAGCTGGCGTCGTCACTCTGACTCAATCCTCAAAGAAGTGTCTCCCTCTAATAATATTGGCTGCAAGGTGAAGACCCCCCCCCCCCCCGGCAAACACAAAACATTTGTACAACATTTGTACAATGTTGGACCAACGTCGAAGACGTTGGGCCGACGTTGTACAAATGTTATACAAATGTCATCATCCATAACCTTTGCAGTCTGTTGCACAATCCAACACACACAATCACAAGTGAAAAACGCTTCAGGAATTATGAAATCCCCGAACCCTTTAAGCGCTGAAATATGTATCTACATAACCAAATCAAATCAAATCAAATTTATTACCATATTATAACCGTACAGGATTCAGGGTATATACATTATTGATGGTACATTATTATATATAATACATTGATGTACTCATACAGTGCTGATATTTTTAAAACGTATCAGAGTTAAACACATATTATAAAAATGTCGCCCGCGCCAAAACCAGAGATAAAAAACTACATATTATTATGAATAGTATAGATACCAAAGCTTTTTTTCAATCTGAGATCATCATGAATGTCTTAGTTAGCTCTTTCTGCGTCATTTGAATACCTATGTTATGGGTCTATCGCTATTATACATTTGTATTTCTTTCAGTGCTAGATCGACTATAGACGTCAGAATCTGAGACGTCAGATTATGACGTCTAAAGTCGGTCGCCGCGTTGAAATGGTTAAACGAGACGTGCTTTGCTAGAGTTAGAAAAATAAATATTTGGAAATTTTTCCAATAAGCCAAGAATAACTTACTCTGTAATGGAATAAAATTGATTCCTTTCGGGGATATTATATTTGAACACAAAAACTTGTGATGTTGTAATGGCAAATAGCAGTAAATGCTGACCATTCAAGGCAGCAGTTCCTATAATATATGTTATTTTGCAAGGAGACGCCGTATCTGCGTTAAAAAAAATTGCAATGGATGAATCAACCCGGTGTCAGAATCGATGAGAAATGTCTATTTCCATCACCTCGCATGATGAATGAGGACGAGGAGAGTGATGTGCCTCATATCCCAGCTCAATCAAAGAATGGGTGCATAAAGCGACACACTCAGGCTAAAATCATAAAAAACAGTATTTTTATTCCGGCTTCTTAATATGGCCATATGATGTGAACATGTCCATCAACTAGAATTGCGTCAGTTTTTTTCAAATTTTGTGTTGCGCATTTACCAGTTAAGCGAGAAATAAGGACGAAATTTAATCTCGGACATGCATGTCCAAAATAAGAAATACAAGAATAAATGATAAACGGAGCTTTCGACACACTTGCTACATTGGACAGCAACCCAAGTTTTAAAAGACTTTCGCAATTCCAGTCTATGGACATGTTCACATTTTACGGCCATATTAAGAAGCCAAAATAAAAATACAGATTTTTTTTTATGAATTCAGCCTGATTGTGTCGCTTTAAATCAAATTGAAATCCCAGCTCTTGATAGTCACACAAAACAGCTAATCATGTATTTAAAAATGGTGATGCAGTCTTGCTGTCGTGAACATTATTAAAGCACGTATACAGGTCGGGAGAACTGAGGATGGTGTGATGAATCAGGCTGAAGCACGCGATACTAAATCTTGACCTGTGAGAGAAGTTCAACCAATGCTGACTCAATGTTGGGCCAGTGCTGTAGACGATGAGCCAATGTTCAGTCGACATTGGGTGAATGTCCCAAGTCTGCGTGTCATTCTATCCAACATTCTTGTATTATTTTTAATCATTCGTATGTTATTAGCCCTTATCCTACTAAGTCAATTTATTTAAATTTTCAACCACTTGAGGTTGTGCCTCGCTACCGCGATCCACAACCTCAAGTGGTTGAAAATTACTCATATTTGTTAAATTTGAACACAAATATTTGCAAATCTTGATGCTTAGACACACATTTCATTCTCAATAACAGTGATTTGGTTGACAAATAAAACAGAATAAAAACGACAATAGTCGTGATCAGCAGGATGAGGGCGACAAAATCAGGTTCAAATTATCAAAAAAAAGTATTTTTATTATGACATCTTAATATGACCATATGATGTAAACATGTTCATAGAAAGTAAGGAAGTATTTTCTGTGTTGCGCATTTAGATACAAAGACGAAATTCCCGATTTCTTATTTTGAAGATCCAAAATAAGAAATACGGGAATTTCGCCTTTATATCTCGCTTAACTGGTAAATGCGTAACACAAAAAATAAAAACTTACGCATTTCTAGCCTATGAGCATGTTTACATCTTATGGTCATATTAGGAAGCCAAAATAAAAATACAGAATTTTTGCTAATTTTACCATGATTGTGTCGCTTTAAAAATCGGTCTCACTGGTTGTATGTAAGGTAAACTCATGGCAAATGAAGATACTGGCCGCGTACGCACCGCCAGTCAACCAAATAAACCACGTTACCGCACTCTCACTGCTGTACATGGTGTAGACTTGCTCGCGTTTTGTCCTGATGTTTTTCGCCTGAGGTCAGACCACTCTTCAATCTGATACATCATCACTCATCAGGGTGTGCCAAAGATGTATGTCAAGGAGAACAAACGAAAGTCGATATATTCGTAGATCCGAATGTACGAGGCGCGAAACGCCGAGTATATTGGGATCTACGAATCTATTGTAGTTGGGTTCTTCCCTCTAATTAAAGTACACAGATTCCAAGACTTGATATAGAAAACATCAATTTCATTGTCAGTATGGCTAAACCATGAAATATTAGACATTAGTTCCATGGTTAAACCCGTATATTGTGCCCAACCTGACCAGTACATAATAACAGTAGAGTCGTAGATACGAATCTATTGTTTTAGAAATTGACTGACGTCACGGGTGTATTTTAAACCCGTGTAGACTGAAGGGCGAACCCGCGTCACGGATTAGAAGACAGAACCAACAACAGAAACGGAAAAAACACGCAAAATTTACGCTTACAATAGATCAAATATATGTGTATCAACAATAGAGATGAAAGGTTTTTTCAATTTGAAATCATCATAACTGTCTTCGTTCGCTCTGTCCGCTTCATTTCAGTACCAATGCTAGTGCTAGGAGTCTACGGGCATCATACATTTTAATTCGTGCGGACCGTCTATTGACGTCAGAATCTGAGCCAAAATGAATGGATGAATGATTGATTGATTGAATGAATAAATGAATGAATGAAGGAATGAAGGAAGGAATGATTGAATGAATGGATGAATGAATGAATGAATGAATGAATGAATGAATGAATGAATGAATGAATGAATGAATGAATTAATGAATTAATAAATTAATAAATTAATTATGCTTCGGTCGACTTTTGCTAAACTGGATCTAAAATGAATCATATCACACTGTCCTCCAGACACAGGATTTGATACTCTGGCGGTCTGAGGCCGACCACGCTGCCTTTCGGTCACGGAGGCTCCCACAACACTGAATTTTTATCAGATTTTTTGTTAATATCAGTGAGCAGAGAGACACATTCGTTTCTTTAAAATGTGAATGTCATAACGGGGATGAGTCCACAAGCTCCTACTTGACAGGCAGGTAGCTTTAACTACACCACGGCCTAGTAGCTAGTATTTAAAGGGTCACACCTGACCTGTTGGAATCAGAGGGTTTATCACACCAGGTCGTGAAATTGTCACCTTTGACAAAGGTTCCCCCTGGGGATCAGGTGGTACACTAAGCCGGGGTAATACCCTCTCTCTACCCCCGCCGGATGACCTGCCGTGACCTCTACACCCGCCCGTTAGCTGACCACCACAGCCTCGGTTTGATTGTACCCTCAAACACCATCACGCTCCAGTGACTCAGCCCTATTCTTCTGGAGGTAAAGTTAATTTCCCAAGCCAAACATACGGCTTTGGGGGTAGATGCCATATGTCATGACTAATACCCCCACGTGGGGGGGTTGGTGGTGATATCCCCAGCAAAGCAAGATACATTGACCCGATGCTGTTTTAATGTTGGGCCAGAGTCCCCAGATTTATGTCATTCACTACCTGTAATTACCATTTTGATATAAAGAGTTGAACATGAGATATTGTGGGGCTGCATGCCGCCAACACAAAACAATGTTGGACCAACGTCGAAGACGTTGGGCCGACGTTGTACAAATGTTATACAAATATTTCGCTGTTTGCTGGTGTTGTTTCGTGTTTGCTGGTGTTTCGTTTTTTTGCTGGTTTTTCGTATTTGATGAGATATTGTGGGGCTGGCCCAGCAAACACAAAGTATTTGTATAATATTTGTACAACGACGGCGCAACGTCTTCGACGTTGGTCCAACAATTTACAAATGTTAGACAAATGTTTAGTGTTTCAGAAAACATTGATAGAAAACTATTGGTCAAGGAAAAATAAATACGGCGTCAAGTGGGAAGAAAATCAATGGAAAGTGGAACTTCTGCGAGCCCCAAAAAAAGAACCCTTCCGGGTCTGTGTCTCTAGGGAAATTAAATGAAATAAAATGACTGGGGTTTTAGTCCACCTTTGTGCACCCTAACCATAATTATGTCTCTTAGCCCTTACAGTGCGGGACCGACTATAGACGTCACAATCTGACGTCTACAGACGTCAGATTCTGACGTCTAAAGTCGTCCCCGCACTGCCAAAGTAAAACATTTATAATGGCCGGAGACCCATAACATAGGTATTCAAATGAAGCGGAAAGAGCCAACTAAGTTATTTATGAGGACTGCAAATTAAAGAAAACCCTTTGGTCTTCATCGTTTATATAATTATATTACAGCGCTTTAACCCTTTCAATCCTGAATTTACCATTGTCATATTCATCCATTACAAGCCGCGAATTGCTGTCGCAATTCACGACTTGTAGTGGATGAAGATGATTTGATGTGGTATAAGAATTAAAAAAAATTGCCATGTATTGGTAAACCAGTTTCATGGAAATTTTCATTCTAAAACCCCTAGTTGTAGGGAAATTAATTCTGTTTTGAGGGATGTAAACTGATGCTTTAATGCATCGTGGGGGCTTAAAGGGTTCAGGGTTGAAGAAGCTATTAGATGCACTAAATTAGAAAACGACTACATTACCAAAATAATGCAGGTGCCAAATAAACTACAAAAAACAGGTTTTTTCAGATTTTATAATAAAAAGCATCATATCGTCACCTTGGCACATAAAGTCGTATCTGCCACTTTATTGAGTGGCAGATACACCCTTTAATACCTAGGTGACGATATGTAGATTTGGAGCCTCTATGAATTTTGCCACACATAAAAAAACGCTGTTGTGCATTGTGTCATTCCTATACTAAAATACTTTGGCCGAACCATATTATTGCTAAGGGGCGTAAAATTTTATAGTTAGACCACAATTTACACTGCAATTACAAAATAATGTCATTATCCCATGAATCATGTAAATTGGAACCGCACACGTGTGCACCGAGAGAAGATACTGGTTGTTGTTGGATTCGAAGCCGCTGCCCCTGGCAAGTCCACGCTGCCAATGCTCTATCCTGGCGCCACACATTAACCCAAATCCTGCTGATCACGACTATTGTCGTTTTTAATCTATTTTATTAGTCGACCAAATCACTGTTATTGGGAATGCAATGTGTGTCTAAACATCAAGATTTGCAAATAGTTGTGCTCAAATTAATCAAATAGAAGTAATTTTCAGCCACTTGAAGTTGTGGGTCGCGGTAGCGAAACACAGCTTCAAGTGGCTGAAAATTTAAATAAATTAACTTAGCAGTATAAGAGGTAATTCAGCTAAGTGCGCTATTCTCTTCTTCACTAAAGCTAATGGTGCTGCTTCTAGTCTGCTATCTCGTCCTCAGAACCTTCACATACAACATCAATTATTGTATATATTGTACCATCCCGTAAAGAAAAAGTCAAGTATCTTCTCACTTTACAGGTAAGCAGATACTGCCTTTTGCATTTGTGTGGCACTCAATTCTACCGTCCTGAAAGAACATAAATATACTAGACGCAAGTAATCTGTTTCTCTCTATATTCCATCACATGACAAAATTAATCACCTGCTGGGTGGTAAAGGGTTGTTTCTACTACTTTACAAAATGTCAGTTAGAACCCTTTAACCCCAAGGTGACGATGTGTAACTGCTAGGTTATAGTGTGGTTGCAGACCCTTTAATCCCAAGGTGAAGATGTAAAACTGGTATTTTATTGCATGATTTTCAGAGCCTTTAAGCCCAAGGTCACGAAATGTAACGGGTGGTTATTGTATGATTCACAGACCCTTTAAGCTCTAGGTGACGATGTGTAACTGGTATTTTATTGTGTGGTTACAGACCCTTCAAGCCCAAGATGAAGATGTGTAACTGCACTGCTAGGACATTGTATGGTTTACAGACCCTTTGATTCCAATGTGACGATGTGCAACCTGTATGTTATTGCAAGATTTACATAGGCCCACCCTTTAACCCCAAGGTGACGATGTGTAACTGCTGGGTTATTGTGTGGTTACAGACCTTTTAAGCCCAAGATGACGATGTGTAACCGGTATTTTGTATGGTTTACAGACCCTTTAATCCCAAGGTGACGATGTGTAACTGCTAGGTTATTGTGTGGTTACAGACCTTTTAAGCCCTAGATGACGATGTGTAACTAGTATTTTATTGTGTGGTTACAGACCTATTGAGACCAAGGTGACGATGTGTAGCCGGTATTTTGTATGGTTTACAGACCCGTGACTGACGTGAGCGAGCGTCTGACTGCTATACCTGGAGGCCCCGGGCATGTACCCCCCTCAATCAGTACCCCCCCCCCCCCCAGTGAGTACCCCCGCCTGCCAGCAGTACTGCCAGGTAACAGTACTCACAGTGACAGTACTCAAACTGCGGTAGAAAGCCGGCCCAACGTAAAAGAAGTTTATACAGCGTAGAACCAAGAATATATAATAACCATATTCTTGGTTGAACCAATAGTGTGGACTTAAGTGACAGCTCAGTCAGACGACACGTTGACACAATGTTGACTTAATGTTGAGCCACCGTCTGCGACGCTGGCCCAACATTAACTTATCATTGTGGCAACATGTAGTGTTTACTGGTGACAGATCAGTTTGTAAAGGTTGATTTGGCAGCTATACCTGCTCTGAAAAGGCGAAAGGTGGTAACTTCTCGCGTGAAAAGTCAGCCGTTACTGGTTTTTGGCTTTCCAGGACAGTTATAGGCCCTATGTCTCAGTATGTATACCTGGCACGTATATACTCCTGATAAACATGATAAATTAGAGCTGGTCTGCGATGAATCAATCAATAGAAACATTTATAATGCCTCAATCAGAGGACCGAGCCCAGAGGCGCGAGCATCCTAAACTTGATCATTGTCAGTAGTGCAGGCCAAACACGAGATCTTTAAAGCGTATCTGTTTCTCAGAGGTTAATGTATATATATAGGGCCCTAACAGGGCAAGGGTTAACGGATATATACGACCTTAGCAGCACAAGGGTTAATGTGCACATATTGCTCTATATGGCAGCACATGGGTTAACGTATATATATAGGGCCCTAGCAGCACAAGGGTTACCGTATATATAATGCCTTAGCGGCAAAAAGGGTAAAGTATATATACGGCCCCAGCAGAACAAGTGATAACATATATATATAATAGGGCCCTAGCAACAGAAGGGTTGACTTTGATTAGCGATCATGAGACGCTTTGCACCCCAGAGATCAGGGGACATTTTGCACACCAGAGATCAGTTAGGTACATGTTTACCATTTACCCGCCATAAGATATGAATATCTAGTAATTTCTGGGTCGTCCATATTTAGCTATTAGTCAGCTGATAAAGAATCCAAGTGATAGACTGTATACGTCAGCCATCACAGTAGACACTAGACCCTCAAACAATGCTGTTTTAATGTTGGGCCACCGTCTACGACGCTGGCCCAATATTACAACAACATATTTTTCATAGTGTGTGTGTGCGTGGATATTGAGCTATTAACTGTTAGTAAGCAGATACAATATCGTAGTGATAGGCTGTATGCCCCCAAATACGCTGTATTGAACCAATGTTGGATTATCCCATACAGCGCGGGGATCGACTTTAGTCGTCAAAATCTGACGTCTGTAGACGTCAGATTCTGACGACTGAAGTCAATCCCCGCACTGTAAGAGTAAAAATATTTCTAATGACCGTAGACCCATAACATAGGTATTCAAATGAATCAGAAAGAGCTAACTAAGACATTTATGATGATTTTCAGATTGAAAAACACCCTTTAGTTTCCATGCTTTTCATAAACAAATTCAGCGCTTTAAAGGTCTACGACGTTGGCCCAACATTAAACCAACATTGGTTGACTACATGCTCTTTGCTGGGTACATACGTAAGCCATAGGTGATCATAATGGGCCTACGTCAGCCATTGGTGATCATAATGGGCCTACGTCAGCCATTGGTGATCATGATAGGCCTACGTCAGCCATAGGTGAGGATGATAGACCTACGTAAGGTGATCATGATGAGTCTACATCAGCCAGACGTGATCGGCCATACGTGATTTATTGTCCAGTGACCAGGTTAGCTTCATGACACCCTCACCAATGTCAACACACTATCAGGGATTTAGAGTGCGCCCGTCTCCACCCTTAACACATACAAGGCTGAAATATTTCTTTAAACACCACGGAGACCAAGGAGTTATTTTAATTTGAAATTTAATTTCAAATCCAAAAACAGAGTGGATCTTTTCAATGGTTAGCAGCATTTTGTACTGGCTTATTATATTCACAGTATGTCAGATGAGGCATATATATGCGTCACCAGCAAACACTGGTAAAGAACTAAATCCAAGTGACGGATTTCTCTAATCCATGCACGTCATTTAGCTGTTATTTATTTTCAGATCTATTTCAGCATTACGTGCCACGTTGAGTGGTGTCACAGTCACAGACTAGTTATTGTCCCCATGGTCTAGACACTCTAAGCACTCCTGCAAACACAAAAGATTTGTATAGCATTTGTACAACGTCGGCCCAGCGTCTTTGACGTTGGGCCGACGTTGTACAAATGTTATACAAATGTTTTATGTTTGTTAGATTACAGGAGATAAACTAGTGAAATTAGCTTAATATATCAACTTGGAATTTGAACAATGTATATGACCCAAAAGCGTCGTAACTTCCACTCTAATGAGGGGTCTAGTCTAGTCAAATCCCCAGTTGTTTTTGTCTCGGAGTTTTGGATTTTTTCAGTTTGACAAGCCCCCTTACGACTTTTTAGGGTCATATGCTATATGTTATACAATAGAATAAGGAGCTCTTGAAGGTCGTTTATGTATGCCATAATAGGTGAATATGGTGTAATAGACAAAGGTTACATTTACATTGTCAGACTGTCTATGTTATACAATAGAATAAGGAGCTCTTGGAGGTTCATTTATGTATGACATAATCGGTGAATTTGGTGTGATGGACAAAGGTTACATATACGTTGTTAGCTTGGCTATGTTATTCACTACAGCAGAATAAGCTTAACCCTTACAGCGCGGGGATCGACTTTAGACGTCATAATCTGACGTCTGTAGACGTCAGATTCTGACGTCTAAAGTCGATCCCCGCACTGTAAAAGTAAAAATATTTATAATGGCCGTTGACCCATAACATAGGTATTCAAATGAATCAGAAAGAGCTAACTAAGATATTTATGATGATTTCAAATTGAAAAAATCCTATTGATTGCGATGTTTCTTTACAAATTAATTCAGCGCTTTAAGGATTACAATCCGATCACACTGATGACTAAAACAGTCCTCGCAGTCACATCCCAGTAAACACACAACATTTGTATAACATTTTTACAATGTTGGACCAACGTCGAAGACGTTGGGCAGACGTTGTACAAATGTTATAATCTGTTTTGTGTTTCTGTGATTGCACACGTGCTACAAAAATAAAACGTTCCATTCCACATTGTATTTAAAAAAAAATCCTTCGGTTTTTTCACAAAATCAATGACAGATTGTCAGTTAACTTTGCAATCTCTCTACAATTCATGGCTTATGTGATCAATAAATCGATCTGATCTAATCTATTGTAAATACAAAGAGGACGCATCAAGTACCAAAACGAATGATGTAACCACGATATTTCAAATTAATGACAGGTTGTCAGTTTACTTTGTAATCAGTCCTTAATTAATGATTTATATAATGTGATCGATACATCGACCTGATCTTATCTATGGTGAAGTATAAAGAGAACCCCGATAATTAAATAGAATAATTGTGTATTCTGTTTATTTATTTCTTCCAGGGGGCATTCCGTTGATCCTTAAAACCTATAGCTGAATACCTTTAACCCTTTCAAGCCTGAATTTACCATTGTCATCTTCATCCACTACAAGCCGCGAACTGCTGTCGCAATTCCCGACTTGTAGTGGATGAAGATGATTTGAATTGGGTGGCAAATGAACAAAATATATTGTTATCAATTAAAAAATTCATTGAAAATTTTCGTTCAAAAACGGGAAATTAAGTCATTCTTCAGAGATGCAAAATGATGCTTTAATGCATCATGAGGGCTTGAAGGGTTAATTAGGTGCATATGTTGAGTTACACATTTCAGAGATCATGTAGCCTCTCTATAATAAATAAACAAAATATAGTCGATTTATATTCAAAAGAGAAACACCTGAATGTCAGTCAAGCAGTTGTGTCACGTTGTGACTTTGACCTAATGCTAATCTAATGTTGGGCCACCGTCCACAACGTTGGCTCAATATTAGGCCAGCATTGGGTGTAGGTATGGTGTCTGTTGGTGTGGAACTTTGACCTGGTTACAGACGAGTACCACGGACAAGTCAAACAAGGGCAGAAAGTAGTAACTGCTCACCATATATGTAAGCAGATACTACGTTTTGCCTCTGCGGTGTAAACATAGACTGTAAACTGACTATATGTGCCGTATACTCGATAACAAATTCCTCATGTCTATATATGTACATAGTGAGCACACAGAACACGCGTAGGGAGACCACGTTGATTTTTACTCAATTTATAATATGTATATTGTATAGAAATAGTAATCTATTTAAATTTGAAAAGTTTTCAACTTGTCACCACATTCTAGATACCATAAACATTACAGAAGCAGATAATAAGCCAGTAAAATACGCATAACACAATGGGATTTGAAAAAAAATACATAAGCCACTCTTGATTAGCCTAACGGTTCGCAAGCGTTGAACCAATGCTGGACCAGCGTCGCAGACAGTGGGCCAACGTTAAACCAGCATTGGTTTAATGAATCGTGTTTACTGGACTAATGAGTGTATATCACATGACTATAAGGTTACACCACATGTTTAATTACCTTAATAACATAAGCGCTGAAATATTACCCAATTTCAATTTGAAATCAGCATAAATGTCTGAGTTAGCTCTTTTCGCTTCATTTGAATACCATATCATGGGCCACAGTCATTTTAATTTTTTTCAGTGCGGGGGCCGTCTATAGACGTCAGAATCTGACGTCTTTAGACGTCAGATTTCGACGTCGAAAGCGGTCCACGTGCTGAAAAGATTACAATTGACCACTGTTTTATTAAAACAAAGGGTGAGGTTATATTTATTTGAAAATTATGAGTATTGGTTTGTCTTTCTGATACTGCGAGTTTAAATTTAGGACTTTAAATTGAGGAATCGTGCCATGTCTATGTCAGCTTATACAGCAATTCAAACTGTTCAAAGACATGGGGTATGCAAAATTGTGCGAATCAATGCGAGCATGGCAGAATATACGAAGTGATTTAGCAATAGAAAGGCTTTATATTTCAGTCTGTCAGAGTACATTGTACGAGGCAAATCGCCCATAATATCAGCAATAGAAATATCCCGGACTGATCAACACACCAGGCCAAACATTGGGCCACTGTTTGTTCAGCGTCGTAGACCATGGGCAAACACTGGCCCAATGTTAGCCACGTGTGGTACACTTAAGGGAGCTTAATTCCCTGAAGCGTTTAATCATTTCCCATTCATACAATGCGCCGCCACGTACTGGTATTTCCAGTGAATGTATGCCGATTGATGGATTGGTTGATTTAATTATAACTCACAGAGGGGGTGAAATAACATGGCATTTGTACAATGATGGTAGTCATCGAGACATTGCGGTTTGAGCAAGACAGCATAGCGAAGCAAGAATGAAGGATAGTAACGTGCTTAATAATCAGACAAAGAATGAATGACAGCTAACAAAAAATCGTAGCTTGGACAGTTTTTGGTTTGCTAAGTGAGTGCTACACTGCCATGTATACCGGCCTTGTTGTGTAGGCCCTATCGTAGATTTTTTACCGCGACCCACAACCTGAAGTGGGTGAAAATTATTCATATTTTTTTAAAGCGACACAATCAGGCTAAAATTAACAAAAAATGAGTATTTTTATTTTGACTTCTTAATATGGCAATATGATGTGAACATGTTCATAAACTCGAATTGCGTAATTACTTGAATTTTTGTGTTTTTAATTTACCAGTTTAGCGAGATATAAAGAAAAAATTCCCGATTTCTTATTTCGGACATGCATGTTCGAAATAGGAAATACGGGAATAACTGATAAATTGATGCTGAAACACACATGTTATTCCCAAATACCAGTGATTTAGTCTGCTAAAAAAATGGATTGAATCTATTATATATGTTATCATTTCAGAAATGGTTTTATTAGAATCTGTGACCAACAAAACATGGGGCTAGACACCTTATTTGTAGATTATCGCTAATATTGACCGAGATATCGACAGAAATCGTTTTTTTTCGAAATAGGGCTCAAAATCTGCGCTGGACCCAGCTTATGCAATGTCAACATCTTTCGTCCACCTCAGGGCATCGGATCCCCATGACCTAAAAAAATGGTGGTGGAGGACTTTAGGGGGAGGGGGGGGGGTTGCATGGTAGGTGCCTCTGGCTGCTGTACTAATAGTCGTGCTTAGCGATTAAAGGGTTACGGTTAATTCATTGATTCTGTAGTTAGCTACACGTCAATGGTTTATTTGAGTGGAACATCTGACACTCTGGTAGCCAGGGCACGATGTGTTAGTAAGTATATAACGTGCTCCTGTGAAGTGTCATTATCATCGCTGGCGATCGCCGGCAGTTTCTGCGAGTTGTTGGCTCAAGAACGCACTTTGTTTTTGTAACAACAAGTAGCGCATACAGTACAAAAAAGAAACATTTTACCCTTACAGCTAGGGGATCGCTTTCAGACGTCAGAATTATGACGTCTAAAGTCGATCTCCGCACTGCAAGAGGAATTTTTTTTCTAATGTCCGCAGACCCATAACATAGGTATTCAAATGAATCAGAAGGAGCATAGTAAGACAATTATGACGATTTCAATTTAACCCTTTCAATCCTGAATTTACTATTGCCATCTTCACCCACTATAAGTCGAGAATTGCTGCCGCAATTCTCGACTTGTACTGAATGAAGATGATTTGAAGTGGGTGAAAAATGACGAAAATTGCCATGTATTGGTAAACCAGTTTCATGGGAAATTTATTCTAAAACCCCTAGTTGTAGGAAAATCAAGTCTGTTTTCAGGAATTTAAAATGATGCATTGATGCATCGTGAGGGCTTAAAGGGTTAAAAAAACCTTTTGTCTGCATGGTTTATATAAAAAATATTTAGCGCTTTAAGGGTTAACCCTTTAACCGCCGGTCTCGCATATATTCGGGTTTTCATTTTTATTAGCACATTAAATACCACCTTTTAAACATGTTAAAGATAAAATGTGACATCAATCAGCAGGATTTGAAAACAGATGACCTCCATTTTGTCAAATCGGAATAATTTTCACTCACTTGAAGTTGTGGATCGCGTCAGCGAGACACAACTTCAAGTGGGTGAAAATTCAGATTGAATAATTTGGCGGTTAAAGGGTTAAGACTTCTTGTCGTATGATCTAACAGAGACATCTCATAGAATCTTCCTCTGTTAATGCTGTTATGCTACAGAAAATATCACAAAAAAGTGCTTGCAGTTTGTTTGCAGTTTAGTAAAAAGAGATGTACCTTATTTATCATATATGTTATACTGTCATAAAAACCAAAAAGCAGTAGCTGCTTACTTGAAAAGTAAGCAGTTACTGCCTTTCGGATTTGAACGACAGTATAGTGACATACGGGCACGTTCAACACACATGTTAATTATTCTCTATTATATAATGAAGCAGATATAAAACCGCTTCTTTAAGATACCAAGGTTTTTAGTTTGGTATCTCAGATTATGTTTGTGCAAAATTTAATATTTATACCACAATGAAACTTTTAGCACATAATTCCTAATTGGGCTTGGAGATCCGCATGAGGAAAGAAGGTAATGAACTGTCACTGTCCTCCAGATACTCGACTCTAATGTAAGCCGTGTTGGTCTGAGACCGAGCACGCTACCTCTTGAAGCTCCCCGCAATTCTAAGTCTCAACTATGTGGACGGGTGAGAAAAATGTGTTTCTTTAACCATGTTAACGCCTTCAGTGCGGCGACTGACTTTTGACATAAGAATTTGACGTCATAGACGTCAAGCTCTGAAACGGAAAAAAGTTAAACAAAACATTTATGAGGAGTTCAAATTGAAACAAAAACCTTGGTTTTTTGTTTTATATAAAAATATTTCAGCGCTGTAATATCAGAGTAGGGGTCGAACCCGGAGCCTCTGATGTAACAGACGGCAGCGTTAACCACGACACGGAGCTGACTGAACACAAACCCGTGGCCACTGTCCTCTGCCAGTGAACAAGAAGCCATGACCCAATACTGGTTTTATGCTGGGCCAGCGTCTACGACGCTGGCCGAGCATTAAATCAGCATTTGCTCCACGTTTCTTGTTTACTCGCCTGGCAGTATTTGATGTACATTTATGAGGCACGCTCGGTTGATTCTAGCAGACACCTTTATAGTTATGGACCTATACCGCACTATACCCGCGCACCACCTGTAAATACCAGGGGAGCGTGTTCAACACCGAGCGCGGCCCTAAACACACCTCAAGTTTATAAAAAATGTGACACCTAAAAATATATGTACGGAGCTTTCATGGACATTTTTGAGTGCCAGAAATACAATGTTTAGAGCATGCCAGTCACATACATCAGTGTTTAACATTTAAATATCGTGTCTTAGGTTGTTTGTAACACTGTCATTTCTGTGCTATCAGGGGCACATGTGCCTGTTGTATGCGTGTAGGGGTAACATACCACACTAAACGTTTCTCGCGCTCTTGTGCAGTTATTTTCACAATGAGACGTATGTCGATATCAGCCCATATCGCACCATTGCTGTCGTTCGAATTACGATGTATGACAGCTATACCATGTGTGACTTGAACATGTGAGAATATACAAACGTTGTTCATTTTCTTGCGATATGTGAAAATACAGCACATGTCTAATGATTGAGGTGTTCACACCTTATTCATTGGACGGGTGCTGTATTTTCCCATATCGCATGAAGAAGGAGCACCGTTTGCATATATTGTAACTGTTAAGTTCTAGCGAAAAGCTCACGACAGTTTTACAGTATAATCCCATTTTACTGGTCATCTTGGTAAAGCCTGTTAAATTCCCACCAAACTAGCTCTCAGATATAATAAATGCACGTATACAGACCCGTAGCGACCGGAGTGTCACATGCCATACTCAAAATGAGTGGTACCTAAGACCCTCCGTCTGCTAGAAGTCGAAATGGAGACCCAAATAAATACATTATTCTAAAAATGAAGTCAAAATCATGTAATGAACAAAACGTGTGAAGTTGCTAAAAAAAAATGATAAGGCAATTAATAGAGATTATCAATAATTAAATGTGAAAAACATTCACACCCTTTGGTCTAAAAGGTATCCATATATCATAAATAATATAATATATTTCAAGTTTCAAGTTTCACTGTCAAAACTTGTGATAACACTCACACCCTTTGGTCTCAAAGGATACATATAATATGAATATTACGCTATATTAGCCAAGTTCATAGTAAATGTGTGGTAACTCTCACACCCTTTGGTCTCAAAGGATCCATATAATATGACTATTACGCAATATTAGTCAAATTTCATTGTCAAGCTTAATAATAGCACTCACACCCTTTGGTCTCAAAGGCATTCAGATAATATGAATGATATACCATATTATTCAATTTTCACTCTCGAAATGTGTGGTAACACTCACACCCTCTGGTCTTAAAGGCATGCATATAACATGAATAATATAATATATTGCTCAATTCTCATTGTCAAAATGTGTGGTATCATCCTTATAGAGATAGTAGAGACTCTCCATGTTCTTACCTAGCAAACACAAAACATTTGTATAACATTTGTACAAAGTTGGACCAACGTCTTCGACGTTGGTCCAGCTTTGTACAAATGTTTTGTTTTTACTTGGTATAGGATTTGTAATAAATATAGATATTTACCTTTAACTGCGGCATCGGCGCGGTCCAGGTTGTTAAGTGTGAGTCTGACCAGAGATGACTTCAGCTTCAGCTCCCCGTTCTCTCCTTTATCCGTTAGGAATATCCTGGTGTCGAACTTACGAGCGTAGCTATCGCAGATATCCGGATCACCTATCCTGTCCACATAGACCAGCCGGCGCTGCCAGCGCTGCCGTCCTCCCATACCGGGCATTGTACGGATGATATTGTTACCTTTCATCACCCGCTTGATCTCTACCTGGGCCTTCATCTGATTAGGGTGGTCATTATCTGGGTAGAGGTGACGCACGGTACCTGTGAACACCACGTTAGCCTCCTCTTCTCTTTTCTCCAGGGGCGCCTCGTCACAGTTATAGGCGTCCTGGATGGACTTCAGACGCACCCCCTGTGTCATCCCTACCCCTAGGATCAGCAGCAAGCTGATCAACCTCATCTTCAGAAACATTTGGATACACCTGTGACAAGTGACACTGGCACAAGTGTGTGATGAGTTACACTTGTAGAGGGGACACGTGTAAAGCTACAATGAAAGAGAATGGCAGAGATGGTTTCTCCAGCACAGCTAGACCAGGTAGTACCAGATAAACCTCTGAGAGCTTTGATGTTAGTGAGGGTGGCACTAGGGAATCCTCGGGAGTTGGAGGGCGTCGCTCCAGGTAAAGCTGTGATGTTGGAGGTGGTGCCAAACTAGGAGAGTAACTATGTATCCTGTATGAGCAGCATGTATTAATCCATATCTGATGATCTGTGTGTCACAGGTCAGTCTGGATAGATGAGGTATAGATGAGGTGATCACTGATAGATGAGGTATATATGAGGTGATCACTTAATGATCAGATAATCACTGGTAGATGAGGTAATGAGTGACAGTTATTCCTCGGTCAGGTGTAGATGCTGTCACTGAGAGCCTTGGCGGCTCTGACTGTGACCACTATCACGACTGAGTCACTGTGACCAGGTCTCCTGTCACTCCCCAGGGTTATGTACCCCGCACAGCCCTACCTTATCCGGTGACGTGATGATCCACACCTGGTCCAACTATAAGCAGGAAGCTCTGGATCCGCCTGCTGGCTGACTGGCTGGCTGGCTGGCTGAGCGATATTAGGGCTGTGGACCGGGTGGTTGTGGTGCGCCAGCTCCTCTCTCTCTGTGTGTGTGACGGACACTAGGCACGGTGTCTGTACTGTACTCAGACCCCCCCCCCCCCATCACCGCCCCCACTCCTACTCCACCGCCGCCACCCCTTGACACCCAAAGTCCACAGACAATGTGAGTAACCCAGTAAATACAAAACATTTGTATGACTTTATACACTGTTGGACCAACGTCGAAAACGTTGGGCCGGCGTTGTATAAATGTTATACAAATGTTTTGTGTTTGCTGGGAATAGATCAATCATTATCTGTCACCAGAAGTTCAGCCAATGTTGGCACAATGCTGGCCCACCATCTGCGACGCTGGGCCATTGTCTGATAAATAAAATGTCAATGAATGAAATACCTCTTCAAGAGTGAAGTAAGAAAGAATACACTGCTATATCGTATGACCCAGCGATAATGAGGATCAATTAATCAATCAATCAATCAATCAATCAATCAATCAATCAATCAATCAATCAATCAATCAATCAATAAATCAATAAATCAATCAATCAATCAATCAATCAATCAATCAATCAACCAATCAAACAATCAATCAATCAATCAATCAATCAATCAATCAATCAATCAATCAATCAATCAATCAATCAATCAATCAATCAATCAAACAATCAATCAATCCATTAATTAATTAATTAATTAATTAATTAATCAGCCAACCCATCTACCAATAAACAAAATAAATCAAATGTTTTATATACAGCGTTCCTATTATCATTCTTTATTGACACTGAATATTTTGCCAGTATGAGCAAAATTGTTTGTAATTTTATTTCTGGTGCCATTTATTACAATGAATTAATGTCTTTTTCTGTTAGGTCGCGTTTACACGGGTAGAGTTTACACGGCAGATTATGGCAGTTATGTTAATAATACATTAAGCTACTTGACGAGACCTGCCGAGTGAATACGGATCATCACATAAACCATAGAGTGAGTAATGTCATTATAAATAGTCCACCATTTTGTTGACATTAACATAGAGTGAGAGGCAGATTATAGCTGTACGTTATAATCTACCTATTGTGGTGTGAACCATCATCCTGCTGATCACGACTATTGTCGTTTTTAATCTGTTCCCAGCAAACACGATACATTTACCCAATGCTGGTTCAATGTTGGGCCAGCGTCGCAGACGATGGGCCGACATTGAACTGACGTTGGGTAAATGTATCGTGTTTGATGGGTTTTATTAGTCGACCAAATTACTGTTATTGGGAATGAAATGTGTGTCTAAACACCAAGATTTGCAAATATTTGTGGCCAAAATCAAACAAATCTGACCAATTTTATCCACTTGAAGTTGTAGGTCGCGGTAGTGAGACACAACTTCAAGTGGGTGAAAATTTAAATAAATTAACTTCGCAGGACAAAGGTTAGTCTTCTCCCACAGACTGGGGACACAGCCACCTATAGCCATGTGACACTGTTGTATCTTGAATCCCACACTTTCAATCGCCATTGACGAGTGTGTGCATGTGGATTTCAGTCGCTTCTGCACTCTGTAGCAATATCGCACCAGTAAGAAAGTCGACATTGGATTTGTACAAAATTGAATTATTGGAAATAATGGGAGCGAAGTTAATGTATTGTAGGACAAAAATCATAGAAAATACGATTTATTGTATTTCGTATGTATTTCGTGATCAAACCATGTTTTTACTTTTTTTTAAAATGTGATTTTACGCAATAGCTCTTTACTGTTCCCACCAATTGTCAACTCTAGCGGAGTTTCCAGCTTCAAATTGATAGAAAAACACACAAAACGCATTCATCACACACACAATATTACCAGGCTTATTGCCGCGGTAATATACGGCCACCGGGACGAAATAATGGGGCGAATACTGAAAACACAAGGGTAATGGTGTATTTATTATATACATAAAAGCTGGGTCATTTAGGCCCAAACATTAGTATCATTAGTACAATTTTACAGATACACAACAAATATCATTACTACAATTTTACAGATACACAAAAAAGAACATGTTAAATATACGGAAATTTGAATCATATGAGACGGTGTGATGTGTAGGGATATCTGCAATATTGTACTTCACTCGTTTTTCACATTACTACTAATATAAGCCGTAAAGTGAAAATATAACGGGTATTTAAATTACATTATAACTATATACTATGTTGAATAATGTTTTTTTATGAGATATGTATGTATATATAATATTACTTGTTCTCATAGTAAAGTTACTTTGCACGTCACTACGCTATCCAGGGTGTATTTTTACCTACTATTCATAATAATATCCATATATAAATGTAGTTTTTTATCTCTGGTTTTGGCGAGGGCAACATTTCCATATTATATGTTTTAACTTTGATACGTCTTTTATCTGTATTATATATTTCAAATGTAATATGTATTATATAATTGAATGTTTGTTTTCACATAACAAAATCTCTACAGGGCACATATAAAAAGTAGCCTGACTGCTAATAATGTCCACCCTGTATAAATATGTGTCAATAAATAATAAATATAAGTTGTCTTAATCTGGGTGTAAAAGCTTAGATTACCCCCCCCCCCTCCCTTCCGTCCAAACTAGATCCGGTACGATACCCTCACTAGAATCAGAGTGGGGTAGTGTGCTCAATAGGTATATACTAGGAGAGATATTATATATGACCTACACATAATAATGGATAATCATAATCTTGCATAATTAACATGTATTTGTCGTCAATTTGTAACATTACCACCGCTTTTTAATCTAGGCTCCTATATACTCTGAGCGGAAGGGGGCACAGTCTGGACTGTTAAATATGAAGTTGGAAAAATTGAAATTGTGCCCCTTATTTTAAATGTACAATATATAATGTAAAACGTTCTTATTTATGTTTTTCATAGCACACATTATAAATATCACACAACACACGTGTTTATGCCAAGAGTTCGATACTTTTATTATAGTTTTTGCATATTGCAAATAAATTTGTATTTCGGCACATTATATTTATTTTCAAAGAATATAACGATAATTGAAGGCGCTATAACTCCAAAATAATTGAGCGTAAGTTATATAATAGCTCTCCCCCCCCCCCCCAAACTGCACCCACTCCATGATCAGAAGAACAGTTTTGTTATCTATTTATCTTCACTATGATAGTCTATGCACTCCATCATTAGGAAGGGCAATCAATTTACTGTCAAACTCCTATTCTGCGACAACTTACCATCTAATACATATTGTGTGAGATAACAAAAACATATTATAGGCCAGATTACAATGGCACGATTGCTGGCTATTTCCCAGACTATACCACGACCGCCCAGACTATAATCTCAAATTTGAAACAGTTTTTATATAATATTAATTAATTGCATTATAAATCGATTGTGAGACTTAACGTTTAAATTGTAAGTAAACAATTAAATTGTATACATGTATATATACATGTGTACAATCTCTAAGGAATAGCCCTTCTTGCACTGATGCTGTTGGCTTTCACTACGAGACGTATGGTGAGATCAGCCCATCTCGCACTCTCTCCAAAACGCTTTACTGCTCAGTTCAATTTTGCCGCTTTAAATAGATATTCGTACGAGAAAATACATACTGCATCGTTGAGTACGGCGAAATGGGCTGATCTCAGCACTCGTCACCACACAAAACCCTCGCCTAAAGGCTCGGGCTTTATGTGGTGACTTGTGCTGAGATGAGCCAATCTCGCCTTCCCAACCATGCCGTATGCATATATTATCACCCAGACTTTATCCCACGCTCCTCAGGAGGTTCTCATGGCCCAGTTTAGCCTATATGTGCACAAACGTGGCCTAAAGCCCGATTCATTTCATTTCATCCCACCCTGATTTCAGAAATGACAAGAACGGCGGAAGATTTTTACACGTGAGCCACCTGGTGTATGGAATCTAAACATAGTCAAGTTCCTTGGTGAAATTATATCTGCAGGGGCGGACAACAAATTTGGCACAGTGCGGGCCGCAAGGACATACTTAAGAAGATCCATCTGTTTAGCCAACGTGAATTTCCCACTACTTTTGCAAAATCCCGCAAAATCATAGACGGCCGCCACTTTACTCCTGAAATAGCCAGAATAGTCAGTAAAATTACACACTATAGGCTATAGTAGTGGAGGTCATCAGGAAGTTTTGTATGCACTTTATTTCTAACTTAACTGTTTGAGACTAATTCTACCCCAATAGTCTGGTGGCTTAGCATCAAATTTGAGGATAAACGATATTGGGCGGATAAAAGCACCAACATTTTTTTGAGGCTCAGTAGCCTATCCTGATCAAAGTTAGCCTAGGAGCCCATCATTATTCTCTACTTAAGACACCGAAAAGTGGCAAAATAAAAAATGGCCGCTATTTGTACAAGATGAAACAATAAAATGATATTATTTTCGATAGAATAGACGATTCTTGATTTTGGTGTCTAGCATACGGGCTTCAGTTATACCTGATATAGTGATGTAGTAAGAAAGTAATTTGGACATTGCATTGTGAATAACATCCAAGATGACCGCCATTTGTGCAAGGTAAAACAAGGAATTGATATCATTTTGGACAGAATAGAAGAACAAGCATAATTTTGGTGTGTACCATAGGGTTTTAAGTATGTCTGACATACGGGTGTGGCAAGAACGTACTTTAGTCAATGCATTGTGAGTAAAATCCAAGATGGCCGCTATTTGTGCAAGGTCAAAACAATTAATTCATATAATTTTAGACAAAATAGAAGGAGCGTCACGTTTGGGTGGTTTTCTAGGTATTCCCGATTTAGTGGTGTGGCCAGAGGGAAGTTCAAACATTTTATTGTGGGTAAAATTCATAATGGCCGTAACGGTCAAACAAAGTTCGTGTCGAACAATTTTTTTTATAATTTTAGACAGAATAGAAGGAGATTCATGACAGAGTAGGAATTATCTAAAACTGGAACATAATATTAGTGTCTACAATAGGGGCTTCAGATAGGTAGCCCGACATGTGACCATGTTGGTGTCATTTAAAACAACGTTAGAGATTGTCGATCACAGATACATGGCCGTGCAAGAAATGTGCATAACCTACGCCGGAATTAGGACAAATCAATGATTTTGCAGCCTATCACAGGGTTCTCAGGTACACCGCCCGACATGATCAGAAAATAATTTTAGAAATGATCAATATGTTTAAAACCATAATGGCCACTCCGGTGTCAAAACCAAACAGAAATTTAAGCTTTTGTAACTTTTGCTGATATAGACATAGATGGATGGTTTTGATGGCTATGATATGTTTTTTTAGATATGCTAAGCATTGTAGCGTGATCATAAAGAACGCAATACATGGTAAAGGGGTAAATATATTGGCCAGTAGGAAGCCGAATTGGGTACCACGTGGCCGTGACAGGAGAATCTTTTGGTAAGTATACCACTTTCCTCTTTTGGATAGCGCACTGCACAAATTGGAGCTGTCGAATACAGCATGCAGACTGTTCTTGGAACAAACGGTAATATCTACAGAAAAAAAACATTTTGAATTACTTTTTTTATGGTTTAAAATCCATTAAGTTAATAAATGGCCTAACGTTTTATACGAAGTCAAAAACAATTATTGCCACATTTCCTCAGGACTATCAATGTCATGTTGGGCATTTTTTTTATACAACAAGGTACCCAATATTAGACAAAAATTCAATGAGCATTTAGAAGCATTGTTGTCATTTCTTTGTCTACAAACTGTTTGGAAACGAGGTCTTGTGGAACTTGATATAGTGTCGCACAAGGATTACCTTTTCTGCTCGATAGGTTCTGTAGTTCAGCCACATATAGCTTTAGGATCTGTGGTGAACCCTTGGTTATTCACAATGCTTCATTGACTGAACATACATATTCTCACAAAAAATATTAGCTAATTGAAGAATTTCTTGACAGATAAGGTGCCACTCGACTGTGACTACCAAATTTTAAGTGCTGCCACAATTCCCCCATATCTGTTGATGATGACCACCAGTTTGGTCTCTAGCTGCGAACTGTCCCGTTATAAAACACTGCAATATTTGATTTTACATTTAAAACTTTTTAAATATCTGTGTATTCAAGATAAAATGTGCATGTGCATGTGATGAACAGTCGTTCTCATCGAACACGTGATTAAATTCTCCTCTTTGTGTCATGAAATATATAATAATATAATGTTTGTGATAATAATTGAAGTTTCGAGGCGAAGCTTATAAAAGCCGCCTTCAATTCTCACTAGGAGCTAGGACCTGTAATAACCACAAAATCTGACATTTTATTATAATTATTATATGTATTAACAGGTCTAATTCATGTTCATCGGCCTAAAACGTCAGACCCAAATACGGCCAACATGTCTGTCTACCTAACGTCTTATATGGACTATCCCCATCACTCATGCAAGACCTATTTTTGATAATGCCACAATGTCAACAATACCCGAGAACTCCAAACTCATTGATCTATCTTAATTCCTGTTAAAGTTACACATATTTTGTGTTCGTTCGTGGCTCTGTGACGGCTCTCTCAAATGACGCCTACATGTATGTAGCTCTCAATCCTAATAAAAAGTTACACATACTTTGTGCCCTGTCATGGCCCTCTGGCGGCCATTTTGTTTGTCTGATGGCCGGCATCTTTGTATATATACGGTCTAATATTATGTTTGCCAGTCACAGGGGCGTATATATAAAAATCCTACATGGGTGTTACCAAAATCACGAATTTGCTTCCATTCTGTTGACAGTTATATTAATTTATGGTTTTTACAAATGGCGGCCATCTTGAATTTTACCCATAATGCAATATCTAAAGTAATTTCAAACCACTTCACTATGTCGGGCATACCTGAAAACCCTATGACACCAAAATTATGCTTTTGCGTCCATTCTGTCGAAAATGATGGCAATTTATAGCTCAACCTTGCAGATATAGAGGCCATCTTAGATTTTACCCACAATGCAATGTCCAAGATAATTTTTGGCCACACCACTATTTCGGGCATACATGAAAACCCTATGGTAGATACCAAAATCATGCATCTGCTTATATCATATCGAAAAATATATCAATTTAATCCTTGACCTTGGTCAAAACGGCGGCCATTTTGGATTTTTGCATTTCACGTCGCCACTTTTAAAAATTCAGGAGGGCTCCTAGGCTAATGTTGATTAATGGGTCTTACGGCATACGGCGAAAATCTCATATATTTATCAATGTACACGGGTACGGCATACGGATACGGAATACGGTTAATGTACGGCTATTTCGAAAGCTCCATGTAGCGATTTTGCCATATCCGTATACCAAGCCGTATAGGGAAATCCAGAAAATGACGTCAGAAACGATGACAATTATCCATGTAATTGGGGAACACATCTCAATCCACGTGGGACAGGTCTTGAAGCAAGATACCTCGTGGGAATGGTAAGATCCATGAGCATGAAAAACTAATTGAACTGATCAGGGGAAAAACCTTGTCTCTACGACCCACGGAGTATGGAACACAAAGATGCTGAAAAGCTAAAAAATATGTGGGACAGCATCGCCAGAATCATGAAACGAGAAGATATTAATGGCAAGTATCAACTTTCCCACTATTTTGGTATGTGTGAACTAATATAAGCAGATAGACAACATAGGGGAGACCCGTACAACCTAGCCCGGGCGGGGGCCCTAGGGCAGTGGTTAGCACCACTGCCTTTCACGCTAGAGTTCGGGGTTCGGTTCCCGGTCTCGGCGGTTTGAAAGAAACAAAAATGTTTCTTCCCCATCCACATGTGAAACTCAGTATTGTGGGGAGGCTCCGTGACAGAGAGGTAGCGTGCTCGGCCTCAGACCGCCAGGGCTCGAATTTCGAATCCTGTTTCTGGAGGACAGTGTCATCTCATTCATCTTACCATCCTCAGGAGGTTCTCCTGGCCCAGTCTAGCCTATATGTGCACAAAGGTGGCCTAAAGCCCGATTCATTTCATTTTTACAACCTGGCCCAGCCTAAAAAATAGTCAATCTTTGTCTTGGACATTTTGACTCTCTTGATGAACTCTCTCGAATCAAAGGCTCCTCTACCAGGAAAAGTACTTGGGCAAATTGTTCTCTCGATAACCTGAAATAGCTTTGGAATTTCTCTGCATCCAGCTGCAATTCTTGCACTAGCCTATGATATGTCCCTTGTTCTTCCCTCTTAAGAAGAATTGGATGTATCCATCATCTTCGCATGGATCTCATATTATTAGCTTTCTTTTTCTTTTTTATCTGTCTGTACAGACATATAATCTTTACTAAAATGTCATCTTGTTGCAACATGTAATTGCATAGCTTCGCTGATACTGGTGCCATGCTGCATGTCCTGGTCAAGTGAGACAGATAATAAAACTGTGGACAAGCCGTGCCTATAAAGCCGTGTGCATGTAGCCGTGTGCATGTGAACACTTTGCCCAATTGCCGTATCCGTATGCCGTATCCGCATGCCAACCCATATGCATGTGAACGCAGCTTAAAACCTGCCCCCCCCCCCCAGCTGCCATGCACTACAAGTGCATGTGCACTGACAAATCAGTAGAATATCAATCTGGGATCTAAGTGTAAAGCATACAGTTACAAGCATACAGCATCCGTTTACAAGCATACAGCCACCGGCCTACGGCATCCGGTATACGGCTTACGGTAAAAATCTCTTCAAATAATTATCAATGAGGGTGTTCACATGTTCACGGATACGGCATACGAATACGGAATACGGATAGGGTATGGCTATTTCCATCGCTCCATATAGCGATTTTTGCAGTATCCTTATACGAAGCCTGATAGGGAAATCCAGAAAATGACGTCAGAAATAATGTCATGCCCATGTCATTGGGGAACACATTCCAATCCAGGTGGGACTCAGGTCAAGCAACATGCCTGGTGGGAATTGTACCATTCAGGAGCATGAAAAACTAATACAACATATTGACTCTCTTGATGTATTCTTTCGAATCAATTGCTTCTCAAAAGCTCCAGTTTAGCCCATGTGTGCGCAAACGTGGACTAAAACCCCATCCATCCATCCATCCATCCATCCATCCATCCATCCATCCATCCATCCATCCATCCATCCATCCATCCATCCATCCATCCATCCATCCATCCATCCATCCATCCATCCATCCACCCACCCATCCATCCATCCATCCATCCATCCACCCATCCATCCATCCATCCATCCATCCATCCATCCTTCCATCCATCCATCCATCCATCCATCCATCCATCCATCTATCCTTCCATCCATCCATCCATCCATCCATCCTTCCATCCATCCATCCATCCATCCATCCATCCATCCATCCATCCATCCATCCTTCCATCCATCCATCCATCCATCCATCCATCCACGCATCCATCCATCCATCCATCCTTTCATCCATCCATCCATCCATCCATCCATCCATCCATCCATCCATCCATCCATCCATCCATCCATCCATCAATCCATCCATCCACCCATCCATCCATCCATCCTTCCATCCATCCATCCATCCATCCATCCTTCCATCCATCCATCCATCCATCCATCCATCCATCCATCCATCCATTCATTCATTCAGTCATTCAGTCATTCAGTCATTCAGTCATTCAGTCATTCAGTCATTCAAAGGAAAAGTACTTGTTAAAGTACCAGTTAAAGCAAATTGCTCTCTGCATTGATTTTTCCCTTGTTCTCTCCATTTAGAATTGAATGTTTCCACAGATGTATCTTCGCTTCGATCTCTTATTAGGCTTTCTTGTCTCTTCCCAGCAAACACAATACATTTGCATAACATTTGTACGATGTTGAACTAACGTCAAAGACGTTGGGCCGACGTTGTACAGATGTTATACAAAATTGTTTTGTGTTTACTTGGTTTACATATGTCTGCACAGACTAAATTACTAAAATTGCATCTTGTTGCAAGATATAGTAATTGAAGGCCCACAGCTTCGAGGATGTTGGTGCCTTCCTGCATGTCCTGGCCATGTGAGAAAGAGAATAAAACCTAGGCCTATATATCCTTCATCATCTTCACAAATTTGAATGCATTTGAGCCTACTTACGTTCATGTCATGGTCATTTCAATACAAACTTTTTGCCGGACACTGAAGCTGTTTATACAGATTGTAATATTTGATATCACATTTATTATTTTTTTAGATACATAATTTTATGATTTATATCCAATCATCACAGATTTAACAAATAAGTTACGCGTGGGGAATTTTTACAACAGTGCAAGTATTGTCGATGGACATACAGGATTGAGGCCCTAAGTATAAAAATGGTTGAAGGAGAACTGTCACTTTACCATGACTTTATTCCCAGTAATGACACATTTGTGACTATGATGTCCTTTTTAACGGTGTACAATCCTGTAAAAAAGTACTTACATTTTTATAGATGTTATAACACTTGAAAATAGACCAGGAATATTTCAATAATGTAAATCACAATTTCTATCTATTCTATCTACAATATATCAAGAGGGGCCTGAAGCATATTCACACACCAACTTTATTCTCATTGACTTTGTGAGGAAAAGTGCACTAAACATGCATCCACATGAAAAGACATTTTACGACTTTGTCGTTACATTGATATGATAATATGGTTACTATATAAACTAGACGAATCTTTGATGGAATTGATGTAGTTGCTGTCTTACAGCACTCCATTCTCAGATCGGGGCTGATTCGACCAGTATGAACGTAACTAAATTTAGAGCCCAGACTGATATCCTACAGATTCATCATTGCACATGCATCTGCAGTGCACGGCTATAGGGAGGGGGGGGGGGGTATCAGGCTTCAGGCACTGATATCTTTGCTTGGGTTTGCAATCAGTCACCGCCAAGGTGTGATGGTTTGACCATCCACAGACCAGAATATGGTTAAAAATGTCAGATGCTATGAGAGCTCACTGGTGACTAGACTCGACGCACCAAGCCGCAGATAGTGGCGATTATTGGCGGGGAACTACAATATGGGGAGATTATTTTCATACACAAAATATATGAAAAAATCGAAAGAAATCTAAATATATTCTATAAACGATGAAACATGAATATTCTACAAAACTTAAGTGTCACAGGTCATAAATTGCATACTAAGATTATAATAATATATAGCTAAATAAGTAAAATCGGCATTCGCGACAAAAAAAAGGGTGTTTCTTTGTAAAAAAAAAAATAATAATACCCCCCAAAAAAAAAAAAAAATTATAAGAGATGACAAAAATGGACATTTCACATAATTCAAATGTCTCAGAACATAAAGTACAAGATAAAAAAATAATATATAGCTGAATAAGTAAAATCGGCATTCGCGATAAATAATAAGTTTTTTTTGAAAACCGATGGCATTTTTCAAATTTTTCGTCCCGGATGGAGAATTTGGCATACATCCCATATGTTGGTCTTGTTATATCAAAGTCAGTAAATTTACTTATAAAACAACAGATACAATAGTAATTTTGTGTGAAATTAAACAGAACATAGCCCTAAATTAGAAGCATAATCTATATGTTTTGTTAAAATCATACACATTCTTGAGATCATATTAAGCTTGTATAGGGCTTACATCTGGAAAAAAAATAACAACAAAATTTAGCAAAAACATATGAATACTAGCGACTAAATGGAAGCAATATCAAGGCCTATATAATAAGCTAACATGTTATAGTTTCTAAATATATGTAAACAAAATTCACAACATTATTCCCACTTTAAAAAACTTATTATATAAGCAAGCTAAATAAAATACAAGGAACATGTACCAGATAAAAAAATGAGCGACCTAAAATAGGTATAAAAAACACAGTAATTAAAATGATATTTTTGAAAATGAAAAATAGGACAGGCTAAATTGAATGAGATATGGGATATGAGATATGCAAGTCGTGAAAGTTTATGTAGATGTTTTATACGATAATCCCAGCTACATTTATTTTTAGTAATATCATCAAGATTATCAAAGTGAAGTTTGCACATTTGTTCAAAGTGATGAAGATAATGACTGTATTCTGCTATTTTACACGAAAACAATTATGTCAATAGTACTGTATCTTTGACCTGCATGGCAACATATCTTATGTAAATAGTACTGTATCTCTGACCTGCATGGCAACATAGCTTTGTCAATAGTACTGTATCTTTGACCTGCATGGCAACATAACTTTGTCAATAGTACTGTATCTTTGACCTGCATGGCAACATAGCTTATGTTAATAGTACTGTATCTTTGACCTGCATGGTAACATAGCCTTTCAAAAAAATCAACGTTAATCCAAGGAGTCATATATTTACAGAACAACAGTGATAGGAATTAATTTTAATTGATTGGCAAATGCTATGAATTCGCTCAACCAGTACATCAGTGCCATATCCGGTGCGATATATTACAAGCACAGAAGCTTTCATCTAACTTGATTAAGATGCAGCCCCCGGAACTATCTTCATTTTTCCTCATATTGTGTTTCAAATGACATAACTGATGATGTATTTAGTATGATCCAGTTATTCTCATCTTCTCTGCTATACATGATTTTTCTAGCAGCTGGGACAGACATTCCTGCCTTATATGTGAACGGGGGGGGGGGGGCGAACCTGACATAATTTATATTGTCCAAGACAAAGACAAAATTGGTACTACCATCATTAATTCTTTTAGTGCAAGACTGTATTTGTGGAATACCCAATGTGGTCGTTCAATCCATGTGTGGCATTGCTTCATCCATGTTGTCGTATAGTGCTCATATTCAGTTTCACGCTAGGAACAGTACTTTAATTACAATGTGTAGCAAAATTACGCAGTGTAGCACCGTATAATGTAACTAGACGTATAATGTAACCGGTTACATTATACGTCTGGTTACATTATGCGGTCACAGGGAAAAACTTAATTTGTAACCAGCACTAATGTATAATGTAACCGCTCCTTTTATTGCCCGTCATAATTTTTGGGCGGATTGTCAATGGCATACCCTGGTTCCTCCACTCAACTGCGGTGCTAATGCAGCTCTCGCATCAATGCTGGCGCTCGTGTAAGCAGTGGTAGCCTTAAATAACCGGCAATAGCGTGTTTGACACTAGGTCTCTCACGTGGGATTAATGGAGTTACCCGGAGGGAGTTTTCCTTCCTATTGTTACTCTGGGGACTATCCGACCCGAAAAAACGAAGCTGAGCAAAATGCCACGGAGCTTCAACATTAAATTGCACAGCGAAACCCAAGTCTTTGGCCGTCTGGGCATGTCTGGGGGTAGATCCCCTAGACATGCCTAGAACCCCTTATCGAGCGAGCGAAGGAAAACGGCTCTCAATAACCCACCATGCATGCCCTATCACCCCCACCCTCACATCATCATCTGTACAGCATTCATCTCATCAATTGACTACACCGATTTGATCGTATTACAATGTCACTTGAAAGACCATTTATGACATAAACCAATGATTTACTACTACTACTACTACTACTACTATACTTTATTGCAAGTAATTTACCGAATAGAAAATAGTCTTGATATACAAGGGCACATTTTAAAACCAATTGATGGTAGTAAATATATTGTAATACTTTAATCCTTCAAATCAAATCAGGACAGGATCCTCATGTAGTGGTTTAGCGATGCGCCTGTCACGCCGAAGCTCGCGGAAGCCCACTCTTTTAAAAAGAGACATGTCTTCATTAGTTTATTTCTGATACTGAATATCTGGAATCAATTTATCATAATTATGGTCCACACCATACATGTAAACTGCCTCAATTCCGATTTTACTTCTATCAGTCCTCCAAACCATGTAGTGTCGCATATCATGATATAGACTGGGTTGTGTGTTTTCAAGCATAAGTCCGATATGGGTTTGCAGATTTTGAATTACACCCCTAAAATGTAAAAATGTCACCACAGTTCAAATTAGGCTAAAATTCATACCCTCCTTCGCATACAGACACACATCCTTTCAACCCATGTAATTTTTTTCTTTCAAATAACCAAAAGCTGAAAATTATATGACTCACACAGGTTTCTTATGTTTATATTAAAGTATATGGAGAACAACGCGATGAAAAATATTTTCATTTTAGTGGCCATTTTGATTTTTTGATTTTCTGGAAAAGCAGAGCTAGAATAAGAAGGCTCAACGACTAAATTTCATCGGTTGCCTCCAGAAAAGCTGTGTACCAAATTTGGTGATTTTGTCTACTTGGTGAATAAAATGCTAAAAATTACGCTATAAAATGAATCGGGCTTTAGGCCACCTTTGTGCACATATAGGCTAAACTGGGCCAGGAAAACCTCCTGAGGATGAGATGAATGAGATGACACTGTCCTCCAGACACAGGATTCGAAATTCGAGCCCTGGCGGTCTGAGGTCGAGCACGCTACCTCTCGGTCACGGAGGCTCCCCACAATACGGACTTTCACACGTGGATGAGGAAGAAACATTTATTGTTTCTTTCAAACCGCCGAGACCGGCAACCAAAGCCCGAAGTAAGGAGCCTGACTAATATAATTAGGCGTCACCTGGTGAGTGGACCAATATAATAGAACAGAATTGCTTAGATTTGTATTCATTTATATATAATATTTTAACTGGATTGTTTTTGGACCTATATTCAACCTTTTTTTTACAAATTCAGAAGACCCAATAGTAATTTCCGTCATTTCGTTAACTGATCGACGGCAAAATCAAAGTATTGATTGATTGCTTCCTAATGTCAATCAGCCAAGAAAGAGGGAGACTGCTTTTCTTGTTTCTAGTTCAATCTGTATAATCTTATTTATAATTTATATTTATAATTATATACAGGTTAACACTTACAGCGTGGTGATCGCTTTAGACGTCAGAATCTGACGTATGTAGACGTCAGATTCTGACGACTGAAGTCGATCCCCGCACTGTAATGGCCGTATGAATGAATGGATGAATGAAATCTTATATAGCGCATGTATCCAGCTGGAAGCTGTTCAGAGCGTTGAACATCTTTGCAAGGCCTGTTATCATTCAAATTACAGCTCAATCTCCTGGGAGATATACAGCTGAGCTGCCATTGAGGTGCATCAAGCTATTTTCATTCCAAGTAAATTTGCCGTATGTGCAAGTACTCACACATTGTGGATTTTCTGATGTCTCGCTGGATGGGAACTGCGCCCACGTCCATTGAGGTTCTTTTACGTCCAGCTCTAGTTGGAATTGTGGGGAGCCTCCGTGACCGAGAGGTAGCGTGCTCGGCCTCAGACCGCCAGGGCTCGAATTTCGAATCCTGTGTCTGGAGGACAGTGTCATCTCAATCATCTCACCATCCTCAGGAGGTTCTCCTGGCCCAGTTTAGCCTATATGTGCACAAAGGTGGCCTAAAGCCCGATTCATTTCATTTTACGTCCAGCTCTAGGTCAGTCAGACGAGCCATCTGATTTACGTGGTTCTCTGAGCCCCACGAGTGTATACAGCACCTGGCAGTCACCAGGCGGTCACCCATCCAATTATGAACCGGACGCGACGTTGCTTAACTTCTTAATAATAATAACTTCAGTGATAGAGCCAACCACGATGAGCGAACGCGGTATTCCGTATACCCATAACATAGGTATTCAAATGAATCAGAAAGAGCTAACTAAGATATGATGATTTTAAATTGAGAAAACCCTTCGGTCTCCACGGTTCAGACAAACGTTTCCCAGCGTTGTAAGGGTTAATCGATAATATTTCACGCCACGGGGGGGGGGGGGGGGGAATTAATCTGATTCTACACAAAAAAAAGGAATCTGGGATCGACCTTTTACACATTATGGTATATTGTAGATCTGGTAATATTCGAGAGGTTTTAATTTTCGCGCGGAGGACAAATCACGAATTTAAGAATCTCGCAAAAATTATTATAATAATAGCGCTACTAAAGAAAGCGGGTGATGAAGAATTTGAGACGTGGAAATGCCGTGAAATCGTCATCCGAGATACAACAGCTAGCCGATGAGATGAATAATTCATTATCGGTGTTGAATAAACTTTGTTAAAAGAAATTGACAGTCAGGCGGTTGTGGTTGATAGTATATGCCCTTATGTTGTTTCGTCGAATTTTTTGGTACATTTTTTTAAATTATATTTTTTAGTAAGATTATATGATAATCCAACGAAAAAATATAATTGGCATTTTTTTGGCGGCCATTTTGAATTATTGGCGGCCATTTTGATTTTTTCATACAAATAATCTATTTTTTTTCATATCTCGGTCAATAACGAGCGGATTTTCGAGATTTTAATGTCTAAACATATGTTTACAAGGGCTAGGAATCGTTTAAGACACATGTATTTGTCGTAAAGATAATATTACGCTTTAAATTATATAAAACGCAAAAAAATCTAAATAATGATATCACTTTTTTACATCTTGTTATGTTAACCATGATATTGGCAACATTGAAAATAAACCAAATATTCAACAGATAAAACTCAATACAAAAGAGTAGTCAAAGTTGAGCACTTACAGACAGAATTGTAGTGACAAGTGGATCGAGTTTCCAGGCCAATTTCACACAGTTTTATGTGTTTTGCGATGCCTAGGGCAGACAGTTGAAAGCAGTGGCTTAGATCAAGCATGGGTTGAATCTGATATCTATAGTAATGTCACTGTTCCACAAATTATAGATGACAATCACCATAACTGGGCAACCGAGTGTCATCTAGTAACTTTACAGGTATTATGTAACCTCTGCTATGATGCTTTTGTATCTGCATGATAGTCTTGCAGAAGCTTGCAGAAACGGCTCGATACAATGAATACAGCTTGATGAATTTGATTCCTCGAACAATAAGTATCCCATGTATAGATGGGTTATGATGTATATGCGACGGGTGATGAGCCTTATTCAGTTCGTGCGGGGAACTCGTCAGAGGAATTGGAACTTGCACTTAGCCACATTAGAAGGGCTATATATATGGTTATTTGCATATAATAGACTTGACTACGTACAAAATATACCTTCACATATAGCGCGAATGTATTATTTCAAGACCACAAATCGCCAGGTGTGAAACGACATGGGAAAAGGCGGATTAGCTATCAAGAAAACTCATCCACAGCTGTCGGTGTTGACCAGGCAGAGAATATCAGGCATCAAAAAACAATACTGAAGCTTTTTCTGAGATACTGCTTGGGTATTCCAAATCCAAGAAAGTGAGAAGATGTTGGACATGACGTAAAAAAGCAAAATTCACCAACAGTTCCTCACAAACAGTACAATTACCCGTCAAGGAAAATATTTAAACCAGCTAAAAATGGTTTTGAATGTTGTTTAAATGTAACGATGGTAGTGAAAGTAAACTTTATATTTTGATGACAAAAGTAATAATGCCCGACGATGTCCAAGATATCATACTTCGTAGAGAAGAAAAGGAGAAGTTGCATACAAAGAATGTGTGAAGGAAAGAATTTGTGGAGAGAGAGATATGTGACACAAAATGACAAAAATAACATATTTCGGATGGAGCGCAGGGTGTAAAACAATAAAGGTTGATGTGGGATAAAACGAAATGATGATGAAGACATCGAATTCCATGATGACACATGTCACGTAATCACAAGGTGATACAGGGACATTGATCTAGAAAAGTGATTGGAGAGTATGAATTTTCAACTACAAACCAGAAGCTGATGTGTTCTGATGGTCAATACCGTAGATGTTCAGATAAAGCTTTGCTGATGCATCATCTTGAAAAATCGAAAATGAGCAAAGTATATCCCAAGAATTTCTAGATCAGACATGTATATTATTTGACGAAATGGCTGTGGTAGAGATGAACAAGCTTTTTACAAAGACTCTATCAATAATTGTAGTGATCTGGCCGACTTTGTGAATGCAATTGGCACAATTATGTACTGTTTGATAAAAACACTGTGAACACTGTGACAGATTAAAAGACAACAACGAACAGGTGAAAAATCATTGTACAAGCCAGAAGTTGAAGACTCCATACAGATCAGAGATTGTTTTGTAGATAAGAAAACTAAAGAACTTCTAACACTTTATTTAGCTCAAATGTGGTAGAAAAAAGTAATCAGCAGTCACAACAAAAACCCATAAAGGTTTATTATCAAATCAGCCCGCAGAAAATGTTGTAGATCTGAATAGTAGTGAGGAAGAAGCAGACACTCTTCTTATTCTTTATGCTGCCGGGATACATCAAACAGGATATGATGTACATAAAATCGAATGCATCGGACACAGATGTCATGGTTTTGGCAATTTCAGCGATTGAAAAACTGAGAGGTAACACATCAATCATAGAAGGAACTGGCTCAGGACGTCGCATTGTGAAGCTGCAGCCAATCTATGATGCTCTTGGTGAGAATAAAGTTAAAGCCATTGGTGGTTGTGACACCACAGGCCATATCTTTGAGACAAGCAAAGCATCGTGGTGGAAGTGTTTCTTCAAATCCAATGATAGCGTAATCGGATCGCTTACTGCCTTGGGAAAATGTTCAGAACCAACAAAAGAAGTGTTTAAGGGTGTGAGGAATTAATTTGCCGAGTGCTGAGAGTAAAAAAAGAAACATTTATTACAGCGAAGGAGCTACAGTGGCATGTATTCTGCGGTCGAGACTTGTAGTGCATTATGACAACCTTGTTACAGATTTTGATACGGATAATGTATGTACCTGGTCAGGGGTATGTAGGTGTCACTCCTGTGTGTGTAATCGTGGTGATACACGTTAAAACTTTATTATTATTAATTGTATTACCTTTTTAACATAATTTCAATTTTATGAAACTTAAGGTGCTGTTCACATTCGTCGAGCACATCTACAGTGCAGTGTTTAACAAAATGCTCCTATTCCAACGCCACTGCAGCTAGACCCCAGACAGCTTGGCTGGTCGCTGGAGGCCTCAGGCAAATTCAAACCCATCGCGACTCCGTTTTAGGTACATTTTCTCAGATGAAAATAAACTCTTATTTAGTCTCGTGACCTATGTAAAAGCTCGTTGAATTTCAGTTGTCACCTCTTTAACATGTATAGGGAGGATACTCGTTTAATCTGAACGATGAGCTATATCTGAGCGAGAATGATAGTAAAACAGGCCCCAGGATCAGGCACACAGTTAGTAATTAAGGTGTCGTTGTGTTAAGTATGTGTCTGGCTGCTCCTGTAAACAAAATAGTATAGAATGTACGGGGTTACGCACACGTGATAGCAAATCCTAATACGTGTAAAAATGTTCAGCATCTCAACATCGATGACATAGAGATTATTAGTCACGAATAATGTACTCTGAAATCTTGTTTTTATATTGTTCCAATACGATATATTATCAGATAATTATGGTCACACGATTCTGTTATACTCATTTACATAAAACATTAGCCTGTTATGATCAGTTGGCTATCAATTGGATCAATTTATTCACTTGGGGTATAATTACCTTTACATATATGCAATGCGGTTAACATTTTAAACACTAATGTATATAACCGGTTAATACAATTGAATATTTCTGTTTTTAAATTGTATAACGTGTTTTTATTTAGAAGTAGTAATTTGCACATTAGAAACGCAAGTGGACAATAAAGACCTGTGAGGCTAAAGGGTTAGATAAAATTTATTATATTACTAGTCACATAAATATTCAGCAAGGTTGTACTTTATGTGTTGAATATTTAGTTTTAATTTTAATGTTGCCAATATAATGGATAACATAACAAGATCTAATTAAATGATGTCATTATATAGACTTTTCCCTGTATTTTATATAATTGAAAGCGTAATATTATATTTACGCTAAATATATGTGTTTTAAACGATTTCTAGCCCATGAAAACATATGTTTAGACATTAAAATCTCGCAAATCCGTCAATTAATAGCTGAAATATATGACAAACTCTGTTTTCAGTAAAATAAAATCAAAATGGCCGCCAAGCATCCAAGATGGCCGCCAAAAAAATGCCAACCATATTTTTTCCATAACTTGACATACAAACTACATTAAAAAATCGGTTTCGGAAAATGTACCAAAAAATTCGACGAACTCAAAAAACAACACTTAAGGGCATATACTATGAGATCATCTCCAGATTACCAGTGTATATTCAGAGACGTTGGAAGAAAATTGCTTTAGATCATAAAAAGAAGGATGGTTCGTATCCTGACTTCGCTGCTTTAGTGGACTTCGTGTCAGATGTCGCAGCAGAAGTAAATGATCCCGTTTATGGACAATTAAATTTGCAACAATAACAATAAAAGACGATCGCCAGCGCACATCACGGGATACTTCTGCGGCGTTTGTTACATCAACAAGTAAAGACACTCAGAATAAATCCACTGGTTCTCTTCGTGGAGGCCAGCCATCGTCCGTACAAGGCCAACGTGGCAGAGGTTCGTATGCGAAATCTGAACCCCCGTGTGTGCCCATCATAAAGGTGTTAGTTAATCAGTTCTAATCAGTATGTACTTTGCTTGACACTGCGTCTAGTAATTTGTTATGTACTAAAAGACTAGTTGAATTGCTGGGTATTCATTGTGTTAAGAAAACACAGTTTAAGCTCACTACACTGAATAGCTGAGAGTCTAAATTAATAGAATCTTTCACTTTAGACATAACATCAGATGATGGCGAGACATTACGAATGCCGACTGTGTATGTTGTTGACTGTATACCTGCAAGTTGTGGTCGTTTGAATGTAGAGCAATATGCACATCTTAATGACGTACATTTTGCTGTTAACACCGACAAAAATAATATTTCTGTAGACTTGTTGATTGGTCAGGATAATGCTGAAGCTCTTGTCCCTCTTGATGTATGCAAGGGTAAGACAGGAGAGCCCTTCGCCGTGCGTACTATTTTTGGATGGTGCCTTAACGGTAAATCTCTATCTAATAGAGCCAGTAGAAGTGATATCTCTAATTTTATATCCGATGTGCCACTGGAGAGTGAAATCTCGAATATGTGGGAGTTTGAGAATGAGAGATTTGACGAATGTTCATGGTCTCAACATGATAAAGATGTAATTGAATTGTGGGATAGTGAAAGTCGTAAAGTAGACGGCCATTTTGAAATTCCTATTCCTTGGAAAGACAGAAATGAACCTTTGCCTAATAACTTTTTAGTGGCAGAAAAACGATTACAGTCACTTGTAAAGAATCTAGTAAAGACAGATTTAATGTAGAGGTATGATACTGAGATTAAAAAGTTGCTAGACAAGAATTAAGCAGAGAAGGTTTCAGATACTGATTTATGTAGCGCAGATAGATTATGGTATTTGCCGCATCATGGAGTCACAACAGATACAAATCCAGAGAAATTTAGGGTTGTTTTTTATTGTGCTAGTAAATATCAAGGAAAATCACTAAATGACCGTTGCCTACAAGGCCCTGATTTGTTGAATAGATTATTGCATATTTTGTAACGTTTCCGTCAGCATAGGTATGCTATTCAAGCTGATGTGGAAGCAATGTATAACCAGGTTAGAATACCAGACGAAGATAAAGATGCATTACGTTTCTTGTGGTATGAGGGTCAAGATCTGAAACATTATCGGATGACGTCACATCTTTTTGGAGGCGTTTGGTGGGCAAGTAGTTCAACATATGCTTTACAGAATACAGTTGATAAATGTGATGACCGTTGTTCTCCGATAGTAAGAGATACGGTAATGAAAGTGGCTTTACTCTCACTAAATTCATCATCAATGATATGGAATTATTGGAAGAGGTACTAGAAGAACACCGGGCTAAAGAAGTTAAGGGCTTTGGTCCGAATTCTGCAGGACGAGCGCTGGATACCAAGTGGAATATAATGTCTGATACATTTTATTTTTGATGTAAATTACGAGCTCCAAGAACCGGTGACCAGGCGGCAACTGTTAAGTGCCGTATCCTCTATGTTTGACCCACTTGGATTGATCAGTCCCATAATTCTCACAGCAAAATTGATATTTTAGGAAGCAACACGTCAAAAGTTGTCTTGGGATAAACCATTGCCTTGTAATCTGCTGCAAGATTGGATCGCCTGGATACGTTTACTCGACGGATTGAAAAATATCCACTTGTCACGCTGTATAAAGCCTAGTTCATTTGATGATGCCATGATTGAACTACATCATTTTTCTGATGCCCGCCAGCACGCCTATGGATGCTGTAGTTATATCAGGTGTATCAACAAGGAAGGCTGTATTGACACACAACTCGTCATGAGTAAATGTAAAGTCGCTCCTCTGAAGCAAAGTACCATCCCACGCCTTGAACTACAAGGAGCTGTTATGGCAGCTAAGGTTGACCACCTACCTCTTCAAAAGGGAACTTGATATAAACATAGATCAATCTTTCTTTAGACTGATTCAGAAATTGTGTTGAAATATAGCAATAATGATACTAGAAGATTCAGTGTATTTGTAGGCAACCAAATAAGCATTATCAGGCGATTGAGTGATTCCGATCAATGGCATTATATTGAAAGTAAGGTGAATCCTGCAGACATGTTGAGTAGGTGTCATACCGTTAATACCTTAGACAAAAGAATATGGTTTACAGGCCATGCTATGCTACAGAATTACAAAAGTGAATGGAATCTTAAACATCCGATTCATTCACCACTTATCTTGTCGGATGATGATTCAGAATTGATAATGCCTAGATTTGTTAAAGAGTTAATGCACAGTTAATGTACTGGAGCATGACGATTTTTTTTTTAATCCGATGCAAACGATAATCAATCATTATTCTAGCTGGTATACGATGAAACGTGGACCAGATGGATGGTATAGGTTCATTAATTTCAGGAAATATAATAGGCCACGGACATCTTACCTGTCGCTGCAGGAAATTGATCATGCAGAAACAGTTCTCATTCGTAAAATGCAAACTGAATGTTATCCGAAAGAAAATAATTTACTTCAGCAGAATCGTCCAGTTAACAAGACAAGTCCCCCGACACCTCTTTCACCCTTCATAGACAGCGCGGGCTTGATAAAAGTATGAGGTCGTCTAAAAGAATAGTTGATTGTGTGTAAGTATCCATGTGTTATCCCTTATAGTGCTGCAGCAGACCCGCCAAAAAGACGTTATTTAATGAGCAACCTTCCATGAAAAAACAACATTAGTTATCATATACCGTTGAAAAGCTTAAAATCACAAGATTATGGCTAGGGGGGATAACAAGAACGAAATTTTGGACAAATCTGGCAAATTAACCCTTTGTGAACCAACATCACATATTTAGTTCATATTTATTTTATGTTATGGTCATCGATATATACTTGAAATAATATGCAGCAAACCATCCATCAGCACCAAGCACATATATTTTATCGATCATTACTTAAAACAAATTAAAAAATATGAATTTATAATTTCAAGCACCCTTTCACTGCTAGAAAACACGCAAAAACAAATTATTGTTCTTAAAATTGTGAAAATGTTTTCTTCATAGAGATATCAATCAATAATATGCAGTAAATAATTATTAATTACGATAAAGTAATGTTTTTACATCTCTTTCACAACATTTGTTTGTGAACCCAAAGTGGGCATATTGAAAATCAGCATGTAGTGTCTGAAAATAGGAATGCTCAAATACTCATAGATTTATTTGAATATGATGCGAAATAGATTACTAAAAAACATTATATATTTTCACTAGAAATGCACACTAGAAACTCTAATATTTTATTAAGAACAAACAAACTTCAAATTTAGATATAGTGCTGCAGCAGACCCACCAAAAATAGACCGGCTTCAGATGGAGCAAGGTGCCACCTGGAATGGACATTAATGACATAAGGTTTTTTTAAATCCTTATGATGTGTGTGAACATAAAAGAACAGGTAAACGTGCATCTCCGGCTGCGTTTGTCTAAAATAGGCTAATATATTCAAAATGGCCGCCAAATTATCAAATTTGTGAAAAAAATGATATATTGGCCTTAAATATTCATTGATATATGCCTGAAACCATAATATACCCTTGTCAAACTTGCATCAGCATGTTTTTATTACAACAGACCAATGAAAACAATCAGGTAACTGCCGCTGCTTTACTGAAATATGGCCAAAAATGTACATTACCTATGTGCGATTTTGAGAAATCGAGCGTATTACACATTTTCGCCCGACAAGTAGTCAAATTTTGAGCTATATCAATATATTTAACATCAATAGAAAGCTACTGACACAGGCGTTCACATGGATTTAAAATATTTTGTGTCCGATCATTGACAAATGCATAAGAGAGCTTTAGGTTGGTATTTTAACCCCTAATTTTACGTATTTTTCAAACTTTTTCAGTAAATAGTCAAAATACTTTTCTCTCCGCTGATTTTTGTGAGGTATAAATGTTTAATTTTAAATCAAACATGTTCTAGAACTATCGTTTACTTTAAATAAAGCCATTTGGGATAAAAACAATGAGTTATGTGAACATATTACATGCGTTTTGGGTTAGACGTAAAAATTGGAGCACTTTTCTTCAGGCTCGGGAAAATTGACTGTGGCTTACATTTTTGCCCAATGAGTAGTCAAATTTTGAGCTATATCAATGCAAAGCTACTGGCACCGGCCTTCAGATGGATGTAAAATATGTTGTGTCTGATAATTGAAAAATGCAAAAGAAAGCTTTAAGTTTGTATTTGAACCCTTAATTTTACCTATTTTTAATATTTTTTTAGTAAATAGTCAAAATAATTTTCTCTCAGCTAATTTTTATATGGTATAAATGTTTAGTGTTGATTCAAACATGTTCTAGAACTATTGTTTACTTGAAATAAACACATTTGGAATAAAAAATAATGAGTATGTGAGCATATTACATGTTTTTTGTTTCGCCGTAAAATTTGCTCGCTTTTCTTCAGGTACGGAAAAATTTACCATATCTCAAATTATTGCCCACTGAGTAGTTTAATTTTGAGTTATATTAATATATTTTAATATCAATATAAATCTACTGACACAGGCTTTCACGTTGATGTAAAATATGTTGTGTCTGATCATTGACAAATGCACAAGAGAGCTTTAAGTTTAATTTTAACTATTTGTCATTCTTTTTCAGTACGTGGTCAAAATACTTTTCTCTCAGCAGATTTTTGTAGGTAATAAATCTTTAGTTTTAATTCAAACTGTTCTAGAACTATTGTTGACTTAAAATAAACCTATTTGGAATGTTGAGTTGAGTTATTTTAACATAGTACACACTTTTTTGTTTGGACATTTCTGCCCAATGAATACCAAAATTTAAAAAATGTACAACATCTTTGATATCAGTTGAAAGTTACTATCAAGGAATTTAACTTGGATGCAACCTTTGATTTTTGTTAAATACGAAATGTACAACAAAGCGCTAAGTTTGTTTTTTATCCCTCCATTTGAATAATTTACAACGTTTTTTAGCGAATACCAACAGGATTTCTCACTCATGTTAATTTTATAAGCTATTTCAGCCGCTACAAAAATGATCATGGCCACTGAAGAAGTGATAACAGCCACTTTTAAAATTATCTAAGCCACTACAATAGTGATCTTGACTACTGAAGAAGTGATCACAGCCATTTTAAAAATTATCTCAGCTACGGCAAAAGTTATCTTGGCCGCTGAAGAAGTGATCACAGCCATTTTAAAAGTTATCTCAGCCACTGATCTTGGCCACTAACAAACTGGTGTCAGCCACTGAAAAAGTTATCTAAGCCTCTACAAAGGGATCTTGGTCATTGAGGAAGTGGTCATATCCACTTTAAAAATTATCTAAACCATTAAAAAGCGATCTTGACCACTAAAGAAGTGATTACAACCGTTTTAAAAGTTATCTCAGCCCCTTCTTTAGTGATCAACATCACTCTTGCACAAAGACAGATATCACTTTCTTATGGGCTGACATACGATTGTTAGTGGCCAAGATCACTTTTGTAGCGGCTAAGATAACTTTTAAAGTGGCTGTGATCAGTTCTTCAGTGGCCAAGATCTGTTTGTTTGTGGCCAAGATCGCTTTGTGGTGGCTGAAATGACTTTTAAAGTGACTGTGATGGCTTGCTTAGTGACCAAGGTTACTCTTGCAGTGACCGAGATCACTTTTGTATGGGCTGACATAGTATTTTTAGTGGCCATGATCAATAATGCAGCTGAGATAACTTTCATAGTGGCTGTGATCAGTTCTTCAGTGGTCAAAATCAGTTTGTTTTGAGATAACTTTTAAAGAGACTGTGATCACTTCTTCAGTGGCCAATATCACTTTGCAGTGGCTGAGATAACTTTTAAAGTCGCCGTGATCACTTCTTCAGTGGTCAAAATCACTTTTGTAGTTGCTGAGATTACTTTTAAAGTGTCTGTGGTGACATATTCTGTGATATTACATATCCACATTCAAGTCCTTGATAGTGAATTTCAATTGTCAATATCAAAGATTTTGATACATTTTTAAATTTGGGTACTCATTGGGCAAAAATGTGAAACACTGTCAATTTTCCCGAGCCGAGAGATAAATTTGAAAATTTCACGTCCAACCAATATGTAATATGTTCACATAACTCATTATTTTTTATTTCAAGTGGGTTTATTTTAAGTAATCAATAGTTCTATAATGTTTGAATCAAAACTAAACATTTATACCATACAAAAAGCAGCTGAGAGAAAAATATTTTGACTATTTACTTGAAAAATAGGTGAAATTAAGGGTTAAAATACCAACTTAAAGCTCTCTTTTGTATTTGTCAATAATCAGACACAAAACATTTTACATCCATGTGAAGGCCGGTGCCAGTAGCTTTCTATTGATATCAAATATATTGATATATATATATATAAATTTGACTACTCATTGGGCAAAAATGTTAGATACAGTCGATTTTCCCGAGCCTAAAGAAAAGCGAGCCGACTTTTACGTCTAACCAAATAAATGTGTAATATGTTCACATAACTTTTTATCCCAAATGGATTTAAAGTAAACAATAGTTTTTGAATTTTTTTGAATCAAAACTAAACAGTTTTACCTTACAAAAATCAGGTGAGAGAAAAGCATTTTGACTATTCACTGGAAAAGTATGACAAATAGGTAAAATTAAGGGTTAAAATACCAACCGAAAGCCCTCTTATGCATTTCTCAATGATCGGACACAAAATATTTTAAATCCATGGGAAAGCCTGTGTCAGTAACTTTCTATTGATATTAAATATATTGGTATTGCTCAAAATGTGACTACTCGGTGGGCGTAAATGTGTAATAGGCTCATTTATCAAAATCGCACATGTGTAATGTACATTTTTGGCCATATTTCGATGGTCTAAAACAATAGTGGGTCAAGTCGAAATTGTGTTTATCTTTTTGCTTAGAACTACAGTCTGCTAAATCCACTTATCAGCATGTAGACTTGGACTTATAATGATGAAACACACAGCGATTGGAATTTGAAAGTAGATCAAGTGAAGTTATCAGAGTTTTTTTCACCTGCAAAAGTGATTTACAGAAGCAAAATTGGGATCAACAAGACACCAAGTTGACTTAGCGCTTCCTTACACCAGGAACACAGAATATACAGAGATTGCTCCTAGATCAACAATAAACTAAGTCCAGGCATTTCCCCTGTGTTGTCTCCACATGTCTCAGAATAAGAATGCGCTAAGTGCACTTGCACCGTTGTTCTCCTAGAAACAGAGCCCATAAGATTATAACACGAGAATTTAACAATGTGTCAAGTCGAATTGGTCCTGTGTTGAACAGATATTATGCTGATATGTGCTCCTTTTCCCGAGAATAACGATTCGCTAAGTCGACTTGATCTGTTGTTCTAACCTGAATTTGGAATAAATTCAAACTTTATACATAATATAGATGACTTAGCTGGTTATTATTCTAAAGGCCAAAAATGTCACTTAGCACACTATTGTTTTAACCCATCAATTTCAGTAAAGCAGCGGCAGTTACCTGATCAACAGGTTGATTCCGGCCTCTGAGTAGTCCAGTTATGTGAAAATAATAGTGGCCTAAACTCCCCTTCGGGTGACACCGTACCGACAGCCATATTTTAGCAGCAATTTTGTTTGGTCTGTTATAATAAAAACATGTTGACGCAGGTTTGACAAGGATATATTATGGCTTCAGTCATATATCAATGAATGTTTATGGCCAATATATCATTTTTTCATAAATTTGATAATTTGGCGGCCATTTTAAATATATTAGCCTACTTTGGCCAAACGCAGCCAAAGATGCACGTTTACCTGAATTTTTATGTTCACACACATCATAAGGAAGCAAAAAAAACTTATGTCATTAATGTCCATTCCAGGTGGCACCTTGCTCCATCTGAAGCCGGTCTAAAAGGCGTTATTTAAAGGGCAACTTTCCATGAAAAAACAACAGTGTTGTTATCATATACCGTTGGAAAGCTTGAAATCTTAAGATTAGCTAGGGGGATAACAACAATGAAATTTTGGACGAATTTGGCAAATTAACCCTTTGTGAAACAACATCACATATTTCGTTAAGATTTATCTTCTGCTATGGTCATTGATATGTACCTGGAATAATATGCAGCAAACCATCACTCGGCACCAAGCAAATATACTTAACCGACCATGACTATAAAATATATATGCAGTGTATACATGATTCGATTATTTCAAGCACCCTTTTACTGCCAGAAAACACGCAAAAAATGTGATGTCCTTAAAATTGTGATAATGTTGCCTTCATAAATATATCAAGCAATAGGATGCGGTAAATATTATTAATTACCATAAAGTAATGTTTCTACATCCCTTTGACAACATTTGCTTGTGAACATATGTTCATAGACAGACATTTTGATACCCAAAGTGAGCCTATTGAAAAACAATCTGTGGTGTCTGAAAACAGAAATGCTTGAAGCCCTATAGATTTCTCTGAATATGTTGCGTAATACATTACTAAAAAAAACAAAAACATAATATATTTTCAATGTTGCATGTGTGTCTGAAAATAATAAAATTATACAATAAATTGATACACCCTTTACGCACTGGAAATTTTTATATTTTATTGAGAACAAATAAACTTCGAATTTAGATACAGATTGTATATAGGTTAATTAATTTTGCATAACTAAAACTGACCTATGTTTGTTTAAATTTATCGATAGTCCAAGTTAGCAATTCTGGTATTAACTATTTAAATAAATAACCCTTTCAGGTATGATCATAATGGTAACTGCCATACTAATAAATAAAATATATTGAAATGCCTAGCCACACAGTCGCTGTAGCATCGTTTTTTTACGTCAGACAATGAATTTCTGATGGTCAGAGGCGCAGCAGACGGAATATACATAAAATATAAATTAATTAACCCTTGTGTTGCTGGACCGTATATAATTAACTCTTGTACTGCTAGGACCGTACACAATTAACCCTTGTGTTGCTGCTACCGTATATAATTACCTAATGTGCTGTAGTGACCGTATATAATTAACCCTTGTGCTGCTAGGACCTATACTATTGACCATTGTGTTTCTAAAACCGTATATAATTAACCCTTTCGTTGTTAGGACCTTATATAATTAACCCTTGCGCTGCTAGGATTATATATGCCATCTTCCACCTCTCTCTATCTAGAAAAAGTGTAGAATGAACACGGAAAGTTTCCTTTGTGCCATCTTATACCACACTAATCTTTATCTAGTGTAGAAAGAACACGGAAAGTTTCTTTGTGCCATCATTCCACACTAATCTCTATCATCATATAATGTGTAGAAGGAACACGGAAAGTTCCCTTTATGCCACATTCCACCACTCTAATCTCTATCTAGCGTAGGAAGAACACGTAAAGTTCCCTGTACAGTATGCAATATTCCACCACTCTAATCTCTATATAGTGTAGGAGGAACATGGAAAGTTCCCTTTATGTCATCTTCCACCACTCTAATCTGTATCTAGTGTAGGTTATATTGGAGGACCATGAAAAGTTCCTTCCCTTCATGCCATCTTTAACCCACTCTAATCTCTATCTAATGTAGGAGGAACGCGGAAAGTTCCTTTATACCATCTTGCACCACTCTAATAGTAGTAGTAGTAGTAGTAGTAGTAGTAGTAGTAGTAGTAGTAGTAGTAGTAGTAGTAGTAGTACTATTTTTTAATTTCTCATGTTATATATATACATAAATGCATAAGAGATTCAAATAAATTTAGTACATATTTGTGTAGGACATATTAATACATATTAGTTAAGTTTCTCTGTATGAGTTTCTCTGTATGATATACAAATGAAGCTAATTTCTTTCTTTTTTATGTTCCTCAGTCTCTGTTAGTATTTTGCCATTAAGAAGTTTTTATGTCGTCTTGCTTCAATTTGTAGCATATGATTGGAACATCTTAACCTGTGTAATGCCAGTCCATGTGACTTAATAATTTTAAAATTCAAATACCTTTCTGGTTCAAATTCTGTAATAAATGTTGAATAAGTTGCCAATTTACTTATATTTCTAAGGTCGGCAAACTACGTATTCTTAAACTGTTCCTGTAGCTTTGTTTTAAATATCTCCATCAATATATCTACATCACCAACATCTTGGCTAATCCACACAAAACAAGACATCTTATATGATCAGGTATACGTATAATTTTAAGCCAATATTTAATACAACGAAAATAATAATAAAATGCTACAGGGTATTTTCCTATTACTCCCATTATTGCTTGCTTAGGTGTGCATGTAATATCTAGCGTAGGAGGGACACGAAAGGTACCCTTTATGTCATCTTACACCACTCAAATCTCTATCTATTATATATATATATATAGGAGAAACAGGAAAAGTTCCCTTTGTGCTATCTTTCACCACTCTCCTCTATCTATAGTAGACGGAACATGGAAAATGCACTTTATGCTATTTTACACCACTCTAATCTCTATCTAATGTGGAAGTAACGTGAAAAGTTCCCTTTATACCATTTCCCATCACTAATTTCTATTTAACACGCTTGGCTTCATCTAAGCCATTTTGCACCTCTCCAACCGAAGGTGATGGAAACGAGTTGTTGTGAATACAGAATATATTATTTTGTAGTTTTAATAATATATTTCGGGGATAATCGTATACTCATCTATGATTAATTTGCGTTTTAAAGAGTGACGTTTTAAAGGGTGTCCAATGGACCCCTTGATGTGTATAACCTATTATTGAATGCAACTTTGTTCAAATCTACCAAAAATTGCCCAGAAGATATGGCAAAAACAGCATTTCTGCCCTTAGCGCGCAAATAAGGCGGTTAAATTATTAAAGGAATAGTCCCTAATGAGTTTTTTTCCATTTAGGCACTTGAACGAATTTTCAAGGGGACCTACATAATTTATTTTGATAGCATGATAGCAAATGATTCCCAAAATAAAAATGTTATTCCAATAGAAATTGGCTGAGACACAATGAAAAAGAGAATAAACGCCACCTGGCTCTTCATAAGAAACCGTAGTTGAGAAAATGTTAAACCATATTTCATACCATAAGATGTCTTTTATAATTTGCGGATAGGTCTAGTTTACGTGCATTAGCCTCCTGGCTATTAGTAGGCATAGTTGTATTTTTAACAATTTATTTTAATTTGTTTTTGACGAAGAACACATTTTGTTGAAAGAGATTAGATGACACGAAAATTATATTCAGTAAGATATTCTTTTTGGCAAATATCAAATCTGTTTTCAGATATTTATATATGCAATATAGAATTTCAAATGTCTAAAAAATAGATTTAATACGAATAGAACGACATGTTTGTTGTGGTTTTGAATACAAATGGTTGTTTACATTAATTTGTATGTATATTATATTTTTTATCTTATTTTATGTACCTTGTCTAATCTAAATATCAATAACATCATAGCAAATTAAAAACCAGCTCTAAATGCTGAAAAAATGTATTATGTACGTTTTCAAACAAATCAAAATAAATATTTGTTGGAATTTTGTACACAAAGGGTTAATTTATATTTTTCATATACTTTATATGTGAGATACATAATTTAAATGTGCATATTGTAAAGCTAATTGTGATTTTTTGTATTACTTTTTTGAGAATTCAATATTCTATAGATTACGAAATTGTTAAAATATAAACATTTATATTTTTGTTCTCTTGCAGGCAAAGGGTGGCAATATTTAAACTGGTCTGCCAGATTCTCATAATAATGATGCTATCGAGTAGATAACATCATGGGTGAAGCGTAAATATATTTCTATTGTATCTAATAAATCAGAATCTAATTGAAGAAGCAAATAATGGGCCTTTTAGATCAATAGAAATGTCAAATTATCTTATCTCATTCTGGCAGAGGACAAGTCAGAAGCCTTTGTTGGTTGCAGACACATAGTTTTTTTACAGAGGATAAAGCTGATCAGCATTACAAAATATGTACATAATATGATCTCATACGATCGCAGCTCGACTCCACAGTTAATCAATTCATTCCATGTGGCCGGTTTTATCCAGCCCGCTCCATGTGATAGCACGCGAAGCCTTGATTCGTTCAGGCTCAAACCACACCTCTGACGAAAGCAGTAACTGGTCATGACACAGTAGCCATTTACTCCATTAAGCAATCGTCAGAGGCGTTAATGATTCGCTTGACTGCTTGATGAGCAGAAGACGGCATCCAGCCACAACTTAGTGCCTGTATACTGTCTTCTGTCTCCAAAGCGTTCAGCATCCTAATATATTAGAGCAACTTACAGTTACTTACAGGTGAAGCGTTTGCCCTGTCACCTTTACCTACATACATTCTAGCATGTGGCCGCTTTTATCCAGCCTCCTCCAGTGATAGCAGTGATAGCACTCGGAGCCTTGACTCGCTCAGCCTCGAACCACACCCTTGATGGCGCAGAAGGCAGTAAGTGGTCTTGACACAGTAACCAAGCAATCATCAGAGGCACTAATGTTTTGCTCGACTGCTTAATGAGCACAAGACGATATCCAGCCACAACTCAGTCCTGAATCCATGATGATGTACCGGCGTTGATAAAAACAACTTACAGGTGAAGTGATGGCCCAATGTAGAACCACCAGTCACCTTGACCTACATACATTCTACAAAGTGACCTGGCTTTGTGGCTTTCTTTAAACAAGGCAAGGCATTGGCACAACACCGGGACAACGTCTACCAGATCACAATGTATTCAATGATAATCAATATATATTATATGTAATACTCACACGTCCAACAAATAACCCTGCCAAGTCAGACCAACTTTTTAGATGCTGGGCCGATCGTGGCAGGACTATGGGTGGCCGCCACTCTGCATTCGCAGCCCACAACCTGATCATGATGACAATGGTGCGCTGATTTTAACACTCCCCGCCAGAGAGGGAGTGGCAGCTCATGATTTCCAATAATAATAACTTTGAAATTAATTTATATTGATTAAACAATGCTAACAATAAAATATCTTTGTTCGGTTAACACATGACTTGATAACTGACATCTATACCTCCACCTGCATTCTGATATATCACTTTTAATATATCACTTTAACTGAGTTTCTTATTTACGTCATCCGACAGTTTTGCTTTATAAATCTTAGAACTGATTTCTACACCTAAGCACACAATTTTACGCACTGTATCTGAACTGAAGCTGGAAATTAACTTCATACAGTCTGAAGTCGATCACCACACTGTAAGAGTAACTATATTTCTAATGGCCGCAGACCCAAAACCCAGGTATTGAAAAGAATCAGAAAGAGTTGACTAAGACATTTATGTTGATTTCAAATTGAAAAAAAAAACACATTTGGTCTCCAAAGTTTAAATAAACAAATTCAGCGCTTTAAGGGTTAAGCTGGAGATTACGCCGTTACACCAGCATTGGGCCAATGTATCATTTTATATTAATAATAATAATATACACTTATATCGCGCCATATCCAACCTTAAGTTGCTCTTTGGCGCTACAAACAAAAATGTCAATAAACATGATCAACTAAGGTGTGAAATCATTGCATCTCCACAAGTATGCCATATTGAACAAATGGCTTTTTAAGTGTCGCTTAAATTAATCAAGTTTGTTACAGCTTCGTATGTGATATGGTAATTTGTTCCAAAGTAAGGGGGCAGCTTTATTAAATGATCTATAACCATATGTTTTTAACTTTGTGGGAGGCACCACCAACATATGTTTGGTGCGCAGTGGGCGACATGGAGAATAAGGGATGATACAGTCTTTAAGGTAACTGGGTGCTAGGCCATGTTGCGCTTTGAAGCAAAGAAGGAGAAGTTTATATTCTATCCTTTGTCTGATTGGCAGCCAATGTTATTGTTTCAAAAGAGGTTTCACATGATCAAATTTCTTTCTTCGATATATAATCCTTGCTGCACTATTTTGAATTCGTTGTAGTTTTAAATTACAGCTATTTGACAAGCCATACAAGAGAGAGTTGCAACAGTCAAGTTCAGATGTCACGTAGGCGTGGATGAGATGCTCAGTGGTAACAACTGATAAACAATTTGTAATGTCACCGATCTTTTTCAAAAGAAATTGTGCTTTTCTGCAAATTTGATTCACATGCTCACACATGTTAAGATGTTTGTAAAACATTATTCCTAAATTCTTTGCACTCACTGATGGCTCAATTTCTATTCCACTAATATTAATAGGGCGTAATGTTATCTTTGGTAAAACGTTTCGTGATGCAACAATAAGATACGCCATCCTGTCTGTATTCATTGATACAAGCTTCTACATGACACAGTGCAGCGATTGCTTCTGTGTAGCTTGAAAATCGGAACGACACAAACAATCGAGGGTCATCTGCGTATAGATGTATTTTTAGATTATATTTTGCTGCTATGGCTCCAATAGGTTTTGTATAATAACTGAAAAGTAAAGGTCCCAGGACTGAACCCTGAGGAACACCAAAATTCTATTTTGTATATTCAGATTGATATCGATCACTAAGATATGATTCCAACCAATCAAGTGTTTTTCCACATAGTCCATAGTCATTTCGCAAACGAGACTGGGGGCGGGGGGCAACATTAATCCATCATTGGTCCAAGGGACGTACGTTACTGTTCTGTCACTGGACCCAGCCAGCACGATTTACTGCCCAGTGTTGAATGGATGTTGGCCAGCGCCGGCGACATTGGTCCAGCATTGAACTGTTATTGGGTCAGTATCATGCTGACTTATAGGGTACTGCTGCCAGGACTTTTATAGTTTAACTGTATTTTAAATTGTATTTATATTCTCAAGATTTAACGCTAGATCCGCAGCAATTGAATTTTTAACAGTGTTTGTGCTAACATTTGAATACTCCAAGCAAGAACATGCTGTAATAAATTCAAGACCTTAGGAGAAGTAGTTTTAATGCTGTCAAATATTGTTATCTCATGTAAGCATGTATGATTGCAATGGTAACTGAGGCAACTTAATGACATATATATTTGCCATAAACTTGCTATCAGAAGTGGAACCAGAATTATCACTTACGTGAAAACTCTTGTCATTCCCAGGTGCCTTACAGTTTAAACTTGTGTTAGTGAGGCTTATATCATTGTAAATCTATATTATCTTTCTCCACCCCCCATTTGAAAGAAATAAGTGTATTTGTATTTGTATAAGTCGGTGTGTATTTCGCAATGTTCATACAATTTCGGACAACAATGTATTTAATTAGATGAGATTTGACTATACAATCTGCATGCTGGGTGTCCAGGTAAAGGGTCCGATGTTGATTTGTTTTTTTCTTTGAAAACTCTTCTGTTTTGTCACTACACCAGCCCCAAACATCCCATGCATATTACCCGTGTATTTTGACAATGTTCATGATGTTCCGCAAAGATGTAGAACATGTCAACTCGCCGAGTTTAGAGGTGTTGACTCTTCATGTTTGAAAATGTGAAACCCGATGGGAAAGTGCTGTTAAGCGGTGATTTTCCGATGACATTGTAATTAAGCTAGCAGCGTCTTTAAAGATGTGATACATCTGAGACCTTACATACATATCCTAATACGAGTTTGAAACTTTTCGTTATAGATTACAGCTAGTTAATTTAAAAAAAAACCTATATTTAGAAGGAAATAATCAAATAAGTGACACGATGTCATCTTCCTGTCAAACATGGTGACGGCAATAAAAAAACGGATGGATCTAAAAGACAAAAATGTAATGACCGACATTTGTCATAATTCGTCTTTTTCGAAATCTGATTACGTTGCCAAATGATGTTTCTAAAAGTTGTTATCTATCGGAATGTTGCCTTCACTCATGCAAACACCCAAAAATAACTGAGTTGCTAGCTGAACATAACACACTTGTAAAATACCAGCCAATTGTTATATAAAGATGACACCTGATTTTCCCGAAAAATGTGGGTCTCATACATATGTCATTTTAATTTTTTACCTATTAGCATGCAAAAACTGATGTATTGTTGTTGTTATGAGTACTAAACATTATTTTGTGAGGAAAGTCAATACTAAATGACCCTGTCATTTTCACCTAGCATTATATTGCATGATGCATCGCTTCAATCACTATCAACACCCAAAACCAATATTCAACACACGCTTTTATACAACATTTTATTGTTCTGCCGATAAATACCGGTGGCTTTCTTTAGTCCTATGTGAATTAGATGTTGAGCCCTTGACTTCTCGACTAAAAGTGACGAGACCAACGGATTTCAAAGTGACACTTTAACTCCAAGGTGAAGGACATTGACCCTCCGATTTTGCCTGGCGAGCACGGCCAATTTCATTTATGGCCGGGTCGAGGCCAAGGTTCTTAGTCACGTGACTTTCATGCCTGTGCTATTGAGGCTGTGAATAATTTTCTAGTTAAAGTCATAGGAAATGCGTCAGAGGGGAAATACAATACTGTGAACAACTCTTCATCCGGGGAAGTGACCTTTCAAAAATGTCAGGTGGGCCTGAATTCGGGGATTACCATATTTTCATCTAAATATAGCAACTAGTCACAAACATTTGCCACTGGGGCATACCAGAGGCTACATGAAGCTCGGCCACGCCGCGTAGTGTGGCTCTGGGAACCAGAGTACCTCCGATTGTGCCACATCACGATTACCATGATCACTTCCTGCCACGTCCACACTGACCAGTGACCAAAATAAAAGTAGAAACCAAATTGAAAATTACAAGCTGACGACACATAATGACTCAAATGATATTTATTTAGTAACTAATTAATACGTGTTTACAATCACTTTCAGACACAAAGCATGTTAATTTTAGATTTTTGTCTTTTAAAACCAAACCATATCATATTGAAAAGAAAATTGTAAAAATATGACCGTCACGAAACAAGCATTTGGCACTTTATTTCAAGTCACTGGCATAAAAATCAAGGGGAGTTATAGGTATTTTAAAGGAGTAAAAACCTGTAAACAGTTTTTTCTTAAAATGGCGAAAATGAGTTAGCTTGGTTGGACACCTTCGTGTGTACCTTTGTCTATTTGTGTTTTCTACATTTAACACATGTATAGAGCCAATGCCGTAAATAAAACATCAAAATCATAAGACCAAATCCTCTGCTGGATTGTCACGAAATCAGAAGGCAGAGTAATACTTGATACTTACATTCTACAATCAAATATAAATGAATAATATCAGTAATATAACCAACATGTTTGTATAATTCCATGGCTTAGCGCATCCATTGCTGTTTGTCTTGCTTGTGGTCTGTTCATAGCTTTGTGTTGACACATGTAGTTCATCCTTGGGGCTGAGACTTCCTGTGATTGAAACCACGCTGCTTGGGACATGCCACTTTGTTGAAGATAACCATGTCATATTGTTGCAGTAATCTGCATAGCATGCACACAAAATTTCTTGACCATGTGGCGTAAATGTTTTCGGGTATGTTTTATGCCAATTATGTAGAGGGTAGCATCCTTTAGGCCAATTAGAGTCGTATGTATTGCATGCTAGTGATATAGCAGATACATCTGAAACCCATCAAATAGACTGTAATTATACCACTGATAGCTCATGATAACTTATACCACTGATAGCCCATACCACCTGATAGCTCATACCACTGATAGCTCATACCACTGATAGCCTATACCACTGATAGCTCATGATAAATTATACCTCTGATAGCTCATACCACTAATGGCTCATACCACTGATAGCTCATACCACTGATAGCTCATACCACTGATAGCTCATACCACTGATAGCTCATGATAACTTATACCACTGATAGCTCATACCACTAATGGCTCATACCACTGATAGCTCATACCACTGATAGCTCATACGACTGATAGCTCATACCACTGATAGCTCATACCACTGATAGCTCATACCACTGATAGCTCATACCACTGATAGCTCATGATAACTTATACCACAGATAGCTCATACCACTGATAGCTCATACCACTGATACCTCATGATAGCTCATATCACTGATAGTTCATACCACTGATAGCTCATACCACTGATAGCTCATACCACTGATAGCTCATACCACTGATAGCTCATACCACTGATAGCTCATACCACTGATAGCTCATACCACTGATAGCTCAGACCACTGACAGCTCATACCACTGATAGCTCATATCACTGATAGCTCATACCACTGATAGCTCATACCACTGATAGCTCATACCACTGATAGCTCATACCACTGATAGCTCAGACCACTGACAGCTCATACCACTGATAGCTCATATCACTGATAACTCATACCACTGATAGCTCATACCACTGATAGCTCATATCACTGATAGCTCATACCACTGATAGCTCATATTACTGATAACTCATACCACTGATAGCTCAGACCACTGATAGCTCATGATAACTTATACCACTGATAGCTCATGTTACCGAAAACTAATGACAACTTATACCACTGATAACTCATACCACTGATAGCTCATACCACTTATATATCATACCACTGATAGCTCATGATAACATATACCACAGATAGCTCATACCACTGATAGCTCATGCCACTGATAGCTCATACCACTGATAGCTCATATCACTGATAGCTCATACCACTGATAGCTCATACCACTGATGACTTATAACACTGATTGCTCATACCACTGATAGCTCATACCACTGATAGCTCATACCACTGATGACTTATAACACTGATAGCTCATACCACTGATGACTTATAACACTGTAGCTCATACCACTGATAGCTCATACCACTGATAGCTTATACCACTGATGACTTATAACACTGATAGCTCATACCACCGATAGCTTATACCACAGATAGCTCATACCACTGATAGCTCATGCCACTGATAGCTCATACCACTGATAGCTCATATCACTGATAGCTCATACCACTGATAGCTCATACCACTGATAGCTCATACCACTGATGACTTATAACATATTACTATCATATTACTGATAACTCATACCACTGAGAGCTCAGACCACTGATAGCTCATGATAACTTATACCACTGATAGCTCATGTTACCGAAAACTAATGACAACTTATACCACTGATAACTGATACCACTGATAGCTCATACCACTTATATATCATACCACTGATAGCTCATGATAACATATACCACAGATAGCTCATACCACTGATAGCTCATGCCACTGATAGCTCATACCACTGATAGCTCATATCACTGATAGCTCATACCACTGATAGCTCATACCACTGATAGCTCATACCACTGATGACTTATAACACTGATTGCTCATACCACTGATAGCTCATACCACTGATAGCTCATACCACTGATGACTTATAACACTGATAGCTCATACCACTGATGACTTATAACACTGTAGCTCATACCACTGATAGTTCATACCACTGATAGCTTATACCACTGATGACTTATAACACTGATAGCTCATACCACCGATAGCTTATACCACAGATAGCTCATACCACTGATAGCTCATGCCACTGATAGCTCATACCACTAATGGCTCATACCACTGATAGCTCATACCACTGATAGCTCATACCACTGATAGCTCATACCACTGATAGCTCATGATAACTTATACCACTGATAGCTCATACCACTAATGGCTCATACCACTGATAGCTCATACCACTGATAGCTCATACGACTGATAGCTCATACCACTGATAGCTCATACCACTGATAGCTCATACCACTGATAGCTCATACCACTGATAGCTCATGATAACTTATACCACAGATAGCTCATACCACTGATAGCTCATACCACTGATACCTCATGATAGCTCATATCACTGATAGTTCATACCACTGATAGCTCATACCACTGATAGCTCATACCACTGATAGCTCATACCACTGATAGCTCATACCACTGATAGCTCATACCACTGATAGCTCAGACCACTGACAGCTCATACCACTGATAGCTCATATCACTGATAGCTCATACCACTGATAGCTCATACCACTGATAGCTCATACCACTGATAGCTCATACCACTGATAGCTCAGACCACTGACAGCTCATACCACTGATAGCTCATATCACTGATAACTCATACCACTGATAGCTCATACCACTGATAGCTCATATCACTGATAGCTCATACCACTGATAGCTCATATTACTGATAACTCATACCACTGATACCTCAGACCACTGATAGCTCATGATAACTTATACCACTGATAGCTCATGTTACCGAAAACTAATGACAACTTATACCACTGATAACTCATACCACTGATAGCTCATACCACTTATATATCATACCACTGATAGCTCATGATAACATATACCACAGATAGCTCATACCACTGATAGCTCATGCCACTGATAGCTCATACCACTGATAGCTCATATCACTGATAGCTCATACCACTGATAGCTCATACCACTGATAGCTCATACCACTGATGACTTATAACACTGATTGCTCATACCACTGATAGCTCATACCACTGATAGCTCATACCACTGATGACTTATAACACTGATAGCTCATACCACTGATGACTTATAACACTGTAGCTCATACCACTGATAGCTCATACCACTGATAGCTTATACCACTGATGACTTATAACACTGATAGCTCATACCACCGATAGCTTATACCGCAGATAGCTCATACCACTGATAGCTCATGCCACTGATAGCTCATACCACTGATAGCTCATATCACTGATAGCTCATACCACTGATAGCTCATACCACTGATAGCTCATATCACTGATGACTTATAACACTGATAGCTCATACCACTGATAGCTCATACGACTGATAGCTCATACCACTGATGACTTATAACACTGATAGCTCATACCACTGATGACTTATAACACTGTAGCTCATACCACTGATAGCTCATACCACTGATGACTTATAACACTGATAGCTCATACCACCGATAGTTTATACCACTGGTAGCTCATACCACTGATAGCTCATACCACTGATAGCTCATACCACTAATGACTTATAACACTGATAGCTCATACCACCGATAGCTTATACCACTGGTAGCTCATACCACTGATAGCTCAGACCACTGATAGCTCATACCACTGATAGCTCATACCACTGATAGCTCATACCACTGATGACTTATAACACTGCTAGCTCATACCACCGATAGCTTATATTACCGATAGCTTATGATAACTCAAACCACTGATAGCTCATACCACACATAGCTCATATTACCGATAGCTTATGATAACTTATACCAATGATAGCTCATACCACTGATATCTCAAACCTCTGATAGCTCATACCACGGATAGCTCATACCACTGATAGCTCATACCACTGATAGCTCATACCACTGATAACTCATGCCACTGATAGCTCATACCACTGATATCTCATACTACTGATAGCTCATACCACTGATAGCTCATACCACTGATAGCTCATACCTCTGATAGCTCATACCACGGATAGCTCATACCACTGATAGCTCATACCACTGATAGATCATGATAACTTATACGACTGATAGCCATATTACCGATAACTAATGATAACTTATACCACTGATAACTCATACCACTGATAGCTCATACCACTTATAGCTCATACCACTGATATATCATAACACTGATAGCTCATACCACTGATACCTCATGATAACTTATACCACTGCTAGCTCATACCACTGATAGCTCATACCACTGATATATCATACCACTGCTGGATCATACCACTAATAACTCATATCACTGTTAGTTTATACCACCGATAACTCATATTACCGATAACTTAAACCACTGATAGCTCATACCACTAATAGCTCATACCACTGATAGCTCATACCACTAATAGCTCATACCACTGATAGCTCATACCACTGATAGATCAGTGCAGTGGATGCAGAGACATGTCAAATACTTCAAGGTGATCTATCACCCCTTATATGGTATGAATAATTATGTCCTTATATGGGGTTATTGGCTATCATGTGACCCTCTCAGAGGGTCACATGATAGCCAATCACCCCATATATGGGGTGATTGACTATCATGTGACTCTCTCAGAGGGTCACATGATAGCCAATCACCCCATATGAGGAAACACTTGTGCCCCATCTTGTGGCAACTTTGATTGATTTGTCACAAATTTTCTCATGCTATATTAGGGGTGATATGTCACCTTTAATACTCAGATGTGGTTAATGGTGTTATAATGAAGAAATTCTGGTGTACCTTCCACCTCCAGACTACCAATCAGATATTCCACAACACACCCATAGTGATCACATTCAGCCTCCTTTAGGTCCGCATCACTGGGACATAATGCAGGGATGGTGGTCAGTTCTCGTAGCCAAATGTCTTCACATTCATGGCATTTTAATGATCCTGGTAAAATGAAATAGTGATAATCAGAGTTAAATCAATCTACATCGCCGATCATAAAATATAACATAAATTAATAGTTGAGTAATATATTGGATGATTTAAAGAGACATGCCCAGACTAAAATCATTAAAAAATCGATGATTTTATTTTAGCTTAATAATATGACCATATGAACCATATAAACATGTCCATAGACTAGAACTGCAAAAGTTTTTTTAATTTTTTTCTGCTGCGCATTCACCAGTTAGGCTGAGTATTTCCAGAATTACAGGGACATAGCAAGTCCCCAGTATTTGTCTAAATTACTATGTTATCCCACATATGTTATGACATGAACACTTGGTAACAACATTTTAGTAGGATTAACCCTTAAAAATGATGTTCCCATTATTTGTACGCCCTGTCATATTGAAATATGAAAATAAATGTCCCCAGGACGTAGTATCAGCAAATTATATTCATTTATGACCCAATCAGTTAGCACAGGATATTTATGCGATAAGGTAGATGAACCTTAGCTGTGAAACAACAATTTAAAATAATGTTCACCTACATGACACATGTTTCTATTCAATCGATGCATTCTAAATTTAAAAAAAATCATATACTGATGATTTTTTGCCATTCACATACACGATCCGAGTTGCCAATGGAGAATAAGCACAATCAAAACTTTGGTAAGCATTTAAAGAACAATTTGCTTTACAAAACTATGAAATATTTTTATTCCTTGTCATCTACATGACGTCCGTCACGTCGTTGTATTTACGTCAAACAATAACATATAAACACATAACATTCTGAAGTATCATCCCTTCATGCCTGAAAAAGTGGGCGATATTATCAAAATTCTATCGGGCTAGCAGGACTGAAGACACTAATTTAGTCACATGCGTGACCGTCACCTACATGTCACCACGTGACAAATGATCGTCATGTATGTGACATGATCCGTCATGTATGTGACATGATCGTCATGTATGTGACATGGTCGTCATGTAAGTGACATATTATTAATATAAGTTGATTCTACTAATGTTGAAATGCCTGGAATTTCACATTATAACTAATCTTATTGAGGCTCAAACCTACCTTGCTAAAGTTTGCCTAATACCTACCAGCAATGTCAAGGTTTCTTATTTGGCCGTCATGTAGGTGACATGATCCGTCATATATGTGACATTATCGTCACGTATGTGACACGATCATCATGTGTGTCACATAATCTGAATATAATTTAATTCTACTGATGTTAAAATACATTCATGTCTGGAGGTTCACATTAAGAATAATCTCAGTAAGGTTTAAACATACCTTGTTAAAATTTGCTTAATACCTGCCAGCAATGTCAAGGTTTCTCAGTTGACCGTCATGTAGGTGACAACACTGTTATGTAGACATTTATAACCGTCATGTAGGACATTACGGCTTTCTAGTAATCTTCCTAATTTTTCTATATTGGCCATGATCTCATTAGACATTTTAGTTAGTCACGCACTGTTTGAGTAAGTGGGTAAGTAAAGAAGTTTCCTAACGTCACTTTTCGGCACTGATGGTTATTTAAATAACATTTAAGTGAATTTGTTGAAAATATTTTTGAAACTATCACATACGTCTATTTAATTCTTTCTTTACCGACTTCCCCCTGAAAAAACTACCCCCAGAAACAGTCTTTTTTTTAAGAGGACCCCTGAGATGGCCCATGTGCACAATACAGGTTATAGCTATGCGCATGCGCACATCGCACAAATTAAAAATGAAATATAACATTCGTCCATGTCACTGACCATTCTGGTTGGCGATTTTTACCATGCATCTAATAAAATATCAGCATCGCAAGTAATAATGTGGATTTTCCATAAATGCGAATTTGGTAAATTTAGCATAAATGCGAAATTGGTAAAGGAAGAGTTAGAATAAAATCAATGAAAATGATACAATGGTGGTTCCTGGGACACCTGCTAAATTATTGAACGGTAATCCAAGTCCTTTTAAAAACTTGATACACAAAATAAAATAGATTTCCAAATATACACAAATTATGGAAATGAAATTAAATGAAAGGGGTTTTAGGCCACCCTTGTGCACATATAGGCTAAACTGGGCCAGGAGAACCTCCTGAGGATGGTGAGATGGATGAGATGACACTGCCCTCCAGACACAGGATTCGAAATACGAGCCTTCGCGGTCTGAGCACGCTAACTCTCGGTCACGGAGGCTCCCCACAATATTGAATCGTTATGAGTGACCGGGGAGAAACATTTTTGTTTCCTTGAAACTCGAAGGCCAGAGTGGGGCTCGAACCCGCGATCTCCAACTTTCCACGCAGGCAGCTTTAACTACTGCACCAGGACCCCGCCCCACACAAATTATGGTAACAATAAACAATCAGATTAATTAAATAATTCAATGCCAAAACATGGATATAAATACTTTAAAAAATTCTGTATGTGAAAATTATGTGCTATGCGATCAATCTAGGGGTTGCCAGGTTCATATAGTCACCGGGGACTGGGGACCTGGTTTCAGTGCTTTCCAGAGTGTATTTGTGAATACTACATATCAGTTGTGTTTTATACATAATAGCTACTGTATCTCCTGTTTTGATGTGGCACACATCTGTCTTCATATCCGGCAATATCACTTAATTTTATTTTAAGTAGGTACCATTTACATTTCAAAACACCCAGTGCTTTAATATGGCAATACAACTGAAGATTTAACTTCTGTATGTGATAACATGTATATTTTCATTTGCTTTCACCAAACTAAGCATGATGTATTTACATGTACATATATTACTGTATGTTAATAAAATATATTTCAACCTATCTAGTTATCGCTTAATTGCTATCACACAAGTGCTTATATTACAAATGCAAAAAAACAGGACATGATGTATCGTCATAAGATTTTATTATTATTATTAAATTCAAGGGTTCAATAACATCAAATCAACGTGTATATAATACATTTTACTCATATACCAGATAATTGGTGGTAGATATTTATATCTATAGTTTTTAGAGAGTCCTTTTTAAAAAAAAAGATTAAAAGTTTTCTTTTCTTCTTTCTTCTTTTTTCTTTATAGGTGGTGGTGGTTGCATCTATCAGGAGGTGGCGCTGTTTGATAATCGCTGATCCGGTTGGAGGTGTCTATCTGGTCCAAGGTATTGTGGGTGGATCATACCTGATCCGGGCAGGTGCTGTCGGATCAACTTGATTCAGCTAGGCACTGTCACTGCTCTTTCTTGATCCGGGCAGATCTACTTCTATGTGGATGTATTCCATCCTAATTTTATGTTATATATATTAAGGGCTTATTATATGTTATCACATGGATATAGCGCTGTCACATTGACATCACTCATCCCGCTGGACATCGGCCCAATGCTGCCATAGAGCCGACCCACCATCTTCAACGTCGGTCTAGCACCCGGCTGGCTGTGGGTCGTTGTCTTGTGTTTGCTAGAATGTGAGGTCATGTTGGCAATATGAGTTCATGTTGACGGCATGAGGTCATGTTGCCAATGTTATGATTTCAAGCATTTGCTTTACGACACTTTCTAGCTCTGCAAACGAGATTTGCACCCTCATAGTACTCACACCATGACTCCGCAAGCATCACTCATTTTCTTTTTTTTCCGAGCGAAGCCTTTGTATTACAATCCTGTATTGTTTCAATTGGTCAATAAAATATGTTTTAAACTATGTGAATGTATAGATTGTGGGCTTGCTGCTGTGTAAATGGTGTAGTGTTGCCTGATGATAGTGGGTTGGGGCTCGAGTTGATAAATTGATTTGCTAATTCCGCTTCTGCTAATTCTGTTTGTAGATTTTTCGGTGCTAAATTTGTGTTTGGTTCTTCCATTTCGTTGTTTGTATGTGTGTTTTTTGGATCGCTCCTTTGATTATCCGTTAACGGGTGTGGTCTCCGGGGCAATTATGTGTGGTGTGTGTTGTTGCTAGTTTGGTGTGTCGCTATATCCGTGTTCGGGTTTATAGCTTGAGTGTTGGATTGGTGGGTAAATGTGGTTTATAGTTTTTTGTAATCTGATGTAGGCCTACTTACATGAAGGTTGATGACTGCAGAGATTTTCAACGTATTGATAACACGTTGATGGGTAGAGCGGTTGAAAGAGTGGAATGTATTCATATATCGTTGCTATGAATTGCTATGATGCATGGATCATTGTTTTCTTGTATTTATTAAGAAGATATATACTATTATTATGTGTCTTTGTTATATTGACCTATTATATGATGTCATTTGTTACACTATATCACATTCTATAATAACATATTATATTCCCACTGGGGTATGATGAGCCATGTCGAGTGGGGTTAGTTGATCCACATTTTGTAATAATATATCTATACTGGGGTAACATGAGCCCTGAATGGGGTTAATTTGGCTCAACTTACCCCACAACAGCCATATTGTATAAAATGTAAAATTTTGTGACATTTCAATGATCCAAGTTGAGTGTTACATTGACATAGGCTATCTTTATGTATTTGGCTGCCTAACCATATAGCAAGAATTTAAAGAATTCCTACTGCTTCCGTAATATTATTGAAAACATTATAATATATAAATCCTACTGACTACAGCGAAAAATGCATTTTCAAACCACAAAATTCCCCACTTGCAAAATGATCTGTGCTCACAACGTGGCCATGTAAGTAATATCACAGGGTGGATCAACTAACCCTGTGGCTCAACTAACCCGACTCTCCCCTAGTATTTGCTATAGTAGTAGTAGTTTTCGCCCCTATCCGGGGAGGGTCACAGGGATGTGTTCCGTCTGTCGCATGCTTTACAGCATGGTACGGAAGCACTAGTCTACAGAAATCATCCAAAGAAAGCTGCAGCCTCCACAAGTCCGGCCATAATTTTCGGTAAGATTGCCAGTGTCATACCCTGGTTCCTCGGTTTGACAGCGGTGCTGATGCAACTCCCGAATCAGTGCAGGCTCTGTCAGCACTGCAGGCACTGCTGTTGGCCGTAGTAGCCTTGAAACAACCGGCAATAGTGTTAGACATTATGTGTCTCACTTGAGTTGGACGGAGTTAATGAACATTAGTTATTGTTACTCTGGGGACTATCCGACTTGAGGATAGCGGAGTTGTGTGAAATGCCACGGAGTTTAAGCATTAAGTTGCATAGCGAAACCGGCCATCTGGACATGCCCAGAACCCCTTATTGGGCGAGCAAATGAAAACGCTCTCCATAACCCACCATGCCCTATCACCCCCACCCTCGCTTCATCATCTGTACATCATTCATCTCATCAATTGACTACAACTTTTTTATCATATTACAATGTCACTTGAATGACCATTTGAGTATCAGAAACAAATATTATCAAGCTAGTTAAACATATGCACAATGATCACATCACAAACCATTATTTAATGTCTACAAAAATGCACAGCAAAGACGTGACAGTTCCACATAGAGTAAAATAACCAATTTAAAAACTTTACTGTGAGTGGGAATGATTATTTCAATGTAATGTGGTGGCTACTCCACAAGCTGTATTCAAAATGACATGTTGCGCTCATGTTGCTAATAAACTTGGGGATAAATCATAAACTAGTAAACAAACCTAAAGGATCAACAGATAAACTCCATAAATACAACAAGCGAGTCCAGAATCCCATTTTAACGCTCCTCCTTGAACTGGGTGTCACTATTGTGAATTCTTCCTTTGCATTTGCTTACCTTGCTTTAACAAAGGCAACGTGTTTGTGGTGTGTTGTGTGACACGACCAGGGCTAATTAAGTGGTATTCCCAGACCAATCACATACCGCCGTGCAAAACTAAAATGGCAATAACTACTTACTTTGCAAGTAAGCAGATACACCTTTTTGGCTTTGCAGAGCACTATACTGATATATGTCAATTTTATGATCCTGCATGATTCTTGGCTTGAATTATTCCTCACTAGATCGTGTAAGTTTTAATTAGGTGTGATAATAAGGCAATCAATTCGCGTCAATAAATTATTTCTTAAATGTATTTCTTGAATGGGTTTCAGCGCAAAGTAAACATAAATCACTCTATTTTATAAAATACACAATCACAAAATATCAATTAAATACGCCAATATGTTAATTTAAGCTTTATGTTTATGAATCATTCATAATTTTAGGGTAGGGGGGGGTTCTGCTATTGTAGATAAATAGTTGGGGGGGGGGCTATGTATTTTCGTACAGGAAATGTAGGGTAAGTAATTTTCTAAATCCTTGGACAAGACATTTATATTGATTAAATCACTATAAAATAATTAGATAAAGAGTATTTTCAATGATATATATTACAACGCTTAAGTGTTGTTTATTTCTGATGGGGCGGAGGGCACGGATAGTTTTCAAAACAATCCCAACCCCTTCCCCATAAATTATGAGCGCTCCCACATTTTTACATACTGGCGAAACTCAAAATATGCCATAGAATGCATACAGTCAACACAATTTCTTAAAATGTTAATCCACACCTAGGCAATTGACTATACTCGCAAGAAGACTTAAATTTATATGTAAATTAAAATCGGCAAAATGTAAACAGGTATATTTATCATGTGTACAATTTAAATGACTGAAAGTATTTTTTTATTCATATTATTTTGGAATATGCGTTAGCAATTTCAGTTTCATACGAATATTTTATAAAACAAAATCTTTCAACACCTAGTTTTGTAAAGTTAAAGGGACACAATCAGGCTACATTTTGTATTTTAGCTGCTTGATATTTCCATAATATGTCAACATGTCCATAATGTTGCGTAAGTTTTTTTTAATTTTTGTGTTGCGCATTTGCCAGTTAAACAAGAAATAAGGACGAAATTTCATTTCAGACATGCATGTCCAAAGTAAGAAATACGAGAATAACTGATCAATGGGGCTTTCGGCACACTTGCTATGTTGCCAGAGCAACCCAAATTCTAGTCTATGGACATGTTCACATATTAGGAAGCCAAAATAAAAATACAGATTTTTTGATGATTTTAGTCTGATGCGCTATTGTCGTGTTGCTGCGTGTTGACTTCAGAAGTACGAAAAAGAAGAAGAAGAAGAAAAAGAAGAAGAAGAAGAAGACGAAGAAGAAGAAGAAGAAGAAGAAGAAGAAGAAGAAAAAAGGAAGAAGAATAACAATAATAATTACTAATAATACCCGATAAGGTGTTTGATGTGATAGATAAAAACTATTCTTACCGCGACCTCCATTATTCCGTTGAAATGTGCTACAAAACAGCCATAGTCACATTCAATTTGCATAGCCCCAGATAGATCAGTGGCACATGCTACATGTGCAGCAGAATGTCCTGATGGCCAAAAAGTTGAACATTGATAGCATATCATTGCTGATCCTGTAAAATAAAATGCTGGATGTTACAATGTTTACATCCGTACATGTTGATAATCGTAATATTACCTCATGTGTACAATGAGAGTACAGTTGTTATTTAAAAATGGCCTAGATGATGTACGGGTACGGTAAATATAATTTGAACTACTTTTTATCAAAACAACGCATACATCCCAATAGGCAATTGCTTAAAAATAGTATAAAAATAGTGGACACAATTCTAGTTAGCCACATATTTAATTTGTTTTATAATGTTTTAGAAATGAACTAATAAATTGCATAGCTATTATATTTACTTGTATGTGCATCAAGACAATTATTTATATATTTTCCATTGCAACCACATTTGTACGTTTGAGGGGGATTCAACATACCTGCTAAGTCGGCACTATTTTCCATATACCACAGGTACCCTGAGACTAGTCTAAACGTACCACCAGGGGTAATCTGTGGGGCAACTTGAAACTGCCTTCATCGGAAGTACCTTTTCACATGGAACGGTTGCCGATTAAAAAGTGATATTACTAAAAAACGTGAACCCCGTGTCATGTGACCCTCGTGTCAATTTGTGCTTTTCGTTTCTTGTGACCCTCGTGTCATTTGACCCTCGTGTCATGTGACCCTCGTGTCAATTTGTGCTTCTCGTGCCATTTGACCCTCGTGTCATGTGACTCTCGTGTCATCTGACCCTCGTGTCATATGACCCTCGTCTCATGTGACCTTATTCTCAATTTGTGCTCCATGTGTCATGTGACTCTCGTGTCATGTGAACCTCGTGTCATGTGAACCTCGTGTCATGTGACCCTCGTGTCTTCTGACCCTCGTGTCAATATGTGCTTCTCATCTCATGTGACCCTCGTGTCATGTGACCCTCGTGTAATGTTACCCTCCTGTCATGTGATCTTCATGTCATGTGACCCTCGTGTCATGTGACCCTCAGGTCATGTGACCTTCGTGTCATGTGACCCTCGTGTCATGTGACCCCAGTATAATGTGGCCCTCATGTCTTCGTCAAATTCATTATCGTATGTTGGTATGTTTTTGTGGTATAAGCGCTGCTGAATTATTTGTTTCTATTATGACTTGCACAGATCGTGTAATTTTTAATTAGGTGTGCTATTACCCATCAAGAATCCGTCTAATTGTCAATATGGTCATCAGCTCAGAACAGATTAAATTTCTTGATTTTATATAATCCCCAAGTACTGTGGATGATCAGATTGAGGTGCTGATATAAAAAAGGTATTTTTTACGACAAATGGTAACTGATCTGCCTTTTAGTACCATCATAGGCGAATAGGTCCACAAACGTGGTGCAGCACCCACGACGAATACATGGCCCCAATTTCAGTAATTCTGTGAGATATCAGGGTTTATAAATGATAATAGCCTTCATACTCAGCAGGTTCAGGGAGACATCGTGGTTACGAGTAGATATATGGCTTCCATATGTCAGAATGTTCAGGGAGATATCAGGGTTTACGAGTAGATAATGGCCTACATAAATTTAGAATGTTCAGGGAGACATCAGGGTTACGAGTAGATAAATGACTCACATATGCATGTCAGAATGTTCAGGGAGATATCAGAGTTCACATGTAGATAATGGCTTAGATATGTCAGCAGGTTCAGGGAGATAACAGGGTTCACATGTAGATAATGGCTTATATATGTCAGCAGGCTAAGGGAGATATCAGGGTTCACGTGTAGATAATGGCTTAGATATGTCAGCAGGTTCAGGGAGATAAAAGGGTTTACGAGTAGATATTGGCTTATATATGTCAGCAGGCTAAGGGAGATATCAGGGTTCACGTGTAGATAAGGGCTTACATATGTCAACAGGTTCAGGGAGATATCAGATTTTACGTGTAGATAATGGCTTACATATGTCAGCAGGTTCAGGGAGATATCAGGTTTTACGTGTAGATAATGGCTTACATGTGTCAGCAGGTTCAGGGAGATATCAGGGTTCACGAGTAGATAATGGCTTACATATAACAGCAGAGAAGGTTCAGGGAGATGACAGGGTTTACGAGTAGATAATGGCTTATATATGTCAGCAGGTTCTGGGAGATAAATAGTTAATTTAATGAATAACACATATCTCGAAAGTAGTTATTTGATTAGCTAATACCAATCTATCAAAAAATAACTAAATTTCATAAAATAATTTATCAATTTCAATATCATTTAATTTGATTTTAAACTTGCTATGAAGGTAGCATCAATGTGTTCGTTTTGACTTTGACCTGATAGTCTAAACTTAGAATACGTGGTTATGAATGAATGAATGAATGAATGAATGAATGAATGAATGAATGAATGAATGAATGAATGAATGAAACAATGAATCAATAAATGAATGAATAAATGAATGAATGAATAAAGATATAAATGAATGAATGAATGAATGAACGAACGAACGAACGAACGAACGAACGAACGAACGAACGAGCGAACGAACGAACGAGCGAACGAGCGAGCGAACGAACGAACGAGCGAACGAACAAACGAACGAACGAACGAACGAACGAGCGAACAAACGAGCGAGCGAACGAACTAACGAATGAATGAATGAATGAATGAATGAACGAATGAATCAATGAATGAATGAATGAATGAATGAATAAATGAATAGGGATGTAGGCCACTTTTGTGCAAATACAGATTAACCTGGGCCAGGAGAACCTCCTGAAGATGGTGAGATGAATCAGGCGCCACCGCCCTCCACAAGCAACATTCGAAATCCGATCCCTGGTGATCTAAGATCGAGCACGCTACCGTGTACTCGGTCACAGAGGCTCCTCACATAACAGAGGTGCCAACCTTAGACCATGAAAAAAGGAGGACATATTGGAGGGTCGGACAAATTGTGGCCGCCAATGCACATCGCAGGAGCACCCCGCGCGCCACCAACGCATACAAGAATCCCCCCCTCCCCCCAGTAAATGTCAAACAAATGTAATGTATTTTACTGCATTTGTTGACAAGACTCTGTAAAAAAGGCAAGACTGAAAAATATAGGACAACGGACAACCAAGCCTTACATTGCGTGTTGTCCACTAAATTGTTTGGTTGTCCTGACAAAAAGAACCAGCTTCAGGAAATATGTAGTGGGCAATAAGGCTATGACTGCCACAGTGTGCGAATTCAGCTTTCACACTGACCACCTGAGTCTGACTGGTCTAATGTTTACTGCTCCCGAAAAATAATCACTGACTCAATGTAAAATGCAAATTATATGAATGCAGTGACACACCAACTAATAAAATTAAGCCCATGATTATCATATGGGGATATTAGATTAAACATTAGTGAGCATAAAACAAGATATCAAGTTCACATCATTGATGACACTGACAGGGCTACGCGGCGGCTGTCCGCCATTTTTTTTTGTTGGGAATGTAAACAGTGGTCAACACAGTTTGTGTGAAACAGAGGTGTTAATATAGCCTATTATTGCTATATATTATCAATGTATTGATTGGCATAATTGTAAAGTGTTAACAAGATTAATTGGGAATTAAAAGAATGAAATAAAGCTGTGTTGATGTCAGAAAAAACGGCGATAATGCTGTCGTTATCCCCGCCATTTTTACCGTGAAAAACGCATATTGGAATCCAAATTGTATTGCAACATTGGGTATTAGGCCTATATAAGGTTGTCCATGCGGAAATCGGAAGATTATTAATGGTTATCGTAATAGCGAAAACAATACAAAGAAAAAAATCGGAAGTCTTCCGCGAAAATCGGAAGGGTTGGCACCATGATACTGAATCTTTGTGTGTGTGCGGGGAAGAAACATTGTGTTCCTTTGGAACTGCACACCAGAGCGGGGGACGGTCCTGACAGCTACGGCGTGACAGGCATTTGACGTACCAGTACACCAGCGCTTCCCCCCCCCCGCAAAGCTTTCCGCAGGTGATTGCCAATAACCGACTCACACAAAAAGATTTGATAAAACAGATAATGAAATCACCCAGCGGGGCGAGACATTGTTCCAAAGCTGTTGTGGTATTTGTCCATCGTCTGCGACACTGGCCCAACATTACAACAGCATTGGGTCAACGTCACGTGTTTGTTGAGATAGAAGAAGCGACTGAAATACATCGTGTCTCGAGCGGAGGTCTAAATTGTCGGTGATATCCACCTCATGTGGGGCCAATGTTGGCCCGCCGTCGGCGTCAGGTGAGTGCAAAAACTAAAAGATATTTTTTTGAATTATTAAAATCACATTCCTAGCAACATGGGGATGTGCATGATGCTACCAAATTTTAAATGGCCGCCAGAAATCAACCCAATTTTTTTTGTGGGCGCAAAAACTCTTAAAATTTAAGGTAAAGAAATTATTCAAATTTTACTATCACATTCTCCACGAAATGGCGTACACTGCCCCCCCCCCCCCCGTAGACACTGCTGTGCAACGTGTTTTATTGTGTAGATGGGCCGACGTCACAATCCCCCTACTTTCTGTTTCAGCCTATTATTGTAAAGAGCTTGTAATCGGCCAGTTTAAAACGATATCCTGCTATACGTTCTCTGATAATTGTCTGTCGCATGTGTGTCAACCTGTGGATACAAACTATGTTGGTCAATGGTGGGGTGTTTGTCGGGCACAATTTGAAACTCCTCGCTTCTGTGTGTGGTCGGAGTCAGAGCACTTAGAATGAGTATAGATATGAAATGAAATGAATCGGGCTTTAGGCCACCTTTGTGCACATATAGGCTAAACTGGGCCAGGAGAACCTCCTGAGGATGGTGAGATGATTGAGATGACACTGTCCTCCAGACACAGGATTCGAAATTCGAGTCCTGGCAGTCTGAGGCCGAGCACGCTACCTCTCGGTCACGGAGGCTCCCCACAATACTGACTTTCACACGTGGATGGGGAAGAAACATTTTTTGTTTTTTTCTAACCGCCGAGACCGGGAACCGAACCCCGAACTCTGGCGTGAAAGGCAGCGGTGCTAACCACTACCCTAGGGTCCCCGCCCGAGTGTAGATATGGAGATGTGCAGGTGAATTTTTCAAGGCTTAACTGAAATTCAAAATGGCTGCCACTGATCAACTTTATATTTTTGTGGGCGCAAAAACTCAAAGTCAGAAGCTATTGCTAATGTCATTCCATGCTTATGTGATTCCAGCAGAAACTCTGCTGAGATAGTTATCTACATACACGATTTGAAATCTGAATCCTGACTGTCTGAGATCGAACACCATCTTTGTCGATCATGGAAGATCACAACAATATTAAAAATTCACAAGTGGGCGTGGAAGAGATATGTTTTCCCTTTAAAACTTGAGCAAGATAATGTCAGCCAGCAAATTTTACCGATACATCTTTGTGCTTTGTGACGCCAATAGTGTGCTCTGTGCAATGAAGGTTAACATTTTAAGGCCTCGTGTAGTATATGATGGTATTTCAAGTGCAACTCAATCAGTATAAAATACAAACATCGATTAAAATAAAAACTGTGGCATTCATCAGTTTATATGTTGAATATAGCTCTACATCTATGGGTTATTATAAATTCAATAATATTATCCATTCACATTTCAAAGTTGATAAAAGATGACGAAACCCATGGATTGACAGATTGTCCTGTTGAATTATTTGTTTGTATTTTTCGTAATTTGAAGCTGAAATTGTTGACGGAATACCAGCTTCAAATGATGGGAAATACATAGATAGGAAGGGTATTTCCCCTGCCGGGGGCAGGGGGAATACCCTATCTATCTATGTATTTTTCGTCATTTGAAGCCGGAATTGCTGACGCAATTTCCAGCTTCAAAAAATGGAAAATGTTTATATTTATGCAAAATTACACATCTCCGATATTGAATTATCAGATGAAACTGAGCATCTACCAAAAAACGTTCTATAAAATCGGTGAAATTTCTAATGATCTAAAACATGCTTGAAACCGCTTGATACCGTTCCAGTAGCACAAGTGTTAATATCACGTATCCTCCTACAGCTACCATTACTAATTACTTTTAGTCAGATGGATCTTGTTCCCGGAATAAACAAACTTTGTAAAATGTCAGCGATTATTTGTCATGCATGTGACACTGGAAAGACAATCACAACGTCCGGCTTACCCATCCACAAATAATATTTCTAATTATGAAAAACATACAAATTGAATTATTTGATCATCTGAGCATCTACAGTAACACATTCTATCAATTTTTCTGGGATTTCAGTGAGTTTCATATTTAATGTAATTATTTAATCAGCCATTTACTTGTATGGCACCTTGCGATGCGAGCCTTTGATATTTTCTTAGCAGTACAAGGGTGTACTCACCGGCCGGCCCACATACGTGAAAGGTCGACTAATTAATTTCATGTAAGGATTAGTGTTAGGTGTGATCTTTATAAAAGACTGATCTTAGGATGAGAACACGTCATTCAGATAGTGCAGATCTCTGGGAAGCGCTACCATGGCTTTCTGGACATATCTAACGTATTTTTATTTATCCGTTGTTCCTCTAGGTATGTACATTTTCCATCCTGTGAAGTCTCTACATTTGTTATTTGAATGATTATTTTTTAATCCATGTGCGGCTAAAACCGTATAAATATAGTTTCAATTTTTATACTAAATACAATTCTACTGAAATTGACAGTCTGTTTCACCAGATCCTGGTGATCAATTGTCTTGGATCATTTTGTCATCTCCCCCGGACATCCCTGAGAATTCTTGTGGAATTTTGTTGTGTATTTTATAAATTAGACATGTAATATTGGTAAATTAGGCATGCAATATATTCCGTGTTTTACGACAATGGTGAAATGGGAGCTGTCATTTTGAAGTTTTCTTTACATGACAAATGGTCTAACTTCGATAATACACAACAATATTGCACCAAATTGTCTGTAATGTAGGGAAAAGATGAAAAAATGATCAGAGAAAAATTGTGTTAAAAATTTCTAAACAGTGACAGAGCAAATGGAAAACAATGTTACTCCCAGGATGTGGTGAAACAGACTGTAGTTTGTGGTAGATGTTAAAGTTAAATTATTCAAATTATTAGTTTATTGGATGTTTATTATTAAAGGGACTGGCCCAGGCAAAAATCATCGAAAAATCAGTGATTTTATTTATTTTTGCTTCTTTATATGACCATGTAAACATGTCCATAGACTAGAACTGCAAAAGTTTTTAAATTTTTCTGCTGCGCATTCACCAGTTAGACTAGATATAAAGACGAAATTCCTGATTTCTAATTTTTGACAACCATGTCAAAAATTAGAAATACGAGAATCTCGTATCTATATCTAGTCTAACTGGTGAATGCGCAGCAGAAAAATTGAAACACTTTAGCAGTTCTAGTCTATGGACATGTTTACATCATATGGACATATTAAGAAGCCAAAATAAAATCACTGATTTTTCGATGATTTTAGCTTGGCCTTGGGCCAGTCCCTTTAACCCTTAGCGCTCCAAGCACGACAATAGTCGTTCTAAATCCGTTTCATCAGCAGGTTAAATTACAGTTATAATGAAATTAGTGTCTAACCCTTACAGTGCGGGGATCGACTTTAGTCGTCAGAATCTGACGGCTATAGACGTCAGATTTTGACGACTTAAGTCGATCCCCGCACTGTAAGATGAAAATTAAACATAATGGTCGCAGACCCATAACATAGGTATTCAAATGAACCAGAAAGAGATAACTTACCCATTTATGATGATTTCAAATTGATAAAAACCTTTTGGTTTCCATGTTTTATATAAAAATATTCAGCGCTTTAAGGGCTAAACATCAAGGTGTCCAAATTTTTGGTTTCAAATTAAGCAACTATGAGTTTTGGGTCGCGAAACACAACTTTAAGTGGGTAAAAATTAATTAATTAGCTTAGCGGTTTAACCCTTTAACCGCCAAATCATTCAATCTGAATTTTCACCTACCTGAAGCTGTGTCTCGCTGACGCGATCCACAACTTCAAGTGGATGAAAATTATTCAGATTTGACAAAATGGAGGTCAACTGTTTTCAAATATTGCAGATTGATGTCACATTTTATCCTAAACAGGTTCAAAAGGTGGTACTTAAAGGGACCCCTTGGGATGAGACATTTTCAATGCTGTCAATTTTGAAAATTTAACTTATATGAAGCTATATAGCCTACTGATCTGAACTAAAAATACAAAAAAGTCAAAAAACAATTTTAAAGCACCGAAAAAGAGTGAAATAGTTATATTTCCAGGTCGTATATTGTCATGTAAACAAAACAAGTCTTGACCGAGGAGATCAAAGCAATCGCCGCTAATTGGTGTCTGATTGGTGTCTTATAGTCAGGACATGAGGTGATAGACCTGCAACACTAATTGTCTGCCCAACGCTGGGCCGACGGCATCAACATGTGGCCCAGTGCTGTAGGAACATTCACTCGTCCTTCAGCATGTGTTAAGTTATACAAAAAGTTTGTTTGGGTTTTAAGCGGTTTCATAGAAATATTAATAAAAAATATTTATAAAATCTAAAAACTCTGAAAAAAATAAAATCATGATCTGGGGGATACAATACTTCATTACAAAACTAAAAACGAAAATTGAAGTCATCCCGAGGAGCTGCTTTAATGTGCTAATAAAAAATGAAAACACGAATATATGCGGCACCGCCGGTTAAAGGGTTATTACATATACATGTATTATGTTTCGTGATGTGGACACGGAAATGGTGTTAACATTCCATCTTCAAATGAATGAAAAGTAGAAACAAACAATTCAGCGAAACAAGGATTCAATTATACTGATATATAGTCAGATTCACATTAAATTAATCACCGGTAACTAGGATTATTGAATTTCGCCGATTTCTCAGTCAATTCTCAAATAATTGTCATGAAATTTTACACACACTATTTTCACACACTATTTTCCATTCATGTCGTAACAACCCTGAAAATTTCGGGAAGTTTTGATAAGTATTTTAGAAGTTAGACCATTTTACATGTAATAAAAATCTGAGACGAAGCTAATGGGTTTATAAAGGACAACATTTTTATTTATTTACTACATGTCAAATGGTCTAACTTCTCAAATACTTATCAAAACTTCGCGAAACTTTTAGGGTAGTCACGACATGAATGAAAACTAGTGTGTGTAAAATTTCATGAAAATTGGTTGAGAATTGACTGAGAAATCGGTGGAATCATTCACCACGGTTATTGTGAATCCGACTACAGTTCAGTGCATTTATCATTTATACTCATGACCACTTGTACACTCACATAAACATTCTTTTTTTTATTATAATCTTTGCAATTAGACTGACAATATCAGGTGCTATCTTTTTTTACGATATTGCGATGTTGAAGAGATTAGTACAAAATCATTTACATAGCATATTATCCAGCGGGTGCATAGTACCAATTTGAAATGAGTCGAAAGATCATTTGTTTGTTCGTATAGTGTATTCGAGTGTTATTGAATGGTTTTATCAGCATCATACCTAGATTGTAAACAAGTTTAATAATTAGAATAAATCAGTTTAGCGAGCAACAATCAAGTAATTTCAATGGATAAATTAAAAGATGGAAAATATATAAATAAATAGATTACAAATTAACATGTATTGTTGATTATGAGGGATCTCCATTATGGACAGATGTGTTTTAAGTCAGTTAAAACCCTCGGAGCTCTACATTCTTAGCTGTGGAAAAGGCCGAGGCCGAAGGCTATAATCAGTCAGGTGTGAACGAGTTGTTGATTATGAGGGATCCTCATTATGATCAGATGTGTTTTAAGTCAGTTAAGAGCCTCGGAGCTCTACATTCTTAGCTGTGGAAAAGGCCGAGGCCGAAGGCTATAATCAGTCAGGTGTGAACAAGTTGTTGATTATGAGGGATCTTCATTATGGACAGATGTGTTTTAAGTCAGTTAAAACCCTCAGAGCTCTACATTCTTAGCTGTGGAAAAGGCCGAGGCCGAGGCCGCGGGCTTTTCACAGCTAAGAATGCAGAGACCCCTCATCCTACACGTAAATACTCACATTTCTTGTCACCAGGTTCAACAATCATGTGTCATTATTGTTCAGCATTGTGGCTGCCAACAAGTATTAATGCGCCCGGATCCTGTGCCAGCCCACAAACATCTGCAGCTAGGCAGGAAGCATGCAGCTTTGGATGTCTTCTCATACATTTTAATGGAACATTGGCAGGGAAAAGTAAGTAAAGTAAATGATTCATTTAAGCTCAATCTTGCTTTTTTATTTACAAGGATCACTCACAGTTTGAGTTGCGAGAGACGCGTACTAAAAAGTTTAAGATACACATAAAGCACACCAAACAGAGATAAAAGTTGAAATATAAAAAACCCTATGCAAAAATACATGCATATATATATATACTTACACACACCTGATTGTAGCCATGCATTATTTTATATCACATCAATTTATATCATTCATTGCACAGTTCAAGATAATTATTATTTCAAGATATATTTTGACGCATTTTGATGTTATAGCAACGTCGTTAAATAAAAACCGTAGCTATCATTGTTTTTTTGTTTCTTATATTTTTGGCGAACCCAGCCGGGGTTCATTTTTTTATTAAATGCAGTGCAAGTGCTGTGCAAAGTGCAGTCTGTATCAGGGTTGACACAGCAGGGCCGTCTTTGGTTTGGGACTACATGACAGGGCTGTGAGACCACTTCCTGTCATATGGTACGGTATATGTCAGTCTGACCTCAATCGGACCAACCACCGAACCTATCCCAGAGTTACCTGGGCCCGGCCATCACAAGCACCTGCGGGCCCTTGGTAGCTAATCATTCCCAATGGGTCATAGCTCCGAGACGCCCCCCAAAGTCGCATCCGTAAGTGGATGAATCTCGGTCAGTGGCTTGACCTACCCATTGAGCCTGTGCCGAACTCACCCTGGGTTGGGGCTGGTCGCAGACAAAATCCCCATCATGTCCGATGTGGGATTCGAACCCACGACCTCCCGACTTTGTGCCCGCAGCTCTAACCATTAGACTACGTAGCTATCATTGTTATCATTGTTGGCTTCATCATCATTGTTGGCTTCACCATCATTGTTGGTTTCATTATCATTGTTGGCTTCATCATCATTGTTTGCTTCATTATCATTGTTGGCTTCATCATCATTGTTGGCTCCACCATCATTGATGGCTTCATCATCATTGTTGGCTTCATCATTAATGTTGGCATCATCTTCATTGTTGGCTTCATCATCATTGTTGTATTCCTCATCATTCTTGGCTTCATCATCATTGTTGGCTTCACCATCATTCTTGGATTCATCATCATCGTTGGCTTCATCATCAATGTTGGCATCCTCTTCATTGTTGGCTTCATCATCAATGTTGATTTCATCATCATTGTCGGCTTCATCATCATTGTTGGTTTTACAACCATTGCTGGCTTCATCATCATTGTTGGCTTCATCATCATTGTTGGCTTTATCATCCTTGCTGGCTTCATCATCATTGTTGGCTTCATCATTGTTGGCTTCGTCATCACAGTTGCCTTCACCATCATTGTTGGCTTCATCATCATTGTTGGCTTCACTGTTGTATTTCTCATCATTCTTGGTTCCATCATCAGTGTTGGCTTCACGATCATTCTTGGCTTCATCATCTTTGCTGGCTTCATCATTATTGCTGGCTTCATAATGATTGTTGGTGCGCAGGCGTGCAAGATGGACGCTATTTTTGCAAATATTTATTTTGGCCGAAATGTTGTCGTTTTAATTTGGTTTTGAACTTTTTTTTCATCACAAATATTCTTCAATAGATACGGTAAGGTAGCTGGGCAAAACATCGCCTGGCGATCGCATGTTTTTGTAGTTTCATTTCTTGTAAATTTAAATCGCTTTGCGGTCACCGACCAGACAAGTTTGATTCAGTATTTCGCCGCCATTATTTGTTTACACACACGCCGGTTTTTCGCGGCCAGTGCTACAGGCTGTGTTAGTCCAGGGCATTTTTGTCAAAATGTGGCCAAACCTGGAACTACGAGAGGACAGACAGATTATTTTCACCAAGTTGCAGTATAAGGTATCTAGTATCACAAAAAAAAGTCTTAGGCTCCACTCGGGGGGGGGGGGGGAGGTGGTGTATTTTTGAACAACGCCCTTTTTTGACATCAACAATATTCCAATATCAGAGAAGCGTCCACCTTTGTACGTAATCAGGACAAAATCAATGTCAAACACAAAAAATACGTCTTCGACGGTTTTAGCTTTCTTTTTGTACAGAACAAATGCTACTAATATAATAAAATATCGCATGTCCATTTTATACAACTAGATGGGTGGCTATTGAAAAAATAATGATATAATGATATAATTAACATAGATTCAAAATGGCCGCCACTGACAATAAGCACAATTAAGCAAAAGCATATATCAACTCTTCCTCAATTGACCTATTGCGATTTTCAAATCACCATATGATTTTTGTTTTGATACATATATAAAAAATCCTGCTAAGCAGATAACAGTTTATGTCTACCTTACTTAAAATAAGAGACTCATTACGATACGATAATGTCAGAAAAAAATTAAATTTATGTCCACAAGCACTGCATGACGTCCATATAACGTCAACTCATAAGTGTTCAAACAGAAAGTTAAAATATGCATACTAGGTTAACTTAAACATGTTAAAATCAAACGACATAATATACTAAAACAAGCACAGGTTAAATAAAATATGCATCAGAACTATTTAAAATAACCTACATTTAAACAGCATTGGCATGATATTTTTAAGTTTCCCGCACCAAAACCAGAGATAAAATAGCTACTGCATATATAAAAAAAAACCTCTGGAAAGCGAAGAAACCGAGTAATTAGATAATGAGCGAGAGTATGTATAAAGAAGAAAATAATAATATTAGTTACATTTACCATGTTAAAAATCTAAAAAATGCATTGACTGACGTCAGCTCGAAACACCAAGAACACGTACAGGTACTCAAGATTCAATGTGCAATGATCACTGATGACGGAACCAGTTATAGCAAAAAGCTGAACCTGGGTTACTGTCGCAGTCTTCCCGATAACAGATTCTACCAAGCCGGTCTAATCAATAATTCGCACATAATTATTCTAGTAATAAAAGAAAAGGAATATATATATATAAAAAAACTTTTCAAACTATCATTTAACACAAGTGACTAAGCCTAGAATACAGCTGAGGCTAAACAGCAGTTGATTGGATGAGACTGCATGAGTGGAACTGATTTCGCTGGTGGATGATTGGAGGAATTACCAGTCGCTGGTACCACAGTGATGACCCCCCGTCCCGACAGCATGGATGATTTCATGAGTGGATGATTAGAGGAATCACCAGCCGCACCAGTCGCTGATACCACAGTGGTGATCCCCCGACAGCATGGATAATTTCATGAGTGGATGATAAGAGGAATAACCAGCCGCACCAGTCACCCTACGCCCCAATCGTTTTATAAAGTGGAGGTACGCGACACGCTAATGTTTGAAAACAGCTATAGGTGTATTTTGCTAAGCATATTACTAATGGACGATGTGTAGATGACATAATATATATAAATTTGTCGTCGTTTCAGAGTCAGTCAAATTTACTGTTGAGTAGTTTGCTTTCGGCAAGTAAACTAGTTCGCTGCGTAGCGAAGTAAAAGCAAGTAATTAAAAAAGGAATCTCGTCATCAACAGCGTTTAATGTACATCTTAGACATGTGCGCTGTTCTAGTGGTATTTTTTGCGGCTTGACATGCCTTCCTCGTTCAATTTCTAGCATATGTGAGCTCATTTTCAATCTTGATAGCGCCTCCATCCACCTTGTGTCGGGGATGTAAAACAGATATTTTTCTAGAGAGTGGTCGAATTTAAACTTTTATGGAGTTTCGGGTTTGGTAGACCAATCAGCTTTATATTTCTAGGGCATTTTTGCCCAGTGTGAAGGGAAATGAATGCTTGCCATATATTTGGTTGTATATCACAATTTTTGTTTTAGCGATGCTTATTATTAGATTCCAAATCTCACAGTACTTATAAAATAATTCAATTTGTGCCTGTAGGTTCTCCGCAAATTCTGAAAAGAGGACTATGTCGTCTGCAAATAGAAGATACGCAAGGTATACGTCTCCTATCTTAATACCATATTTGGGATTTAAATATTTTCTGAGATCCTGTAGAAATTCATTGAAAAGCTTGTAGCTTAATACACCTCCCTGCATAACACCATATCGGTTGTTAATAGGCTTGCTAATCTTTCCATTCAGTTTAACTCGACTGCTAGATTTATGAAACATAGATTTGATTGTATTCAGAAATTTTCCGTCGACATTGCGCTGCTGCAGTTTCACGATAAGTGCATCTCTGTTTAAATAATCGAAAGCTTTGGTCAAATCTATATAACAAACGTAGAGTTGTTTTTTACGTGATTTTTGCGTTTCAACGAGATTGTACAACACAAATAAGTTATCTGATGTCCTACAATCCTTTTAAAAGCCTCTTTGTAGGGGATCATCGTCACAGCACACTACTGTACTGTGAACTTTTCGGTAGTTTTGTGCATCTGATATATCGCCTTTTTTATGTACTGGGTAGATCAACCCCTGCGCCCAGTCTTTTGGGTAATCTGCTGAATCAAAAATGGTATTAAATAAAGTTGGCAGTAAAGGTGTAAAATATTCTATGTCAGAAGAGTAACACTCGGAATTCCGTCAATTCCCGATGCTTTACCTTTTTTTGTTTTAATTAGAGCTTTCTCTACTTCGTCCATTTGAATTTTACCATTGAGAATGTCATTGGATATGTCATATTTATATGTATCGACAGATATTCCTTTGTGAATAATTTTGTTCTTCATACCAGCGTTTTGGCCCGTAGGTGGCACACTTTGTTTTAAAAAACAATCATAAAATTGGTGTAATTCAATTATTGTATCGCGTCGGTTTTGACGTTGCAGACGTTTCCAGAAACCCCAATAATATTTAGGATTATTACTACATATCTTTTCAAGATTTAATTTCAAGTTTGTATTATAGTTTCGGTTTTTTCCTTGAATCATGCGTTTGGAGTCGTTGCACAAGGTATGGTAGTAATTGTTGTTATCTGTGTCTGTTAGGTTAGCTCGCTTAGCATAAGTATTTATAGTTTTTCTAAGCTTATTACATTCGGAATCAAACCAGGCATTGGTTTGCATTTGCTTCTCTGAGCTGTTGTTGGTGTTATTGTTGACTTGTTTGAGAATACCAAAAGATGCATTATTGAGCAGATTTTGAATGAGCTCACATATATGATCACTTGATCGATCTGAGGTGGCATTTAATGTCAAATGATCTATTATCTTAATACACTCATCATTTCGTAGAGATATCTTATATTGGTCAATTCGCGATACATTCCAAATATATATATGATAAGCTTTATACTCAGCCACATGGTCATAAGCTTTTATAAATTTATTTGTATTGCAAAATGGCTGAACTTTGAGGCTAAACTCGATTGGGCAATGATCAGATTCGACTAATTTATGAATAATTGCAAAGTTTTTTTATCATACTAAGACAGTTTGGTTCAAATAGCACGTAATCTATTACACTACTCCCATTTCTATTAAAAAATGTAAAAGAGCCTCTTTGTTTATCCTGGTAAAGTCTACCATTTGCAATAATAAGACCTGTATTTTTACAAAGTTCCAATGACAGTTTACCGTAGGTATTCGCCTTGGTATCCATGTTAAATCGCTGAGAATCAGCTAGGATATCAGAGCTTACAAAGTTTGGCTGACCACCATTAAACACAGTATATTCATCTGTTATAAAGTCCGGTAGGTTACTGGTGTGGGCATTGAAGTCACCACAAAGAAAAATGTCATGATTGTTCATATATTTACTATATTCAAGTTCAATAATGTCAAAAATATCCTGCTTGATGCCAATATAACTGGAATCTATCGGTGGTACATAAACTACACCAACCATTAGTTTTTTGTTAGTATTTATATTATTACAGTCTTTAAATATGATCCACACTAAACACTCGTTAACTCTTTTGATTTCAATACGTTTGTTCAACCAATTAGCAATTAAAATAGCAATACCACCAGAAGAGCGCTTTGCTTTTTTATGTCTCACTGTCCGCGCAAAATCATAAACTGTATAATTTGCGAATTGAATAGACTTCTGTGGATCTAACATACTTTCAACTAAACAAACAATATCATGCTGACAAATGTATTCACATAAGTACATACACATTAACAACAAAACTTAGATATTCAACATGACAAGCAATATAATTTTCAAGATGATTTACATTTAGTAATGGCAACATTGGTATGAGATTTCGAAGTTATATTATTCCATATGGTAGCTCCCCGTTATTTTATAGTTTGTTTGAATTTTACTTTTTTTTCAAGTATTTAGACTGTCTAATATTGTGCATGTGTATTTAATTTTTCATTATGAACATTGAGTCAAGTATCCCAGGTATTCTAGGATGTATATGAGCATGTTTATACATAAATATATGTATATGAAATATGCTGTATGATTTCAGGTGTATCAGGAACAGTGAGGCAATGTAACACAGAAGAAAATGGTGTAAAAGGGTGCAAAACTCAGAGCTTGTCAATGCCTGCGAGTGCAAATGGAAAAATAGAATCACCATCTGGACAAAACGAGTATTGTATATGTTATGAAGATCGCTGTAACAACTCCCCGTGGCTTGAATGGGCCAAACCTATAACTCGTAGACCTACAACACCTAGACCTACAACACGTAGACCTACCACACCTGAGCAAGCTGTGGTCACCACTGTAAGTCTACACCTCACAGATCAACACGATGTTACACGGTACAGCTCTGACACACCTACTGATTCTGAGGGGGTTCCCCTGCCTACTGATTCCGAGGAGATTCCCCTGCCTACTGATTCTGAGGGGGTTCCCCTGCCTACTGATTCTGAGGGGGTTCCCCTGCCTACTGATTCTGAGGGGGTTCACCTGATAGAGAAGAGTATGTCAACACAAAGAATGGAAGATCAGACTCTACCTGTAAACTATAATGAGAATTCTACTGATAAAATCCAATACAATGGGGTCAAGGCGTTGAATGATGACTTGGTTTTTGCTACATCACTCACATTATTAGTTTATATATTCTAGTACTCTAAAAACTGAAGTAATATATTAGTGATGTAATATTATATGACTTCTGATATCAGAAGACAGTTGCAGGTTATATTAACTAAACAAGCCTTTTTTTCAGACAATCACAGACATACTTGAATTTGTGTCACGCTGATGCGATTTACAACTTCAAGTGAATGAAAGTAAAATGCATTTTCAAATAGGAGTTCGAGGAGTTTTAATGGCATGATGACGGGTGGCGAGTGCTTGGTTACTGTAATGAATTAAATCAGAACCTCCTAAGCAGTGTTTGTTGTAGGCATAATTATTCAGTATGGTTGTGTTTTGTGTTGTGAATTGCTGGACAAAACGTAATTTTCTATGAAATATTTTTTTTTGAAATTATATGATAAATTATAATTCACAAATGTTTGTCTTGGTTTTGTAAAGCTGTTGGCGTTGGGAAGTAACTCGGATCTACAGTCACATGGCCTAATTTAGATCAAGTGCACCAAACATATGTGAGTAACTGTTAGGCTCTCTCTCATTGTTCCGACAAATGTTAATGACGTCTATAAAAAAGTGTATCTCTAGATCTAGATCAGGCTGATCCAGTCTGCTTCGCATAACATAGCTTGGACTACTCTAGATCCGGAAGTAATTGTTGACATTGGTTCTGACTGACTGCAAGATAGGCATTCTAGTAGATATTTTGTGCTAAGATACCTTGATTTGTTACATGGTCGTCATGGTAACCAGTACCATGACTTCGCAAAAATCATGAAAAGTGAAGGGAATCCTAACATTACCAGAGAAACGGCTAAACTATACTAACCATATACTAACATTTAGTATAAAATAAATTTCAACAAGTTAAATGCTCTCATTGGCTACGTAACTTATAGGTTTAATTAAAGACTGAAAGAAGTAAATTGTCAGCTTCATACTTTATCATTCTGAAAGCGCAGAAAAAAATTGTGCACAGAGACCTCACCACTGAATGTTAGTAAACGCCCAGAATCCCTCAGTACTGCGCATGGGTAGAAAACACAGCTAACGGAAACAAAAATGACACAATTTTTTGGACTTTATGATTGTGTGAGCAGATTTGACCTTTGGCCCATGTGCACATTAACCGTAAGGCCCACGCCATCAAATATAGTGAGAGGGTGAATACGTGTAGGTCTCGATCTGTCGGCTGGCAATAAATATAGTCAGAGGGTGAGGTGTAGGTGTCGACCTGTCGGCTGCCATTAAAGATAGTGAGAGGGTTACCATGTTTAATGCCAGTCGACACCTTTCACTATATTCAATGCCAGCCGACAGGTCAACACCTACACCTCACCCGTTCCAAACAGCGTAACATATAGTTTATTAAGTTTGGACGTCGTCGTCCAAGCTTATTGGAATCCAAAAAAAGACTTATTTTTCTTCTTATTAGTATTATTAAATTTGGACGTCATTGTCCAAACTTGTTAATGTCACTAAAAGACTAATTTGATAATTAATAAGCTAATTACCAACAAATTGCTCACTGTTTAAGAGACAATGAGACGTTAAACATGCGATTAGTAGTAGGCGTACTCAACCACTCACTAGGGTAATTAGGGTCTAGAACTAAGAGTTCAAACGCGTTGTTCTCCCTCGGTTTTGAAGCTTTTTTCAATCTGTTTTTTCTAATAATACTTCTTGCAAAGGCGCATCTTTTGCGATGTATCCGTAATTGTCTATCTGCCACCGTTTGGCCGCTAGAAGATTAAATAGATTAAATCGCGTGAAAAATCATAACTTTTTAACGGAGCGACACAAGGCTTTCTGGGTGGGCTCGTTGGAAAGCTCGTGAAAAGTAGAAAATGAATTGTCGCAAGTAAAACTTTGTATCTAAAAAGGTAACGAGTTATAGGCCTTAAATATTTACGAATTAAATTGATGACGCCGCAGGGCTCGAACCAAGCGTCACAGGGCTGTCTGGGTGGGCTCTTTGAAAAGCTTGTAACAAATTGACTTAGTAAATGTTAGGTTAAAAATCTCATAAGTGCAACCGAACCTGAGCTGTACTAGGAAAAAACGCAAGTCCAAACTGCAAAAGTAAGTCTAGTTATTATTATTATTATCTTTCTTAGTCCGCGATTACAGAGTCACTTTACAAGTAATCGACTTCAAACCTCGGCACTATGTGTACTAATGTTGGTAGAGTGATTTACTTGTCGGTTGATAGCCTATTGATAAATTCGATGGGAGAGTCAGTCAACACAATGGATCTTTGTATTCACCTGCGGCCTCTCACAATGGGTCATTGTATTGGCGACTTGACCCTCTGATCACCATATATAATAATAACATTTAATAATAACATTTTAAATACTAACTTTTAAAATAACAGTTGTAATTGAAAAGGGGAATGAATTGATGCAGTTTTAAGCCAACTTTGTGCACACATAGGCTTAACTGGGCCAGGAAAACCTTTTGAGGATGGTGAGATGAATGATATGACAGTGGAAAAGAGAGAGGAGAAAGAGAGGAAAGTTCGTCTGAAGTACAAAGTCGCAAATGTGCCAAATGTGCCAAATTTAACAATTGCGCCAAATTTAACAAATTATTGTGCCAATTGTGCTAAATGTGCCAATTGTGCCAATTGTGCCAATTGTGCCAAGTGTGCCAATTGTGCCAAATGTGCCAATTGTGCCAAATGTGCCAATTGTGCCAAATGTACCAAATGTGCCAATTGTGCCAAATGTTCCAATTGTGCCAATTGTGCCAAATGTGCCAAATGTGCCAAATGTGCCAAATGTGCCTAATGTGCCTAATGTGCCAAATGTACCAAATGTGCCTAATGTGCCAAATGTGCCATATGTTCCATATGTTCCAAGTGTCCCATACAAATGTTCCATATGTACCAAATTTACCTGATGTTCCATATGTTCCGAATGTTCCATATGTTCCAAATAATCCATATGTTCCAAATGTTCCAATGTCACAAATGACCGAATTGTCGCAAATGTCTTTAAACAATTTTTACAAAAGACGTCCAAATTGTATTACTGTTACTTGTCACAGTTGTTCTAGTATATGGGTCATATCGCCTGGAAATGTACAATTGCCCATTAATGTGGTCGTAAGTATTATACTGGCCTTAGCTTCACTGATGAGTAATATATTTCTTATTCAGACACCTGTAACTATATTCGATAGATATATAGCTTGATGAAAATGTATAGATTTCACTGTGTTTCACGACTCGTTAGTGCTTATTTTCAGTTCGACAGTGTCATATATGGGTCCAAATAACTCACTTTTAACCTTTAGACGACACTTCAAAAGTTTTTAACAAATTTACAGGGTTGGTGTATAATTTATTTGCTACTTTCCATAGTTGCTACATAAAAAAGGAATTCAAAAAATAAATAAAAGCTGCACAAAACATATTTTGGGATGGCACCTGGATGTATACCTCCTTCGAAAAATTGAGGTAAGTTGTGCCTTCCCAATAATAAAGCTTCGGGTGTTTATTTAAAAGGATCAACAGAAAATGACAGTGAATCATAGTCTTCTATGCCAGCGACTCCTATTAAATATTATACTATAGGAAATAGTTAGGCACATCAATCTCGCTTAATAGGTGGTATTAGACAAAAATAGACTACACGCCAATACTATTTTTATGGCTATGTCTGAACATGCCTGTGGATTCCACTATGAGCCGGATCGACATACAAATTACGTTATTTATCTATATCAAATTGCATGTTTTCCACCAAATCATGATGTGCCATGGTTTATGGGCGGGGGCCCTAGGGTAGTGGTTAGCACCGCTGCCTTTCACGCCAGAGTCCGGGGTTCGGTTCCCGGTCTCGGCGGTTTGAAAGAAACAAAATTGTTTCTTCCCCATCCACGTGTGAAAGTTAGTATTGTGGGGAGCCTCCGTGACCGAGAGGTAGCGTGCTCGGCCTCAGACCGCCAGGGCTCGAATTTCGAATCCTGTGTCTGGAGGACAGTGTCATCTCAATCATCTCACCATCCTCAGGAGGTTCTCCTGGCCCAGTTTAGCCTATATGTGCACAAAGGTGGCCTAAAGCCCGATTCATTTTGTTTTCCACCAAATCATGATGTGCCTAACATAACAGTGCGTCAAAACGGATGCGTATTTTTCACCATTTTCAACTGAATAAACTGGGTTGGTCCATGCTGGCTTCAGACATTCAACATCTGTGATCAATGGTGAGAAAAATCTAAAATATGTGAACTTTTAACACAGAGATTAAGCACAGTATCATTATACTGTAGACTATTGTATAGGAAAGGACAAATAATTTAACAAGCTATTAGAAACAGCTTTGCAAATAAGTACTCTCATGTTTCTGTTCTAAAGTTCATCATGTCAAGACCTTGCTGAGC
>OZ024917.1:8131146-8311146 GCA_964017125.1 Flabesymbios commensalis
TTTACGGATTGTAGGGATCGTCACGGCCTTCAGAAATACCTTACTGCCCATGTCATACTCACGGGATTTCCACGCGATTCACACGACATGCGATAAAATCACTCTTGATCTGATTTCGTCGCGTGAATATCGCGAGAGAAACGCGCGACTGACGCTAGACGCACGCGGCCTGTGTGTTATGGCACATTGATTTACTATACATAGCGTGAAACCATAGCTCGCGTGACGCTTGCGTGACGCACGCATTCTGTCTGTGGGGCCCTGATTGTCTTAGTTAGCTCTTTCTGTTTCATTTGAATACCTATGTTATGAATCTACGGCAATGATGGAAATTTTAATTCTTCCAGTGCGGGGACCGCTTTTATGTTTATGGGACACATATTCCCTAGATTGGATTGTCGGGTCCGTCAATATATTGGCAAGGGACTTTTCAATGCCACAAGATAAAATTATGTTTCTCGATTTCTATGCATTCGCTTTAAGAGAGCAATGTTAATGTTGGGCCAACGGCGGCAGTGGTGGCCCAATAGCAAACTAGAATGGGTTGAGCATGAGGTTCGCTGGGAATTCATCAGCTGAATAGTATCTAATCATTTGTCAACAACCTCAATATAACTCAAATACGTGTGTCAACGTAACGTGTTAACCTTTTCACTACCATACATGACGGAAATTTCCGTCGTCATTCGTCAATGAACGTAACCATAAAATGACACAAATTTTCGTCAAATATATACTACATTTATGTATTTTTCGTCATTTGAAGCTGGAAATTGCGTTAGCAATTCCAGCTTCAAATGACGAAAAATAGAACTCCTACACCAGTATATCTGGATCCTGGCATGCACCCCGGCCTGGAAGTCAAAGGGTTAACACTTAGTCTGTAGACGTCAGATTTTGACGACTAAAGTCGATGCCCGCACTGTAAGAGTAACAATATTTATAATGGTCGTAGACCCATAACATAGGTATTCAAATGAATCAGAAAGTGCTAACTAAATCTTTTATGATGATTTCAAATTGAAATAAATCGAATTGGCCTCCATGATTTGCACAAAAATATTTCAGCGCTTTAAAGGTTCAACATGTTTTAGTGTTAATCAGGTCTATGGTCGTCCTTAGCTTTTTATTTGTCCTTATAACAGGGTAATCGGAAATGAGCATTGAAATAGCTAGATTAACTTTTTTTTGATTCAGCGGGCTAGCATGTCATTTTGTGTGACTTATCTAATAATATTATAGTAGAAAAAAACTTCTAAAACGTGTAAATCCTCGGTGATCCGAGCTCAGAGGCGCGAATATTATTAATATGACGCGTAATTAGTTACATAACGCGTTGTTTCAACCATTTCAGCGCGGGGCCGTGTTTAGACGTCAGAAGTCATTAAGTATATTAACATCTATGGAATTGTACCATGGATTTTATAAGCGTGTTTTTATTGCCTCACTTGAAAATCACACTATACAACTAGATACATTTGAACATTTCAGCGCGGAGACCAATGTTTGGATTGGATAAGTCTCATCGTTCGTCTTATCGTGCGATTTCTCAGTAAAACTCACTGTCGCAATTCTCGACTTGTAGTGAATGAAGATGACTCGAAGTGGGTGAAAAATTAAGGAAAATTCCCATGTATGGTAAAACAGTTTGAATGAATGAATGGATGAATGAAATCTTGTATAGCGCATGTATCCAGCTGGAAGCTGCTCAGAGCGCTTCACATTCGAAAAGATAGTGAAAAGAAAGGCAATTACTGCGTGAGGTCACCAAACGCTTGTCGAAACAGGTGAGTTTTTAACGACCTTCTAAAAGAGGTCAGGGTTTTCTGCAGACGGATCTGGCTTCCCAAACTGTTCCAGAGTGCTGGAGCCGCAGTTTCAAAACTCCTGGCATCGAAGTTTTCAAGTCTGTACTTTTGGACCACGAAAAGCTGCTCTGTGCTTGAACGCAGTGTCCTAGTTGGTGTATAAGGCACTAACAGCTCTGTGATGTAAGGTTGGGCGAGGCCATGTAGAGCACGATATGTTAACAGCAGGATCTTGTACTTTATGCGGAATTCGACCAGTAGCCAATGAAGTTTGTAGAGAATTGGTGAGTTATGGTCCCTTCTTCCGGCTTTAGCTATCATTCCAGCTGCTGCATTTTGCACCCTCTGCAATCTTTTAATGAGTATAGTTGGGAGTCCACATAGCAGAGAGTTGCAGTAGTCAAGTCGGGAAATGACTGGGGCCTGGACAATGATGACAGTTGTCTTCATATCCAACACTCTTCGAATGCTACTGACGTTGTGCAGGTGGAAAAAAGAAGATCGGCAAACACTGTTGAAATGCGCCTCCATAGTCAAATGTTCATCAAACATGGCAACGACCGCCATAGTCTAGTGGTAAGAGCTGCGGGGACAAAGTCGAGAGGTCGTGGGTTCGAATCCCACATCGGACATAATGGGGATTTTTGATTTATATAAAGTTCTTGGTAGAGACTATGTATTAAGCAGAATTTAAAATTCCGTTTTGGTGCGAAACACATGTCAACACTCCCAAAAAAACACAACGTTGACCAAATGCTGGTCCAATGCTGGCCCACAATCTGCGACGCTGGCCCAACGTCGAACCAGCACTGGTTCAACGCCTCGTGTTCGCTGGGCTGCGTTCAACGGAGTAAACACACAATATTATTGTCCTTTGTGGAGTGTTTTGGAATGTTTTGAAAATCTAAGAAACTACAAGTAAAAGACTATCTGTTCAAATGAACTGAATTCTTCCGCATACATGTACGGAATACGGCGTTCGCTCATCGTGATTGGCTCTATCACTGAAGTTAAGCGACGTCGCGCCCGGTTCATAATTGGATGGGTGACCGCTTGTTGACTACCAGGTGCTGTATACACTCGTGGGGCTCAGAGAACCACGTAAATCAGATGGCTCGTCTGACTGCCCTAGAGTTGGACGTAAAAGAACCTCAATGGACGTAGGCGCAGTTTCCATCCAGCGAGACCTCAGAAAATCCACAATGTGTGAGTACTCGGCACATAAGGCGAATTTGCTTGGAATGAAAATAGCTTGATGCGCCTCAATGGCAGCTCAGCTGTATATCTCCCAGGAGACTGAGTTGGAATTTGAATGATAACAGGCCTTGCTAAGTTACTCTCGATGTACAGCGCTCTGAACAGCCGCCGGCTGGATACATGCGCTATATAAGATTTCATTCATTCATTCATTCATTCATTCATAAAATATGTTAGGTCTTGAGTTGTAGGCCTGACTAATCATCCCCATCATTATGATTCTTTTTACATTATTGTGATTTCTGGAGAGTGGCTGATTGAACAAACATTGACCCAGTGTTATTTTAATGTTGGACCAACGTCGTCGCCAGTGGCCCCGCATGAAGTATAACCATGATGGGACATTTACCTTCATTATACACGGCAAACACTAGACGTTGAAACAATATTGGGCTAATTCTGAGCCAATGTGGTTGTCAATGGATTAACATTAGTCAGCACTAAAGCTTGTTGGGTACCCGCACTCTAAGTTGCCAGTATGTCTGGTTGCCGTATTTTGTTTGTTCTTCAGACTTTTAGGCCTATTGAAATGGGCCGGGCTCGGGCCGTACTATAACTACTACTTGAAGCCAACGTTGGGTTAATGTTGGCCCGCCGTCTGTGACGCTGGTTCACATTCAGCGTGGCGTCAAACAAGACACAGTAACCCAATACTGGGCTAATGTTTGCTCAGAGTCGTGGACAGTGGGCCAACAATAGCCCAGCATTGAGTCAACGTCTCGTGTTTGAACGCCTGCATGATAGACGGAGAGAACGCCCAGACACAAAACTGATGTGACGAACAAATGAGCGGTGAGAAGTAAAGCAATATATATTCACCTCTACAGAGGGGAGACATAAATATAATGGCCGTAGACTCACAACATAGGTATACAAATGAAGCGGAAAGACAAAGACATTTATGATGTTTTCGTAATGAAAAACCCTTTAGTCTCCATGGCTTGAACAAAAATAATTCAGCGTTGTAAGTGTTAAACCTTCCTTGTCCAAGCTCGCAATTATGTGATTCCTCGGTAGCCGCCCAAGTTGGCAATAATGCGATTTTCATAAATTTAAAAAATCTGCTTATTTGTCCTAGGAATGCCCTAGGTTTCATCTTATAACTATAAAACATCAAAGCAATGATGGTTATATAGTTATTTGCCAACTTTTATTATGTTGTGTCAAATGGTTGCTTATGAGTATCCAATTGGAATATTACATCACGTTTATTTAACAAACTTGGGTTGGAGGAGTACGTATTTGTGGGGAATTTGGACGATGAAGAGTTAAAATCATCGATATTGTTTTAGAAACATCTTACATAGGCTAACGCTTGCTAATTTTTTTTAAACCTGTTGCAGCAAATTTTATCATAAGCTGATAAGTATAATAGGTAAATAAGCATATTTAATGAAGAAGGGTATTTTGAAACTTCTGACTAATTAACTGAGAAAGTCAACTCCGAGGAATTGTCAACTCCGAGGAATTGTATCAAATTGTATGAAATGAAATATTGCAAATCCTTTTCATTAACCAGGGTAACACAAATTATCACAAAGCCTAGCAAAAGAGCGCTATTATTAGAAAGTAGTTTTTTCCCGCTCAACCCATGACATGCACCATATCATTCAAATTCTTACTTAGACTCAGACAATTAGTTTCGATTTTCTGCAGAAGTTGATAGTACAAACCATAAAGAAACAACATGAACAAAAGCAATAGTAAAAAAACAGGAGATTTTTACATAGACTTTTTAGATCGCTAGCGCAGAAGCCACCTGAAAAAAATATATATAGATATGTATTGAAGAAGCCTATTTCATATCATTCGCGCTAATAATGATGTTAAAAATAGATTAATATATGACTTAATAAAAGAACATTAGAACACATGTAGTTACTGTAATATACTTTAATTTCGCGGGTATGAATTTTCGTGTAAACCCGATTTTTGAACATTTCGCGATTTTCTAATTTGGCGTAAAAAAAAAATTTAAAGTTGATTTTTTTGGTCTGGAGAAATGCAATTGTTATCGCTCCGTAACGACTGTTACCAGTCTTCCCGACTGGTAATCACTATGACGCAACGTCGTCGGTAAACATAATGCTATAGTAACCAATTAACTGGAGCGGGGTGACTGACCATTAAGGCTAATGCTCTTGACACGCGCTGCTCATTAACATTATCAATCCGACAGGTTATCATTTAATCATTATTCTGCTGCTGATTTACTACATGTGTCGTTCCAGTGAAATATGTCTATATATATTCGCCTTTAATTTGTTTTTAAAAAAGCTCATCGTATCTGTTTGATTCTGGAAATTTAAAATAGCTATATCTGTGCACATAATTGTGTAATATTTGCATAAATTAGGGAGTAACTACTGTCACTTAACTCAGAAACTTAGAAAAACACATGCCAAGAAACGCGTCCACAGCTCCCTGTCCATGGTGAACATGGTGATTCAGTGTTGGGGAAATGTTGGCCCACTGTCTTCGACGTTGCCCAGTATCACACCAGCACTGGATCAATGTCTCGTGTTTGCTGGGTCACCACCCCTCAACTTGACATAGAAAAGATCAACGTTGACATCAAGACATAATTAACGCGCCCCAAACCTACACCCGCTTGTGAACGGTACTGTCATCAATGTAGGACGAAAGTAGAAGACGAAATCCATTTCGTAATAGAATGCCCTATGTACGATGACATACGGAACGAATTAATTTTTTCAAACCCGAATATACCCCCTGGTGACAAATTTATAGCCCTATTTAATTCAGAAAATAAAACATTATTGTACAATTTAGGACTCTACATTTCGCGCGCCCTCCAATATAGGAAAGATGCATTGACAAAAGTGATGTGATCCATATCGTGGGACAGACTTCTTTGAATAATATTTGATTTTATATAACCATGTATTTGTAATATGTCTATATAATATGTTTTTAGTACATCTAAATTTAAACAGACTTTTTTAAAGGATACTTTATTTTATTTTATATAACCATGTATTTGTAATATGATTATATAATATGCTTTTAGTACATGTAAATGTATGTGATTTTGCCGATACAATGTTAATTGTTGTGCAAATAAATTTGAAATTTGATTTGATTAAACCCCTTTGTCATCCAGTCATTTAAATATAAATCCTAGGACTTAAACTTTCACAAGTTAGAGTGACCATCGCACGAATGGATTACATAACCACGGTCGACTGCACAACGTCAGTCACACCCTTTAAAACCCACTCCCAAAGTTCACGAAACACTAATCTGGTGAGCAGTATTTCGCTTGGAATATGATTTCGCGTTCACGGTCCTTGCGCAAAATGCGCGAAAATTAATTCCACGCAAAATAAAAGTATATTACAGTATAGTATGTACATAATACAATAAAAACTACTTATACTAGCAAACAAAACAATTGACTAAATTACAGATATTCAAACAAAAAATATTTCACATAGATCTTTAAACCAGAGAGCCTGTGTGTAAATATTGTGTCTTTTATAATATGAGAGCAACTGTTAAAGGGACCCCTTGGGATGAGACATTTTCAATGTTGTCAATTTTGAAAATTTAACTTATATGAAGCCATATAGCCTACTGATCTTAACTAAAATACAAAAAAGCCAAAAGGCCCAGGAGATCAGAGCAATCGCCGCTAATTGGTGTCTGATTGGTGTCTTATAGTCAGGACATGAGGTGATACAACTGCAACACTTATTGTCTGCCCAACGCTGGGCCGACTGCATCAACATGTGGCCCAGTGCTGTAGGAACATTCAATCGTCCTTCAGCATGTGTTTAGGTATACGAAAAGTTTGTTTGGGTTTTAAGCGGTTTCATGGAAATATTAATAAGAAATATTTATAAAAATCCAAAAAACTCTGAAAAAAATAAAATCATGATCTGAGGGATACACTACTTCATTACAAAACTAAAAACGAAAATTGATGTCATCCCAAGGGGCTGCTTTAAGAATAGTTACAAAACGACATGCAATACATTTCTTTACAAATTAGTTTTCAAAACAAAAATCGATTTATTGAGCTTGGTTTCCGGTGTAGTAATTGTGTGGATTTGTATTAAAAATCAATGTTAGAAAATAAGAGGTATTTTTAATTAAGGGACCTATAATTTTTTTTTTACTTGCTGCATGTTTACCATGTGATCGAATTGTATCATAGAACGTTGTTTTAATAAAGTTTCTGAATGATATGAGCAAAGCATTTACTGAATGATCTTAAAAATTATACTTAGCCCTAATAAACCTTTTTATGGTGATCTCCCCACGTCAATAAACAATATGCCATATGGGATCAAATTAATGGAAAAATTATATAACAAAACTTAAATATCTGTTGGATAGGTGTGTTTTAATAACATAAATAATCCTATGGAACGTGATATTTTACTAGCTATATAGTAGACAAGAGAATTTCAAATTCTTATTAATTATCCAACCCTTTTTAATTTAAACACCTTTTATAATTATTGATGGGTAAATAATTTATTTTTGATTCTGATGTAACATTCGGATTTTGATGTGGTCAGTAAGGGTTTTAATACAGTTGTTCTATATGGGCTGCTCAAAACATTTTTGTTAGGGGTGTGTGGGGGCTGAGGGGGGAGGGGTTATTAACCCTTACAGATGGGGGATTGACTTTAGACGTCAGAATCTGACGTCTCTATCTGACATATTCTGAATAGTCAAAAGTCGATCCCGCACTGTAAGATTATAAATATTTATAATGATCGTAGATCCATAACATAAGTATTCAAGTGAATGGGAAAGAGCTAGCTGAGACAATTATGACGATTTTAAATTGGAAAATCCCTTTGTTCTCTATAGTTTACACAACAGATTTCAGCGTTATACGTGTGTAGAGCGAAGGCATAGTCATTGACACCAACATAAAGCACATTTCACATAATTTTCAAATCGGATATTGATATTATTGAATATTGATATTATATTTTTATATGGATCTGTAGATTTATGTGGTAATATCAATAATTTTAAATTATTAGTATAAATTTTATACTAATAGTTGCTTTGCCCTGTCAGCGCGTATGTCGACTTTCGACGTCAGAATCTGACGTCAAAGCCGTACTGAAATGTCAAAATGAATAACTGTCGGAGATCCCTATAATAGGTTTACAAATTATTCAGAAAGGGAAAACTAAGACATTGTTGAATGTATAACTGTAGTAGACCCCAATAATGGTCAAATTATTCCGGAAGAGCTAACTGAGATATTTTTGACGTTTCTCAATGAATAAATGGTTTTCATAGTACTAGTACGCATAGTAAGTATTTGAGTACTGTAAGATAATATGGAGCTCTTCATCAACCACATGGTACTCTCCCATTGTAACTATAAGCTGATATGGCTATCGCTGATATAGAGTACAAGCAAACAAGATAATTTGACCCAATGTTGGTGCACCGTCGCAGACATTGAGACGGCATTGGGTCAGAGTACCGTGTTGACAGGGGCAGGCCTACTGTCATTTTCTCATGGAATATATGGTATATAAGGCGGAGAAATCCAACGTATTTTCAGAAGTAAATTCTCTGATCAAGATGAAGTTCCTACTGATCCTTGCTTCGATCTACCTGGGTGAGTCATAACATAAGTCTTTCACCATACATATGCTGGTTCAATGCTGGGCCAACGTCGTAGGCAGTGCGCCAGCATTGAATTAGCACTGGGTGAATGTAATGTTATCTATGAATGATGGTATTCAGCTTTTAAATATTTTTACTGATATAAACGATCGTATGTCTTTAGAAAATACCTTAGATGAACTTTATCGGTGGTCCAAATCATGGAAGCTAAATTTTAATTCTTTAAAATGTACGGTTATTTCTTTTCCTAGGAAATCGTATTCCTATAAAGTGTGTGACCTAGGTGCTACTATTGACGGCTTTTTGACACATAATGCATATATAAAAAAACGTGATCAATACAATAAAGTAAATGACATGGTTAGGCGCGCAGTTGATTCTTAAGCAACTGCGGCAGTAACGTTAAAACTCCACAAAGCTGCAAGAAGAACCACCAAGAATACTCCTCTCCAGTCTGGGCAGCTTTTATAAGTCTCAAATTGAATTTATTGAGCGCATACAGATAAATTATTGAGTGCTAACCTGCTCATAAGATGCATTGTCTATGTGTTTATAATTCCTGATTTTCGATTTAGTGGGTGATGACCTATCCAGAAGGGACTTATGGTCTAGCCGTTTATAGTTCCTGATTTACATTTTAGTGAGTTCTGACCTATCCAGAAGGGACTCCTGGTCTAGCCGTTTATAATTCCTGATTTGCCTTTTAGTGAGTTCTGACCTTTCCAGAAGGGACTTATGGTCTAGCCGTTTATAATTCCTGATTTGCCTTTTAGTGAGTGCTGACCAGCCCAGAAGGGACTCCTGGTCTAGCCGTATGATCATTGGCGGTGAGGATGCTATGATTGATGATTACCCATGGCAACTGTCTCTTGAATACACATTCTACCACACCTGTGGCGCCGTAGCTGTGGGCAGCGACTGGGCCCTCACTGCTGCTCATTGTGTAGATGGAAGGTAATATACACTATACAATTACATATATACTATGTTCATCTGTAGATGGCACTCTCTACCAGCGAGCAAGACGACGTAAAGCAATATTCACTCATCAGCGAGCAAGATGAAATAGCCAAGAGATAGCTCAGCCACACAAAATCTAGCTCTATAAGTTTGGATACAGTGTCATATTTTGTTTATAAACTAAGTGTATTTTACTTTTATGTTTATCATTACTACTTTTATTATCATTATGGATATTATCAGACTTAACTACTAGTCCACAGAGCTGCGTAGTCATAACAAAATGCAATCAGAATGAGAATTAGATGTTTGTTGTTTGTAGAACTGCCGACAATCTGCGAGTGCATGCTGGTCTGACCGAGCTGGACGAGGATTCCAGCGGTTACCAAACCCACCAAGTCGATTCTATTCTCATTGTAAGAATGCAACTTGTCTTAGCACTTTAAGCCCTCACGATGCATTAAAGCATCATTTTTCTTATTAAAAAATATTTAATTGTCTTACAACCAAAGTTTCTGAACGGATTTTTTTAATTTTTAAACCACATCAAATCATCTTTATCCACTACAAGTCCAGAATTGCGACAGCAATTCGCGGCTTGTAGTGGATGAAGATGCCAATGGTATATACAGGCTCCAAAGGGTTAGCCCTCAATACAATCACAAGTTTACACCTGCTCAAAATGACAGTTTCTCGGTTTCTCGTTTTTACACAGCTGCTTTGGAAATAAAAAGGCGGTCAGTGTGACCGGGCCTGTGGCGAAGTAAATGAGTGAATGCTAACATGTCTGATTTCTTTGACAGCATGAGGGTTCTAATCGCCCCTCAGTTGATGTGAATGCTAACATGACTGTTGTTAACACGTCTGATTTCATTGACAGCATGAGGATTACAATCCCCCAGCTGCTGGAGGTCCCAACGATATCGCCATCTTGTATTTGGAAAGTGCCTTTGACTTATCCAGCGACAAGGTTGCCTTGATCGGAATGTCTGTACCAAGTGACGGTGACTGGGTAGGAGGAGACTGTGATATCAGTGGATGGGGACGTACCGGTGAGTGTACATAGTGAGTGTACATGGGTAAAGGGCAGGGGGCGTACTAAGTGAATGTACATGGTAAAGGGCTGGGGACTTATCGGTGAGTGTACATGGGTGGAGGGCTGGGTATGTACCGGTGAGTCTATATGAGTGAAGGGCTGGTAACGTACTAGTGAGTGTACATGGCTAAAGGGCTGGGGACTTATCGGTGAGTGTACATGGGTAAAGAGCTGGAGACTTATCAGTGAGTGTACATGGGTAAAGAGCTGGGGAGTTATCAGTGAGTGTACATGGGTGAAGAGCCGGGAATGTACTAGTATATGTACATGGGTAAAGAGCTAGGGACTTAACGGTGAGTGTACATGGGTAAAAAGCTGGGGACTTATCGGTGAGTGTACATGGGTGAATAGCTGGGGATGTACTAGTGAGTGCACATGGGTAAAGGGTTGGGGACGAACTAGTGAGTGCACACGAGTAAAGGGCTGGGGACGTACTAGTGAGTGTGTGCGGACCACTTCGGTTTCGTTTGCCAGGGGTCAGCACCTGACGAGGAGCTACACCCCCTGGCGGACGCTATCGACGACGCTCAGTCACGAGGCACGCTTCACCCAGACACTTGTGATTTAACCAGCGGAGCGGGTGGTCGTCTCCACCCGCTCCCGCTGGATCAGCCACGAAGCTGCCGCCGCGTTCGACATTTCATCACCATCCTGGGATCCATCTGAGACAGTGCACAGCGAAGTTGAAGTTATATCAATAAAGCATCAATAATCATCATCGAGTCAAATACGAGTTATTTATGTACCATCGCCCGGACCGGAGTTAGAATAGGCTAGGAACTTCGACCCAAGTTACTTAACCTATTAAGTGCACATGGGTAAAGAGCTGGCGGCGTACCTGTGAGTGTACATGGGTAAAGGGCTGGAGACGTACTAGTGACTGTACATGGGTAAAGAGCTGGGCGCGTACCAGTGAGTGTACATGGGTAAAGGGATGGGGAATAAGAAATTTCACGAAAAATGCATTAGCTTCAGAACAGCCTTTCTATAATGTTTTATACGTTTCCCTTTAATTAATTTTATCATTAATTCAATCATCTGCAGTGTGTCAGTCTGCACATGACCTTGTATAACATTTTACCTGTATTCTAGGCACAAGCTCTGCCGGCGCCAATCATCTGCAGTCTGTCAGTGTGAACATCATCAGTAACTCTGACTGTCTGAGTGAGATGTCAAACGTTATTGGTGCTGATATCAACGACGGACACATCTGCCTGCAAGATCCCAACGGTGTTTACACATCATGCAGTGTAAGTAAAATATCAAAATTAACATTAACCCTCTATCCTGCTAATCACGACTAGTGTTGTTTTTATTTTGTTTTAATGATCAATCAAATCACTGTTATTGGGAATAAAATATGTGTCTAAACATCAAGATTTGCAAATATTTGTGCACAAAATAAAGAAATATGAGTAATTTTCAGCCACTTGAAGTTGTTGGTCATGGCAGTGAGACACAACTTCAAGTGGCTGAAAATGTATATAGATTAACTAAACAGATTGAGGGTTAGCTTTATTTTATTTCCTGGCGGCGCATAAGGGCCTACACCTTCTCTATAGGGGCCTACACCTCCTGCAGGATAAGTAAAATATAAAAATTAAGATTACCTTAATTTTTGTCCATTTCCATTTGGAAATTCAGGTGTTGTTAATTATTACAATGAACATGAAACAAAGTTAAGATACGACTCAACTGTGTCCCACCCTAATGAAAAATCTTTAATTATCTGGCAAACTAAGTTAATTACTAAAGTTGAATGTTTTTTTAAATTACACAGGGAGATAGCGGTGGCCCCATGAACTGCATGGGTGGAAGTGGAGATTTGCTTGCTGGTCTTACCTCATGGGGAGTGTCCTCAGGAGGTAACTGTCTGCCCTCATACCCCGCTGTCTACACCAGAGTCAGCTACTTCGAAGCATGGGTGCAAGCTAATACATAAATAGATGTACAAGTTTGATGTGTCAATAAAATGTATATTTACACAAGTGTTTATGTTGTCCATTATTGAACAAAGATGGAACTGTCGTTGACTCTCTGGAAATTAACTCTTCAGCGCGGGGAACGGCTCTAGTAATGTCGGTAGACCCATAACATTCAAATGTTATTCAAATGAAGCAGAAAGAGCTAAATAAGACATTTATAATGATTTCAAATTAAAAAAAACCTTTATTCTTTTGGTTTGTATGAAAATATTCAAGCGTTTTAAGGGTTAAAATCGGAACGTTAAATCATTATTGGGTGAAAGTCTGGCTGGGTCACTGACACTGACACTGTTGACACACACTAGCACTGACTCTGTTGACACACACTGACACTGACCCTGTTGACACACACTGACACTGACTCTGTTGACACACACTGACACTGACCCTGTTGACACACACTGACACTGACTCTGTTGACACACACTGACACTGACTCTGTTGATAAATACTGACACTGAGTCTGTTGACACATACTGACACTGACCCTGTTGACACACACTGACACTGACACTGTTGACACACACTAGCACTGACTCTGTTGACACACACTGACACTGACCCTGTTGACACACACTGACACTGACTCTGTTGATAAATACTGACACTGAGTCTGTTGAAACACACTGACTCTGACTCTGTTGAAACACACTGACTCTGACTCTGTTGAAACACACTGACTCTGACTCTGTTGAAACACACTGACTCTGTTGACACATACTGTCACTGACTCTCTGTTGACACACACTGAGACTGACTTTATTGACACACACTGGCACTGACTCTGTTGACACAAACTGACCCTGTTGACACACACTGACACTGACCCTGTTGACACACACTGACACTGACCCTTTTGACACACACTGACTCTGACTCTGTTGAAACACACTGACTCTGACTCTGTTGAAACACACTGACTCTGACTCTGTTGAAACACACTGACACTGACTCTGTTGAAACACACTGACTCTGACTCTGTTGAAACACACTGACTCTGACTCTGTTGAAACACACTGACACTGACTCTGTTGACACATACTGTCACTGACTCTCTGTTGACACACACTGAGACTGACTTTATTGACACACACTGGGACTGACTCTGCTGACACAAACTGACCCTGTTGACACACACTGACACTGACCCCGTTGACACACACTGACACTGACTCTGTTAACACACACTATCACTGACTCTCTGTTGAGACTGACTTTATTGACACACACTGACTCTGTTGACACACAATGACACTGACTCTGTTGACACGTACTTACATTGACTCTGTTGACACACACTGACACTGACTCTGTTGACACACACTGACACTGACTCTGTTGACACACACCAACGCTGACTCCCGCCACGCGAAAAGGGTCATAAAGTCAAAAAATTTAAATTGATTTTCTTAGTTGATATGATAGCCGTGTCCTTTCTATTTGGATAACCGGAATATTTTTTTTTAATATTCATAACTTTTTGTTTTATGAGATTTTTAATATTTTAAAATTAGTTATGTAATCATTAAATTTAAATTTTAAATGACGTCATAAATAATTTAAGAAAGCTGCGGAGAGGTACCTTCTTGCATGGCGGGTCACCAATAACGAATGCGACATCATGAGTATGTTTGAGAAAAACAAAACATCCACATATAAATCACTGTAATTTCATGTCATTAGCGCGCTTCAATATGTATATATACCCAAGAACACAACCTAGGTAGGCAAACATGCAAACACTTTGCAGGAAATTCACAAAAAAAGAACATCCAAGATGGCCGCCAAACTTTAACGTGTTTATTTAAGTTTTGAACAGTTTGTTCACATATAAAATGTGACACATCTTAAATAGTTTTGTTTATGCCAATTCCAGTTATGACAACATTTAAATGGGTTGTTTGTGTGAAGGTCAAAGTCAAATTAACTTTAAAATAGGTCCAACTTGTAGCACATTCAGACACGACGTATTCCGAAATATTGTGTCGATAGCTACTGTTATTATTGTCTGTGTGCGCAAAAGAAAAGAGTTGATTTGATTGCAGACCACTAAGCAAAGTGCATAGCAGACTTAGCAAAAGAGCTAATGCATATCAGCGGTTGAGGAATAGAGAGTTTGACATTTGATCAAACAGTTGGGATCAATGGAGTCACCCGCTTACGATTGTTACTCTAGAGATTATCCGACTCGAAGGTAGCTGAGTGATAGGCCAAGGAGTTTCAGCATTCAATTACTCAGGGACACAGATGCGGTGTATCTCACTGTTTCAGATTCTGACAAACTAGAGGGGATTCAGAAGAGGGCGATGGAAATCGCATTCCCAGAGCTATCCTATGAATGCGCCCTCACTCGTGTCAGTATCAATACCTATACTCACCCGACGTGAAGAACTCGACGTTTCTTCAGAGGTATATTGTCCACCACATCCAAACTGTATCATCTATTCCCTCCTTTACGTGTGTTGCCTCATAATTTCAGGAACACAACTAAATTTCCAGCACTTGGAGTGAGAATTAAGAGATTTAATACTGGTCCACTGGCAATAACTGAATGAAAACTAACTTTTTTTAGGTGTTTATATTGCAGTCATGTATAATTTGTAGGCCTAACGACAATTATATCGGATAGATCTGACTTACCAAAATGAAATTACACATGTGGATACAATGTATGCTATTCTTTGGTGATCGTTTTAAACAGATAATATTTTCCAATGGATATAAAATACAGTATATAAACATAACGTTATATGACATACTTTAATTTTTGTATGAATACCTGCTACTTCTCAGTTGTCATTACAGAACCATAATACACAATCACAACATATATACAGGAGTTTGTGGAAGCAGATACAAAAGTTTATATCAGCAACAAATATGTGTTAAATCTCGGGGGGTAGATTAAGTAATGGAACTAAATAGTAGTAGAGGATTAAACTCCACCAAGAAAGAGGGATATACTCATGTAACTTTGCAATCAAGAACTTGTGTGAAGGGTATTGGAAGAGTTACTATCATCACATGCCGATCTATGGAACTGACGCTCACATTTGACGATCAAAATTTGTTAACATCTCAAGTTGGTGTGATACCACGAATTTTCTTTTTTACTAATAAAAACGGGTTTCTACGTAGCAAGGAAGTAGGAGGACATTTCGGCATTTGAAAAAGTCATTTTTACAAATTACTAAACGTGACGGCTTAAAGTAACTTTCCTTAAGCTGCTGTCACCAACAGAAGATGTATCTCGTTAACAAGTAAAGTATAATTGGCCAATACAGCAAACCACATGGCATATCGAAAGGTTGTAAAAGTGCATTTATCAATATGCCTAACTTTGTACAACAAACGAGACTGTTTTTGTTACACTGGATGTCTCTGCAAGAGATAAAGAAACCATGTACGCTACTTCAAATCAGATTATTTTTTATTCTAGTGGTGAATCAGGCACCGATTAATTTCAGTGGGTTTTATCTGCGTTCTGTTCCTTTTCAAATTAGTCAATTTAATGCATTGTTTAGATCACTTATGTCTGTAATATCGGTCGAATTTATTTTTTGCTTTATCGCATCATATTTTCTCCAGCTAGTTTTCCTGACCCAGTTTAGCCTCAATGTGCACAACATGTTCCATTCATTTATTTTGTTATCAAACATATAGTTTCAGATAGTAAGGTTATCATTAGCCCCAGTGGCTGAAAGAGGTTTCAGCCACAGATTGTCCCCGTACAAAATCGTGGGACATTTTTTTGTACAGTCATATCTAAGACTTGCCCCCGAATAATCAGGTCAAAACAAGCATAGTGTAGATTCCTGAAATCACAAGTAATGTATATGTGGGCGTAGAAACGAGAATATAGTCAATTCTGAATGAACAAGCGATCTGTTCATAGCACCACTGTCAATATTTGTCATGTTGATATCCGCTAGATGAGCAGATTTGTGGTCGGAGATATATGTTTACAATATATTGAATTTCAGATGATAATCACGTTTAACAAATAAAATTTACGTATGTCTTGTTATTTATCATAATGATGATTAACTAGATTCATATATTGACTATAGTTATTGTTGCTTTAAAAATATCATACAATATATGGGATTTTAAAAGAGCGACGTTTGTCCATAAAGTTTTTCATTATTAATTATTTTTATCATATGAACACTAGCAATTCAGTGGTTTTGTTAGTGTATCTATGACAAGTCGTTTTAATTTGAATACTTTTATTAATATTAATTATATACATTTTGATGAGTTTATATTTGCTGACTATTTGCGTTTCTATGCTTAATTGATTTAAACATAATAAAGTCAACATTGAATTGCTTTAATTTTGTTGTTATTCATCCTTCACAGACAAATTAGAACAATGCCACTATTTCTATCAAAATATAGTGAGTCATTTGCCAAAATATATTATTATTGAATAAATAACACTTTTGTGTATTGTGTATTACTAAAATATCAGAGATATAATAAGGTCAGATAATCGTTCTGGCAAAAAATATCGCCGAAGTACTGTAAATCAACCCCTCTCTCGGTACATGGTCATACCGGTCTCCTTTAAATTCACTTTGACCTTGACCTTTAACCCAGCAACCTCAATATGCTCATAATCAATGAAATAGTTCCAGAAATAAACTTGGCATGCAGAAAACCCTCATAAACCTTATGTCACATATACCATACAAAGATGCCGCTCTAAAGTTATATGTAAGAGACCGTTATGGCGGCCATCTTAGATATTTGTCTTTGGTACTTTCTTACAAAAAAAATCAGTGTTTGCATATGTATATTCATATTGTAGTGACGTATGCTCAGCAAAAATAACATTAGATGTTATTTGGAAAGGAATTTGATATTCACATAACGTTTTCGGCGAAATTGGCCGAAAAAGTGTTAAAATACACGATAAAACATATATGCATATTTCTCGGCTCGGAGCAAATAGCCAGACTGCCAACATGTTTAAGATTGTTCATAGGGTTGTCCTGAACCATTGATATAGGGGGCTTACTTTCTTCATGAAAATCGCACAGCATCCGTAATTCGTATAATATGCTCCCTGACTAAACGGATGGAAATAAGAACGCAAAATTGAAACAAATTTGGACACTACCTGCAAATCAACAACAAACACTCAATGAACAATGGACACCGGGCCGGATTAAACGGATAAATCACCATTTCTATACAAATTATAGCATATTTTTCTAACTAATATAAATATATTAGCATCAGTGTCATAATAAGTATAATCGTAGGTGGTCAGAATAATTTATTGACAATAAAAAGCTTAGTTATCTTCATCAACATTGTCCCGACATGTGCCCAACTTTTTTGCCCAACATTACCCATATGATTTGTAGTTATTGTAGGCGGCCTAAAAGGTGCTGACGATCAAACTAAAGACATTTTGTAGCTGGTCAGAATAATTTATAAACAATAATAAGCCTAGTTATCTACACCAACATTGGCCCAACACTACCCATAGGAATTGTAGATATTGTAGGCGGCCTACAAACTGCTGACAATCAAACCATAGGCATTTAGTAGGCATAGCCATCTTCTCCGCAGAGATCTAGGTATCGTAGGCGTGCTGCATTAAGGCCTCCGTCAATCAACACATTTTTTACACATTGACCCATCTCTAAAATCATGTCTCCTTTTTTCATATTCATCCTTTTAATAGCAGCCGTGTCTATTATACATAGAGACGAAAAAGTGTCCTTTTGTGGCTCAATCATATTTGTAACAAATTGTCACCAGCCGTCACAGTTAACAAACATCATGTTCTCAAATTTGTTCAAGGCAAAATGACCTTTTTCAAATGTATATTTAATAGGAAATTACTCCCACTACCACCTTCTCGACCCATTTTTTAAATTGGCGATCTTACTTCTATTGACAGGAGATGTCAGCCTAAATCCGGGTCCCTCCTGCTCAAATGACAGATTAAAAATTGCAACAATGAATGTTCGATCTATCAAACCTAAAACTGCCCCCTTCTCCGAATATGTAACATCTAAAAATCTGGGCATCGTGACAGTGACAGAAACATGGTTAAAACATGATGAAACGAAATCAACGATAGCTGATATCTCACCTCCTGGCTATTTTCACGAACCTCTTGCACATCAGCGGGCAGGGGGGGGGAGGGGGGGGGGTGTAGGCATACTAGTGTCTAGCTAATTAAAAACTGATATTCATCCTCTGCCATCATTTAAAATGTTCTAAGCGATATCTCCACGTATCAGAAACAATTCATTCAGTGGTTTCGTTATCTGTCTGTATAGGCTTCAAAACGGTACATGTCAATTTTATGACGAATTTCAAGATTTACTAGAGAATATAATTCCACCCCATGACAATTTGTATATATTGGGAGATTTCAACTTACATCTAGACGCAAATGGACAAAACAATAAATTTTCAAGCAGCATGTTAATTTTCCAACTCACGTTCATGGTCATTGGCTAGATCGCCAAGCGCACTTCTAATTCTATCAAATCAGTTTTTTTGATATCTAATAAAGAAACCAAAGATAGAACACTCAGCACTCTGTCAACAGCACTATTCTGTCCTTGGCTCTATTTTGGACAAATACGCCCCTGTAAGTACAAATACTCTACCCAGAAAACCAACAACTCCATGGATGACTCAAGAAATAATGAAGGCTAAATCCCTTCGCCACAATTTCGAAAAAGCATGGCGCAGATCTCACACACATGTAGATCTTTCCTGTTACAACTACCAGTGCCACCTGTGCAACAGAATAATGACAAAAGCTAAATCGAAATATTTATCTCATGTTATTTCAGAAAGTTCGGACAATCCTCGTCGTCTATGGAACTCAATAAACAACATTCTGCATAGAATTCCACGGCCGGCTCTGCCAGATTTCCCATCAGTGGCCATTTTCTAAATATTTTGTTGATAAAATTGAAATTAGATCTAAATGAACGTTTTTGAACATGATACAGAAGATGAAATTAAAAAGCTTATTTTGAGCTCATCGTCAAAATCATGTGATCTGGACCCCATTCCTACAAGTGTGCTCAAAAAATGTCTTGATAATATTAATAACTCCCATCACTGATTAAGATTTCAATGGAAACTAGTGCAGTTCCTCAAAATTTCAAAGAAGTTTATGTAAGACAACTACTTAAAAAATATATATCTTCCTAAAATCTAACAGAAAAATTACAGGCCTGTATCCAACTTGAGTTTAATTTCGTTAAGCTTAGAAAAGGTAGTAGCCCATCGGCAGTAAACTCGAATAAAAATAATCATCTATCTAATCCAATACAATCAGCCTGCAGGAAACATTATTCTACAGAATCAGCGCTACTGAAAGTAATTAACGATATAATTATTAATATGGTCCAGGGTGAGGTTACAGTTCTGACCTTGCTTGACTTGTCGGCAGCTTTCGACACCATTGACCATGCTACATTAACAAATAGACTTTCAGATTGGTATGGCTCAAATTAGTTTTCTTCTTATTTACAAAATAGGCTTCAATCCGTAAAAAATAAAGACACTCAGATAAAGCCGCACTCTCATATGCAGCTCCACATGGATCTGTGCTGAGACCACTGCTTTTTACCTTAAACACTAAATCACTCGGGGCTATCATCTTCAGTTTTGACATAAACACACCATGTTAATGCCGATGATACTCAAATTCACATGTGTCTATCCGTTTCCAACAATAAGGATCTATTGATAATTTGCAACATTGTGTAATGGCCATGTCGGCCTGGATGACAGGATCTAAGCGGGAGCTTACTCCTAGTAAGACAGAATTTCTTCTTGTTGAATCCAAACAGCGAAATTTTTTTTAAATAATTTTCCATGTTTAATTCTAGGTCAAGACACATATCAATCTGCATCTGGCAAAAATCTTGGTGTAGTATTCGACAGTAGTTTGAATTTCTGAAAGCACATATCCCGAACATGTAGGGTATGCTTCTATAATATCCGTGATTTGCTTCGAATTCGAAAAAGGCTGTCCTTTGATCATCAAGCAAATTGCAGTGGCACTGGTCAGTAGCAAGTTAGATTATTGTAACTCACTTTCTTCCAATATACAAGAAAAGGATATCGCTAGATTACAACGCGTTCAGTACTGCCTTGCAAGAGTGGTAACCAAGGCTCCACCTTTTAGTCGTTCCACTCTTATGCTAAAATGATTACATTGGCTTCCTGTCAAGCTTCGCATTCATTTTAAATATGCACAATAACTTTCCGAACCCCAAAAAACAACCAACCTGCATATCTGGTTGACTTACTTGTTTGTCCGAAATGCTCAAAATGTCTACGCTTTACAAATTCAAACAGATTTGTTGTTCCTCGTATAAAAACTAACACTGGGTCAAGAGCTTTCTCTATATCTATCCCAGCCTTATTAAACTCCCTGCGTGTGCCAATACACAATGCCAAAATGATTTTAACATTCAGGAAATTACCTAAATCTCACCTATTTGATCTGGCTTTCCCACCCTAGCTCCTCAGTATTCCGTTGTAGCCGTCTCAGCGTACCCCCCTTTCAGCATACCGGGGGGTACGTTGAAACTAGTTTCAGCTTACTGGGTGGTACGTTGAAACTAGTTTCAACATACCCCCCCCCCCGGTAAACTGAAACTGGAAAAAGGCCAGTTTCAAGTTACTTCCCTTAGTTTCAGATTACACCCCACAGGGGTACGTTGTTTGTTGAAACTAGGCTCAGCATACCAGGGGTATGTTGAAACTAGTTTCGAAGTACCCCCGAAGACACTGGAATTGCGCATGTTGTAAGCTTGCGGGCAAGGTGGGCCCTTATGCGTATATTATTCGTATTAACCCCTTAAGCTCCCTCTTGATCTGGATTAATTTCTTAAGCTCACTGGTCATCTGCATTAACCCATTAAGCTCAATTTTTAGTTATTTAATCACTGAAAATAATTATACAGTCCTCCGAAAATGGAGAGTTTGGCACTAGTTTTTAAAACAGGCGGAAACATGGCCAACGTTACATCTGCTATAGATAAATCGATAGATAATAATATAACGACAATGACAGCGCAAAACTATTTATTTGTCAGTTGATCCCAGAGATCATAAAGTTATATGAAGAAGAAAGTGTTTCCAGCCATCTTGCTAATAACATTGTCTTTTTCGCTAGTTGCCATAGAAATCAAATTGTCACATGGAGATTTAAGTGTTTTAAGCCCCTCGCGCAGTCAGTTTTTTATGTTAGTTTCCATAGAGTTCAAAGGGTGATATGAAGATTGAAGTGCTTAAAGAGTTTGAAACTATATGCGGATGTGACTATCGCTGATATAGAATACAAGCAAAGAAGATAATTTGACCCAATGTTAGTTCAATAATAGACCATTATCGTAGACGATGGTCCAACATTGAGCCGTCATTGGGTTAGTGTATCCTCTTAAGTATATAAGGCGGAGAAATCCAACGTACTTTCAGAAGTCAATTCTCTTATCACGATGAAGTTCCTACTGATCCTTGCTTCGATCTACCTGGGTGAATCATAACACAAGACTTTCACCCTATGCCTGCTCCAATGCTGGACCAGCGTTGCAGATGGTGGGCCAGCATTGAACCACCACTGGGTGAATGTATTGTTATCTATGAATGATGGTGTACAGCTTTTATATATTTCCAACGATATTAATTATTGTATGTCTTTAGAAAATAACTTTATCGGTGGTCCAAATATTGGAAGCTAAATGTCAATTATTTAAAATGTATGGTTATTTCTTTGCCTAGGAAATCATATTCCTATAAAGTGTTTGACCTAGGTGCTACTGTTGACGGCTTCTTGACACATAATGCACATATAAAAAACGTGATTAGTGCAATATGTAAATGGCATTATTAGGCGCGCAGTTGGTTCTTAAGCAATTGCGGAAGTAGCTTTAAAACTCTACAAAGCTTTAATAAGACACATAGCCGAATACTCCTATCCAGTCTGGTCACCTATTATAAGTCACAAATTGAATTTATTGAGCGCATACAGATATAATAGCGAGTACTGACCTGCTGAGAAGGGACTCGTGGTCTAGCCGTTTATAATTCCTGATTTATCTTTTAGTAAATGCTGACCTATCCAGAAGGGACTTATGGTCTAGCCGGTTATAATTCCTGATTTACCTTTTAGTGAGTGCTGACCTATCCAGAAGGGACTCCTGGTCTAGCCATTTATAATTCCTGATTCACCTTTTAGTGAGCGCTGACCTGCACAGAAGGGACTTATGGTCTAGCCATTTATAATTTCTGATTTACCTTTTAGTGAGTACTGACCTATCCAAAAGGGCTTATGGTCTAGCCGTTTATAATTCCTGATTTACATGTTAGTGAGCGCTGACCTGCACAGAAGGGACTTATGGTCTAGCCGTTTATAATTCCTGATTTACCTTTTAGTGAGTGCTGACCTATCCAAAAGGGACTTATGGTCTAGCCGGTTATAATTCCTGATTTACCTTTTAGTGAGTGCTGACCTATCCAAAAGGGACTTATGGTCTAGCCGGTTATAATTCCCGCTTTACCTTTTAGCGAGTGCTGACCAGCCCAGAAGGGACTTATGGTCTAGCCGTTTATAATTCCTGATTCACCTTTTCGTGAGTGCTGTCCTGCCCAGAAGGCACTTACGGTCCAGCCGTTTATAATTCCTGATTTGCCTTTTAGTGAGCGCTGACCTGCACAGAAGGGACTTATGGTCTAGTCGTTTATAATTCCTGATTCACCTTTTAGTGAGTGCTGACCTATCCAGAAGGGAATCTTGGTTTGTCCGTTTATAATTCCTGATTTACCTTTTAGTGAGTGCTGACCTATTCAAAAGGGACTTATGGTCTAGCCGTTTATAACTCCTCATTTACATTTTAGTGAGTGCTGACCTGCACAGAAGGGACTTATGGTCTAGCTGTTTATAATTCCTGATTTGCCTTTTTTAATGAGCGCTGACCTGCACAGAAGGGACTTATGGTCTAGTCGTTTATAATTCCTGATTTACCTTTTAGTGAGTGCTGAACAGCCCAGAAGAGACTCCTGGTCTAGCCGTTTATAATTCCTGATTTGCCTTTTAGTGAGTGCTGACCAGCCCAGAAGGGACTCCTGGTCTAGCCGTATGATTATTGGTGGTGAGGATGCTATGATTGATGACTACCCTTGGCAACTGTCTCTTGAATACACTTTCTACCACACCTGTGGCGCCGTAGCTGTGGGCAGCGACTGGGCCCTCACTGCTGCTCATTGTGTAGATGGAAGGTAATATACACTATACAATCACATATATACTATGTTCATTTGTAAATGGCACTCTCTACCAGCGAGCAAGACGACGTAAAGCAATATTCACTCATCAGCGAGCAAGCCAAGAGATAGCTCAGCCACACAAAAGCTAGCTCTATAAGTTTGGATACAGAGTCATATTTTGTTTATAAACTAAGTGTATTTTACTTTTATGTTTATCATTACTACTTTTATTATCATTATGGATATTATCAGACTAATCTACTAGTCTACAGAGCTGCTTAGTCATAACAAAATACAATCAGAATGAGAATTAGCTGCTTGTTGTTTGTAGAACTGCCAACAATCTGCGAGTGCATGCTGGTTTGACCGAGCTGGACGAGGATTCCACCGGTTACCAAACCCACCAAGTCGATTCTATTCTCATTGTAAGGATGCAACTTGTCTTAACACTTTAAGACCTCACGATGCATTAAAGCATCATTTTACTTATTAAAAAATATTTAATTGTCTTACAACCAAAGTTTCTGAACGATTTTTTTTTAATTTTTAAACCACATCAAATCATCTTCATCCACTACAATTCGCGGCTTGTAGTGGATGAAGATGAGAATGGTATATACAGGCTCCAAAGGGTTAACCCTTAATACAATCACAAGTTTACACCTGCTCAAAATGGCAGTGTCTCGGTTTCTCGTTTTTACACAGCTGCCTTTGTAAATAAAAAGGCGGTCAGTGTGATCGGGCCTGTGGCGAAGTAAATGAGTGAATGCTAACATGTCTGATTTCTTTGACAGCATCAGGGTTCTAATCGCCCCTCAGTTGATGTGAATGCTAACATGACTGTTGTTAACACGTCTGATTTCATTGACAGCATGAGGATTACAATCCCCCAGCCGCTGGAGGTCCCAACGATATCGCCATCTTGTATTTGGAAAGTGCCTTTGACTTATCCAGCGACAAGGTTGCCCTGATCGGAATGTCTGTACCAAGTGACGGTGACTAGGTCGGAGGAGACTGTGATATCAGTGGATGGGGACGTACCGGTGAGTGTACATAGTGAGTGGGTAAAGGGCTGGGGGCGTACTAAGTGAATGTACATGGTAAAGGGCTGGGGACTTACCGGTGAGTGTACATGGGTGAAGGGCTGGAGACTTACCGGTGAGTCTATATGGGTAAAGGGCTGGAAACGTACTAGTGAGTGCACATGGTAAAGGGCTGGGGACTTATCGGTGAGTGTACATGGGTAAAGGGCTGGGGACAATCATCTGCAGTGTGTCAGTCTCCACCCGTTCCCGCTGGATCAGCCACGAGGCTGTTGCCGCACTCGACATTTCATCACCATCCTGGGATTCATCTGAGACAGTGCACAGCGAAGTTGAAATTATATCAATAAAGCATCAATAATCATCATCAAGTCAAATATGAGTTATTTATGTACCGTCGCCCAGACGGGAGTTAGAATAGGCTAGGAACTTCGACCCAAGTTACTTAACCTATTAAGTGCACATGGGTAAAGAGCTGGGCGCGTACCTGTGAGTGTACATGGGTAAAAGGCTGGAGACATACTAGTGACTGTACATGGGTAAAGAGCTGCGGCGTACCTGTGAGTGTACATGGGTAAAGGGCTGGAGACGTACTAGTGACTGTACATGGATAAAGAGCTGGGCGCGTACCAGTGAGTGTACATGGGTAAAGGGATGGGGATTAACTAGTGAGTGTACATCGGCAAAGGGCTGGGGACGTACTAAGTGATTGTACATGGATAAAGGGTTCGGCAAAGTGATAACAGAGACATCTGAACTGGTTCACGCCTCTCGATCGCCCAGCTATATATACTCTTATTTAAATTCACCTTTATATGTAAATAGCTTGGGCAATTTCATCTAAATGCGAATAAAAATGAAGAAATTTCACGAAAAATGCATTAACTTCAGAACAGCCTTACTATAATGTTTTATATGTTCCCCTTTAATTAATTTTATCATTAATTTAATCATCTGCAGTGTGTCAGTCCGCACATGGCCTTGTATACCATTTTACCTGTATTCTAGGCACAAGCTCTGCCGGCGCCAATCACCTGCAGTCTGTCAGTGTTAACATCATCAGTAACTCTGACTGTCTGAGTGAGATGTCAAACGTTATTGGTGCTGATATCAACGACGGACACATCTGCCTGCAAGATCCCAACGGTGTTTACACATCATGCAGTGTAAGTAAAATATCAAAATTAACATTAACCCCTATCCTGCTGATCACGACTATTGTCGTTTTTATTGTGTTTTAATGATCAATCAAATCACTGTTATTGGGAATGAAATGTGTGTCTAAACATCAAGATTTGCAAATATTTGTGCACAAATTAAAGAAATATGAGTAATTTTCAGCCACTTGAAGTTGTTGGTCATGGCAGTGAGACACAACTTCAAGTGGCTGAAAATTTATATAGATTAACTTAGCAGATTGAGGGTTACCTTTATTTTATTTCCCGGCGGCGAATAAGGGCCTACACCTTCTATATAGGGGCCTACACCTCCAGGGCCCGTATTCTCGTACAAGTTACGATATATTGTAGGCTTCTGATTGGTCGAGATGGCCATCTCGACCAATCAGAAGCCTACGATATATCGTAACTTGTACGAGAATACGGGCCCTGCAGGATAAGTAAAATATGAAAATTAAGATTACCTTAATTTTTGTCCATTTCCATTTGTAAATTCAGGTGTTGTTAATTATTACAATGGACAGGAAAAAAAGTTAAGATACGACTCAACTCTGTCCCACCCCATTGAAAAATCTTAAATTATCTTCACTGACAAACTAAGCTAATTACTAAAGTTGAATGTTTTTTTTAAATATACAGGGAGATAGCGGTGGCCCCATGAACTGCATGGGTGGAAGTGGAGATTTGCTTGCTGGTCTTACCTCATGGGGAGTGTCCTCAGGAGGTAACTGTCTGCCCTCATACCCCGCTGTCTACACCAGAGTCAGCTACTTCGAAGCATGGGTGCAAGCTAATACATAAATAGATGTACAAGTTTGATGAGTCAATAAAATGTATATTTACACAAGTGTTTAGGTTGTCTATTATTGAACGAAGATGGAATCCAACCGTCGTTGACTCTCTGGAAATTAACTCTTCAGCGCGGGGAACGGCTTTAGTAATGGCGTAACATATGTATTCAAATGAAGCGGAAAAAGCTAACTAAGACATTTATAATGATTTCAAATTTAAAAAAAACCTTTAGTCTTTTGGTTTGTATGAAAATATTAAAGCGTTTTAAGTGTTAAAATCCGAACGTTAAATCATCATCGGGTGAAAGTCTGGCTGGGTCACTGACACTGACCCTGTTGACACACACTGACACTGACTCTGTTGACACACACTGACACTGACTCTGTTGACACACACTGACACTGACTCTGTTGACACACACTGACACTGACTCTGTTGACACACACTGACACTGACTCTGTTGACACACACTGACACTGACTCTGTTGACACACACTGACACTGTTGACACACACTGACACTGACTCTGTTGACACACACTGACACTGACTCTGTTGACACACACTGACACTGTTGACACACACTGACACTGACTCTTCTGACACACATTGACACTGACTCTGTTGACACACACTGACATTAACTCTGTTGACACATATATACAACTGACTCTGTTGACACACACCAACATTGACTCTGTTGACACACATTAGCACTGACTCTGTTGACACACATTAGCACTGACTCTGTTGACACACACTGATACTGATTCTGTTGACACACACTGATAATGTCTCTGTTGACACACACCAACACTGACTCTGTTGACACATACTTACACTGACCCTGTTGACACACACTAGTACTGACTCTCTTGACACACACTGACACTGACTCTGTTGACACACATTAGCACTGACTCTGTTGACACACACTGACACTGACTCTGTTGACACACACTGACACTGACTCTGCTGACAAACACTGACATTGACACTGCTGAAACACACTGACATTGACTCTGTTGACACATACTTACATTGACTCTGTTGACACACACTGACACTGTTGACACACACTGATACTGATGCTGTTGACACACACTGATAATGTCTCTGTTGACACACACCAACACTGACTCTGTTGACACATACTTACATTGACTCTGTTGACACAAACTGATGCTGACTCTGTTGCCACACACTGATACTGACTCTGTTGGAACACACTAAAATCGTGCTGTGAGACCTTGGGGACAGGACGCCATTTTTTGTGAATGTTTTAGACAAAGAATACAATCATACATTTCTACCATAATTAGGCTTCAAAATTTAAAAAAAAAATTAGCTAAACATCACATATATAGTATACAGAACTTAAAAAATGTGTAACTAAGCAGCAGATGGAAATAAGAACGCAATATTGAAATGGATTAGGAAACAACAAACACTCAATGAAGAATGGGCACCCAGCCTGATTAAACGGATAAGTCACCATTTCTGTACAAATTTCTATGCATTTCTAACTAATATAAATAAATTAGCATCAGCGTCATAATAAGTATAATCGTATGTGGTCAGAATAATTTATAGAATACAAAAAGCCTGTGTTTTTTCATCAACATTGGCCCGTCATTAGCCCAACGTTGCCCAACATTACCCATAGGATTTGTAGATAATGTAGGCGGCCTAGAAGTTGCTGAAGATCAAACTATTTTGTAGGTGATCAGGATAATTTATAAACAATAAGAAGCCTAATTATCTTCACCAACATTGGCCCAACATTACCATGATTACCCAGGAATTGTAGATATCGTAGGCGGCTTACAAGTTGCTGACGATCAAACCACAGGCATTTAATATGCATAACTATCTTCTCCGCAGGTATCTAGGTATCGTAGGCGTGTTGCATTGTGGCCGCTGTCAGCAACACATTTATTACACATTGACCTATCTTTAAAATCATGTCTCGTTTTTTCATATTCACTCTTGTTATAGCAGCCGCGTCTATCATACATAGGGACGATGAAATGTCCTCCTGTGGCCCAACTATATTTGTAACAAGTTGTCACCAACCGTCACCATTAACAAAAATCATGCTCTCAAATTTGGTCAAAGCAAAATGACCTCTTTTAAATGTTTGTTTGATTCGCAAATTATTCCCACTACCACCTTCTCGACCATCTTTTAAATTGGCTATCTCACTTCTACTGGCAGGAGATGTCAGCTTAAATGCGGTACCCTCCTGCTCAAATGACAGAATCAAAATTGCAAAAATGAATGTTCGATCTATTAAAACTAAAATTATCCCCTTCTCCGAATATGTAACATCTAAAAATCTGGATATTGTGGCAGTGACATAAACTTGGTACAAACATGATGAAACGAAATCAACGATAGCTGATATCTCACCTCCTGGCTATTCGTTTTTTCACGAACCTCTTGCAGATCAGCGGGCAGGAGGAGGTGTAGGCATACTAGTGTCTGATCAATTAAAAACTGATATTCATCCTCTGCCATCATTTAAAATGTTCGAAGCGATCTCTCCACGTATCGGAAACAATTCATTCAGTGGTTTCGTTGTCTGTCTGTATAAGCTTCAAAACGGTACATGTCAATTTTTTGATGAATTTCTAGCTTTACTAGAGAATATGACAATTTGTATATATTGGGAGATTTCAACTTACATCTAGATAACGCAAATGGACAAACCAATAAATTCTCAAGCAGCATGTTAATTTTCCAACTCACGTTCATGGTCATTGGCTAGATCTTCTGATCACCAAGCGCACTTCTAATGATATCAATTCAGGTTTTTTTTCGAATCTAATAAAGAAATCAAACAAAGAACTCTCAGCACTCTGTCAACAGTAAGATTGTGTCCTTGGCTCTATCTTAGACAAATACGCCCTTGTAAGTACACATACTCAGAAAACCACCAACTCCATGGATGACTCTAGAAATAATGAAGGCTAAAACCCTTCGCCACAATCTCGAACGAGCATGGCGCAGATCTCGTACACATCTAGATCGTTCTCATTACAAACATCAGTGCCACCTGTGTAACAGAATGATGATAAAAGCTAAATAGAAATATTTATATGATGTTATTTCGTCATCTATGCAACTCAATAAACAACATTCTGCATAGAATTCCACCGCGGCCCTGCAAGACTTCACATCACTTTGTGACCATTTTCTAAATATTTTGTTGATAAAATTGAAATTAGATCCAAATGAACGTTTTTGAAAACATGCGACATGTGATCTGGACCCCATTACTACAAGCAGAGTTGGGGTAATATGACCATATGGTGTAAACATGTCCACAGACTAGAACTGCAAAAGTTTTTTATTTTTTGTCCTGCACATTCACCAGTTAGGCTAGATATAGAGACGAAATTCCCGTATTTCTAATTTCTGACATGGTTGTCAAAAATTAGAAATCAGGAATTTCGTCTCTATATCTAGCCTAACTGATAAATGCGCAGAACAAAAATTAAAAAAAATTGCAGTTCTATCCTATGGACATGTTTACATCATATGGTCATATTAAAAAGCCAAAATAAAATCACCGATTTTTTTATGATTTTAGCCTGGGCTAGTCCCTTTAATGTTTTCCTTATATACATGTATTCGCGCAAGCATGATCACACTGTTTAACTACCACTTTTGTGTCACTTGACAGCATTTTTTAACAATTTTATTTAAAAAGTAATGCTTGTCTCATGGGCATAATTTTAGTTCTCGTATTTGTTATTTTTTTGTCATTTGGACGTATATAGTTTATAAAACAATCTCGAGTCATGATTAGACTTAGGTGAATGAATGGCTTAGAACATCGCTTGTCCCTAGAGTTAGTAGAACAAAAGAAATTTCGGGACCTTGAGACGAATGCGTTTCCAACAGACGTTGAGCCAATGCTGATTAAACATTGGAAAAACGCTGAAGACTGTGGGGCAGCATTAAGGCAAAATTGGGATAACATCCAGTGTTAGTAGGAAGGATGTTATGCAACGTAGCCAAGCGCTCTAATTGACCCCTTGATTACTTCTCTAATATGCCTTTTGTGCCCTAGAGGTTATCCTGATATATTTTCTTAGGGTATATTTAATCGACACATGCTAGAATTAGATATTTAAAAATAGTATAATCGGAAAATAAATAATGTGAATAATTGCATCAATTGAAATACAACAATAGATCCTACGCTGCTTTATTTTTAATACGAGTTTATTTGAGTGAGGTAGCCACCACAGGGTCAGACTTATCAGAGTTTTAAGTAGCACGGCTTGTCGCGAGACATTGTGTTAATTACACTACCGTGTTGATGGCAATTGTGGCGTTAGTCGATAGAAATAACGCGCTCACATCCGCGTCCACACGAGTACAACTCCTACATCAGGTATTAAAGATGTACTCCACCCTACTAATATTAAAGTCTAGTAAGTGTACATGTTTAAATATGTTTACAAGATAATTAATAAAATGTATTTTATTTTATATCAGGTGTTATTATTTTTTTCATGTCAAGTGATTATACAGCTGTTCTATTTGTATTAAAAGTCTCATTTTTGGGTGGAATTTACTTTTTAGGAATTGGAATTGAATTGGAATTGACTGTTTTTAACACCAAAGGAATTGGGATTGACTCAGGAATTGATAAAAAGGAATTGGAATGGAATTTGGAATTGATAAAATTGATATAATTAAGATTTCAATGGAAACTAGTGCAGTTCCTCAAAGAAGTCCATGTAAGACCACTACTTAAAGAATATATCTTCCTAAAATCTAACAGAAAAATTACAGGCATGTATCCAACTTGAGTTTAATTTCCAAAATCTCAGAAAAGGTAGTAGCCAATCGGCTGCAAATTCATATCAAAAATAATCATTTATCTAATCCATTACAATCAGCTGATAGGAAACAGCATTCAACAGAATCAGCGCTACTAAAAGTACATAACGATATAATAATTGATATGGACAAGGGTGATGTTACTGTTCTGATCTTGCTTGACTTGTCAGCTGCTTTCGACACCATTGACCATGCTACATTACCAAATAGACTTTCAGATTGGTATGGAATATCTGGGCTTACTCTAATGAGCTTCCGTACGAATACATGCTGGCGCTTCGTATCCGACGCTTCTTTCACAACTCGTGCACAAACAAAATTGGATGAAGCAAACTTCTAAAGTCCAGTTGCCGTCCATTAAACATAAGAAATTGTGAGAAGTGTAATGTTTTTTGATTGATTCATGATCCCAGTGGGCCAATGAACATATTCAGCTTTGTTGGCCATGCGGCAACTTTTGGTGACATTTTTTTGACCGCTTATATGGGGGGGTACACCCGAGCCTGTCTAAAATTAAAATTAAGGGGTGGGGTTACGCAAACGTCTGTCGTTTATGTTCCGATAAACCAATCTGCACTTTGATATACCATAGTATAATTAAATTCTCGTTCTAATGATATATCGCACATTGCAGTAGAATAAGAAAAATACGATTCGACATGGTGAAAGAAAACGAGTTATTAAAAAGTAATTATTGGATATATATCCATATCTGGCCTATATTTTTCGAACCCAGATGAAAAAATATTGAAGCCTTACATGAAAATATGTGTATTTAGCATAGGTTGAAATCTAAAACATGATTTTTTTCGCGAAATTTTTGAGTATAATTTTATTCCACTTGTTTTTACAAGCTTTGTATGTACTGAATTCTAATCTGTCGCATAACATTCTATATTTGGTGACATTCACCTTCAAATTAGTAAAACACAAAATGGCTGCCAAAATTTAAAGAAACCCCCGTATTTTCTATGTTTTTTTCGTACATGAAAGCACAATTGATAGTTTCTGCAACGTTTTTATTATATATTTTTTTCCTAGTGTCTTTGGAAAAAAATAACCTTTATTCGACCTTTAGATACAAGATGTCCGTTCTTTTTATATATTTACTGCTACTATACGTATACCGCTAAAAACGTTGACGATAACATTATTTATTTTGTGTTAACTTATTGGACCGGGAATAAAGTTACTGACAAGTAAATTTAAATGAAATAATCCAAAATGGCCGCGAAATTCACCTTCATATGAACAAGAAGGAAAATGTCTATCAAAATGTAAATTAAACTCCTTTTTATTATTTGTGACTCAAAATCGCTCATTTTTTTCATTTTTTGAGACTTGGGGGCGGCAAAAACCTTTGTGATGTTTATTGTTCATCTCCTGACTATATAGTTTATCGTAAAATCCAAGATTGACGCCATTATACATATTTACTATTGAAATAATCACCTTATTTTAAATTCTAAGCACATCAAATCATGTTAGAATATACTGTGATTAAACACAGTTTCGAATGCCTTGCAACCTAATCTGCCGTATTACGTAGGCTTTTATTTGTGTGTTGGTGGTAAACATTTTGAACTTAAAGGTCAAATAAAGGTCATTTTGATAGAAAAACATGACACATAAATTTATCAACTCAAAATAAAAAATGGCGGCCATTTTTTGTATTTGAAGGTGAATGAGACCAAAGATAGAATGTTAACCGAAATATTCGCATTTAGCACACCCAAATTATGCAAAAACAAGCGGACAAAATAATTTGCACTCAAATGTTGAGCAAAGCTCAATGTTTCCTATTTCAGCCCCAGGCTAAATACACACATTTCCAGAAAAGGCTGCAATATTCTCGCATTTAAAAATATATATATATGCCATGTACAAGTCTGCATACCACTCAGTTTTAAGCAAATACACATCTGGGTTCAGAAACCATAAGTCAAATATAGATATGGCCAATAATTATGTTTTATTTAGTCGTTACCATTGACTATGGTAACTAGCTTTTTTTGTTGTCGATTTTGATTTATATTTGTAATGAAAAACTTGTTTCAACGTATTTGTAGAGATAACCCTTTAATCCACTGCAGCATGCAATGCATCATTAAAACGGGAATTTAATTACCTCTTATATGGTATATTGCATGTGTAGATTAGAACAGCAGCCAGGTACGTTTGCTGACCTTAGATCATAATGCAGATTAAGCCGATAATGTGAATTATTTAATTATGCCAATGAAAAAAGTTGCCCAAAGTTGCCACTTTGGCTACAAACCTATTTTTGTTTAGTGAAATTATAAGAATATGAATCAATCGAAACACCTTACACTTCTCAAAATTTCTAGATCCCTATTGAACATATACGAGCAGCAACTGGATTACAAGATGCAACCATGTTTTTAAAAATCGTCAAAAAATGAAGGACAAAAAACCCAGATATTACACATCTATATTAATTGTACAGCTAGTGTTTATTGGGTGATATCATACAACTTGTAGATACTGGGGGACATATGACGGGGGAAAATAGAGACCGGGTAACAGGTGCCGGGGAACATAGAGACTGAGGAGCTTAGATACGCACCCCATAATTTGGCTTGTGCCCTAATAGGTAATTAGCCCTTAAAGCGCTGAATTAATTTGTAAAAAACATCAATTTGAAATAATCATGAATGTCTTAGTTAGCTCTTTCTGATTCATTTGAATACCTATGTTATGGTTCTACGGCCACTAGAAATATTGTTATTCTTACAGTCCGGGGATCGACTTTAGACGTCAGAATCTGACGTCTACAGACGTCAGATTCTGACGATTAAAGTCGATCCCCGCACTGTTAGGGTTAACGTGATCTATAAAACCCGTACAACACTTCAATATTTTTGTATGAATCATGGAGACCGAAGGTTTTTTCACTTTTAAATCATAATAAATGTCTGTGTTAGCTCTTTCCTCTTCACTTGAAAACGGCCACTATAAATCTCTTAATTCTTTCAGTGCGGGAATCGATGTCAAAATCTGTCGTCTCAGATTCTGACGTCAAAAGTCGGTTCCCGCGCTGAAAGGGTTAAAAGTGTACATGTTGCAAACTTTTCCCAGATTAGTTCAAGAGCCCGTCTACACCCACGGGAAATTGGGATGTGTCTATGCGGTGACAATCACTGCCATGTCTATACGTATAGAAAACTAATGAGCATATGCTGACCCTATCCCATCCAGCTGTGTCTACACCTGCACTGCCCGCCGTTAGGCACTGCTCTGCCGCATGTTAAAGTTGAGTGAACCCTAGCACCCGAAGGGTGCTGAGAGTGGGATTAAGGCATTCGAAGCTTGTATGAAAGCTTTCTCTTAGCCTATCCAAATATTTCATTAGTATATAATACTCATTAGAAAATGTCTGGTTGGCAAGGGAGGCAAGGAACCTGGAAACAGAAGCATTTTAGAATTTAATTAATTTTGATGCGCCCTCGGCGAACAGAGGGTCGCGGTGGTCTAAATGAGGTGTTGAATCAGCCGGTAGCTACCCTATATCTCGTGTCTTAACTCTTGAAATCTGGATGAAAAAGGCCGATAAAGTGTTAGTTTTGACAGATCCTTTAAATGAACATTTGAGACATTTCTTTTATTAAACCTATGCCTCTCGTGTACACTTAAGTTCACTTAGTATGTTTGACATACTTAAAATTGCGTTCTGAATTTTGGATCAAATGTGATCAATTTACCTCGTGTTGTTTGCCTGACTGTCTGTGTGCCATCGCCATACTCCCGCATACCCTGAGAAAGAACGTCAGAGTTATGGAATTTCATTGAATTTGGGTGGAATGGTCTAAAAGGTGTCTAAAGTTGATAATTTGAGAAATAGAAAATTCCTAGAAGCGTGTCATCTTAATTGTGAAATTAAGAAAGTTCGCTTGTTCTCTTTTCAGAGCCACCAGGGGATTTAAACCCTTGCTTTCACTCACCATGACAGTCCTCGCGGGGGGTGACAATTATGTTGATTATCACCCCCTGCGGTGACATGTGGTGAGTGACAACAGACTGTGACGTCTGTTGTTATCGTGACGCGGTGGCTGACCAACGCCGTAGGTGTTGGCCCGTCAACGCGTCAACGCTGTTATCACACTCACGACTGCTTGTCAGCGCCGCTAGCGTCGCGCCAATGCCGGCTCAGCGTTGTTAGCGCTGGACCGACATTGGCACCGCGGTAGCCACACTGTGAAAGCACTTCGGTGTTTCTGTCACTCACGCATGCTGCCAACGCTGCCAGTGTTGCGTCAATGTCGGCCCAACGCTGTTGACGCCGGACCGGCATCGGCACAACTCTAGCCGCATTCACACAGCAGTCTCAATTTTCATCATAAATTTCGGCATATTCTGATATTAATTTGTCCAAATGTGTTCTATGCCCTCTTTTAATTCTTGAAGCTCTTAATTCATTTTGAAGTTTGAAAAGATCTGAATGCTCTTTGAGCGAATCTATGAATTTGTACGTTAAAATTTGGAATCGATCTTTGATCAGATCGATCTTAGCTATTTTATGAATATCTTCAGTGTGCGAAAGTGGATCCAATTTGTAGGCTATTCTGATGGCCTTATTTTGAATGATTTCATGTTAAAGTTTGCAGAGGGCTGACGTTATATCTCCCCCACACTCAATTTCAAGTATTGTAGTAAGCTTGTGATTGGCTGGCTGTTCTGCTCAAAGTACCCTGATTGGCTGGCGAATATATTATGCTGGGGGAGAGGTGGGTGTGGACAGACACCTGTGTGGAGCCAACGGCACTGCACCAATATTTAACCAACATTGGGTCAAGTCCTCGTGTTTGCTGGGAGAGCTGTCGGCAATTTGAAACGCGCGTGCCGTCTGTGTTTGGTTGGAACAGATTAGTCTACACCTATTAGCCATTTAACCCTTTAACATCCGGTGCCGCAAAAATTTGGGTTTTCATTTTTTATTAGCAAATTAAGTACCGCATTTTAAATATGTTAAAATAAAATGTGACATCAACCAGCAAGATCTGAGAAGAGTTGACCTCCATTTTGTCAAATCTGAATAATTTTCACTCACTTGAAGTTGTGGATCGCGTCAGCGAGACACAACTTCAGGTGGGTGAAAATTCAGATTGAATGATTTGGCGGTTAAAGGGTTAATTTCCGGTGTATACCATTAGTCTGTGTTTGAGGCAATCACATGGATTAGCATAAGAGCTGGATACCATAGCAAAAGCTGTGTTTTTCAATGCTGGTAGCCAGTGTACGCTGAGATCAATATTTTTATGACAATAGTGAGGGTACGCTATTCAAATGATAAATGATAAATTCAGTAATGACTGGCGTTTAAATCGCTGATGTTAAAGGGACATGCTATAATCATAAAAAAATCGGTGATTTTATTTTAGTTTAATAATATGACCATATGATGAAAACATTTCCATAGACTAGAACTGCAAAAAAATATATATTTTTTGCTGCGCATTCACCAGTTAGGCTCGATATAGAGATGGAATTCCCGTATTTCTTATTTTTGACATGGTTGTCAATAATTAGAAATCGGGAATTTCGTCTCTATATCTAGCCAAACTGGTGAATGCGCAGCACAAAAATTAAAAACTTTTGCAGTTCTAGTCCATGGACATGTTTACATCATATGGTTATATTAAGAAGCCAAAATAAAATTGAGTTAATGAGAGTTTTTTATGGATATGGACACTTTAATTAGCACTATGTGGGTTCATAATGAGACGGGTGAGGTGACTGTACCTACAAATCAGTCTGAGCCAGACAGTCATCTACAACTGACGATATGGCGGATTTTGTCATCAGAAATGTGAAGCTCACAGATTTCTCATGTATAATGGAGCTGTGTCGCGGTGAAAACTGGTTAATAAATGACAATACTTTACTGGCGATGTGGAAGGCATACTCACCAGGATGGTTTGTGGCAGAGCGTGATGGGGTGATTATAGGTGAGACAGGCAACTGTCCAGCAGGCACAGACACACGACGTTGAATCAATGTTGGTTTGACGTTGGTCAAGCGTCGTAGACGGTGGACCAGCGTTGAAACAACATTGATTCAACGTCGTGTGTCTGCTGGGTGGCGACTCAGGTCAGAGCCCGGGTCTGGAGCTGCAGCAGTAGGCCTAACTAAGTCCACTCACACATAGTACTAGGGGGTTTTGTCAAGTTAAAAACATTTAAAAATCCGAAAAAAAACTCGGAAGTGGGTGGATATTTTGTGTACATGTTTCCAGAAGAAAAACAATATTGGATAGGGGGGTGGGTGGTAGCTTCGATTTTTTCTCGTTTTTTTTATTTTTTTGACTTGACAAGACCTAAGTTAGCGAAATGAGATGAATGCGGTTCTAGGCCACCTGTGCACATGTAGGCTAAACTGGGCAATCTCCTGAGGATTGTGAGATGAAGGACACTGCCCCCAGACACAGAATTTGAAATTCCAAATCCTGGCGGTCTGAGACCGAGCATGGTACCTCTAGGTCACGAAGACTCCCCACAATATTGAATCTTTACGAATGAGCAGGAAAAAAACATTTTCTTTCTTTAAAACTTGAATGCCAGAGCGGGGTTCGAACCCGCGATCTCACTAAAACCTCTCCCCACCGCGGGGGATCAGGGGGATTTGACATTCAGTACTTTTTTCAAAGCGGATGGAACTGAATGCTATTCCTAAAACGACTGGAGAGTTGGTGAAGTGCCAAAATATTGCAGAAGCAAATCTAGACTAGCCTTTAAGCTCGCCATTTTTCTACTTAGAAGTGTCCCCTCAACTGAAAAGCAGTAACTACTCACTTGTAAAGTAAGCAGTTACTGCCTTTTGGCCTTACACGGCCGTATTGCTCTTACCCTTTTCTCTTGTCAACAGTCAGGAGGTTCTCCTGGCCCAGTTTAGCCTATATGTGCACAAAGGTTGCCTAAAGCCCGATTCTTTTGTTGTCAACAGAAAAGGCCGGCCGGGGTACCAGGTTCGAATCCCGGTCGGGTAGGATATTTGTCATCGTGGTTGTGCATATACAGTTCTCCAAACTATTCAAAGGCATGGAGTGTACACTGCTGCCTATGGTACTGTGCACTATAAAGAACCATTGAAGTCATTCGAAATAAGAGTAGGGCATAGTCCCGGCTTCGGGCTTCCTTCTGTTGCGATATTACCATGATTGTGCAGAAAGCGACGTAAAGCAATATTCATATATTCATATTGTCAATAGAAAGACAGGGCTATATATATATAGACATTGACCCTTACAGCGCGGGGATAGGTATTCAAATGAATCAGAAAGAGCTGACCAAGACATTCATGATGATTTCGCCATTACTAGAATTACCCTTTTATTTACTTTAATTTTCATGGTTGAATACATATGTCCGTAGCACGGGCTTATTAGAAACATACTCTGAAAACACATTTGAATTTAGTTGCTTTTGCTTAGCCAACTTTAACCCTTTACCGCCAAATTATTCAATCTGAATTTTCACCCACTTGAAGTTGTGTCTGACGCGATCCACAACTTCAAGTGAGTGAAAATTATTCAGATTTGACAAAATGGCGGTCGACTCTTTTCAAATCTTGCTGGTTGATGTCACATTTTATCTTTAACACATTAAAAATGTGGTACTTAATGTGCCAATAAAAAATAAAAACCCGAATATATGCGGCACCGGCGGTTAAAGGGTTAAACACGACAATAGCGGTTTTGCTAACTGAAAATTAAAATGTTATAATAATGTTAACAGGCTCCATATTAATGGCAGAGATGTGTGACGATATCATATGTGGAGGACTCTTTGTGATCAAACCAAGTGAGCGCAAAACGGATGTGGGCAGATCATTACATCAAGCTAGCCTTGCCCTCACAGCAAATAAACGTATTTCAGTTAACGCTGCAGAAACGAGCATTGGAGCACTTGTGAAAAAAGGCTATACTCAAAGTTTTGATATAGCCATCTATTCCGGTTCAGTTCACAATGAGCGCCTGCAATTTGGTATGAGTCCAGATGTGAAATGTGATAGATATAATACATCAGATCTACCTGCATTAGTCACGTATGATGTTAAGTATCACTTGGTGGAGCGACCTGTCTTTCTGGATCAGTTTCTATGTCCCGCCGTTACCACAACCTTTATAGCGAGGAGAAATGACGTCATCATAGGGTATGGATGTGTACAACCAGTGGGAGATAATACTTCACAAGTTGGTCCAGTTTTTGCGGATGAAGATAATGTTGGAGAGTTGCTATTGAATAATCTGTTTAATGTAGTACCAACAAAAGCGAACATTATATTTTTTTGTCCAAAATATAACACGATAACTGTAGATGTTTTGAAAGAACATGACTTCAGGTTGATAGGAAAATATGTTCGCATGCATAAGGGAAAATGTCCTGCATTATTAATTGATAATGTTTATGCTATGACTGAACCGGATACTTCTCTCATCTAATAATTGTATTAACCATTTAAGCCCTCACGATGCATTAAAGCATCATTTTACATCCCTGAAAACAGACCTGATTTTCCTAAAAAAAAATCCTAGGGGGTTTAAAATGAAAATTTATATGAAACTGGTTCACCAATACTTAGTAATTTTTTTTTTACCCACTTCAAATCGTTTTCATCCACTTCAAGTCGAGAATTGCGACAGCAATTCGTAGTCCGTAATAACAGACTCTGTGTGCGATACAAAATCTGTAATCATTGCCATTCGTAAAGTTGTGCCCCAAAAATACGGTGCGCATCCGATGATTGCGCAATGATTTACGGCGTCATTGCTTGATCAATTATTTTTATATCATTCTGTAATGACAGATGTACATCTCATGAGAATAATGCCTTAACGTGGGGACTTAAAACTATGTCTTTATAGGTGAATTTATCATCTAAATAGGGCTACCCTCACATTTTTCATGAAATTGTTGGTCTCAGCGTAAACTGACCACCACCATAGAAAACCACAGCTTTTGCTATGCTGTCAATCTCTGACGTTGAACCATGCTGTTCACGTCAAGCTCGGACTAGCAATTTGCGGCTTGTAGTGGATGAAGATGACAATGGTAAATTCAGGCTTGAAAGAGTTAAGCAGCCCTCATCGAGGCGGGCTGTATTCTAAACGGCCTGCCGACTCCGTTATTTTTTTTTTCAAAATAGCTACTAATCTATCATCTTCTGCTTCCTCATACTTCAAATAGCCATCACATATCACTGAGGAATGTTTCTGATGACATCTTATCCCGATATCATCAACCCTTTAATTACTACGGTTGTTTCCGAGGCCATTTTAAATTTGGGTAATTTTATGGATCATGTTAGGTCTCACACAAAGATAACCCAGGACAAATTTCGCAGAATTGAAATGCATTTTTGTAGTTTTTTCTCATCATCTCGGATAACTTGCATGATAGCTAATCTATCAACTTATGCTTCTCCAAGTTTTGTTAGATTGTAAATGAAATTCATCAAGCCATTTTGCCTTATTGGATTTAAACGTTCGGCCAAGTCATCAACTGGGAATAATATTTAATGGCAAATATCATTTTCTAATGCCACCGATCTCAGCCTGCATCAACCAAAAAGCTTTGCTATGCATATCTTATATGCATTCATGTGTGGCGATGATTTGTAAATACACCAATAGAACGATTAAAACAAGCATCTATCAGGTGATTTAGATACATATTTCTGATTGTTCCCCCTGATCCTTGGTATTGGTCATAAAAATGTATATTTAAACACCAAGATCTTTTTTCTATGTTAATTAGAAACGGAAATGTTAAAACATGTATATTCTGGCGGCCATTTTGAAAAATAATCACCACTGAGATACAAATATTATATTAGCGTATTTTTAATCGTCGACATCGATGATCTAGATTGGCCCAGAACTGGCCTGACGTCTTATGTCTGCTGGGTGGGCTTATTGTATTCATTGTTTATTGATTATTCATTATGTCACAACAGGCACTCCCGCAAGCACGAGTCACTGGCCCATTGATGTTTCGGTGTTGGTCCACCGTCTGCGACGCTGGCCCAGCATTGATCCGGTTATGGTTGAGTGTCGTGTGCTTCCTAGTCTGGAGGTGTAACCTGTGTCATACATTTTAGAAATGACCAGAGATGTAATAGACAATCTGAATCAGCAAATTTTCCAATACCGAGATGTAAAAATGAGCAATCTAGAAAATTTTATTTTAACAGAGTTCTTTATAGTTGGAACAAGCTTCCCGAGAGTGTTAAAAATGCAAGCACATTACTTGGTTTTAAGAAAAGCTTAAATACATATTTTAACGATATTTTACAATCTAATTTTAATGTAAACGACACCTGCACATGGGTTCATGTCTGTAAGTGTGCATTATGTAGACAATGCTCGTAATGTCAAAACTAACAGGGGTGGAATTACTGGGTATATACTGCCTATCCCACGTCCTAGCATGCAAAATTAATAAACGAACAAATACTTTTATACTTTTATGCAATTTTATTAATTTTATATTATTTTTGTATTTTATTGTACATATTGTAACTGTATTCTTTTGCATGCAAATAAACAGACAAACTTATTTTCGGCCCGTGCCTCAGGCGGTGGGCAGTCTTTGGTCCGATACTGGATTGGTCGCCTGGGTCCGTATTCTCGTACAAGTTACGATATATCGTAGGCTTCTGATTGGTCGAGATAGCCATCTCGACCAATCAGAAGCCTACGATATATCGTAACTTGTACGAGAATACGGGCCCTGTGTGTATTAACCCTTAGCACACTGATGTCGACTACGGTTGACAATAGTATTGTTTTCTCATGTTTTAATTGTCTTGTATAACCAGGTTTTAAAATCAAATATGTCTCAAATCTGTGATAATCATATACATTTCAACCTAGATTTTGCAATATAAACTAATTTTTAGTCACGTGAAGTTCTGGATCGCGTTAGCGAGACACAACTTCAAGTGAATAAAAAAATAATTTTCTTGGCTCAGTGCTCTAAGGGTTAATATGTTAATTATGTTAACTGTGTATTCTGTGAATATCAATGACCTTCAACTCCTTTATTTTCACCGAGATGGCCAATACAATGAAGTATGTGGGGGGGGGTGTTATACAACGTTGCTTTCAGTGACGTCACTGCGTTTCACAGAATGAAGTATGGGGGAGGGGGTCTTATGTAACCTTGTTTTCACCGAGTGACGTCAGTGCGTTTCACAGAATATATACCATCATCTGAACATGTATTACGCCAAGCGTGTGGTTGGGCCAACCCAAGCAGGGTTGACTCGGCTTTGAACCGGTAAGGGGTGAGTGTCTGTGCTCGTTTGGCGCCTTTTTATCGCCATCAGAAGGCCACTTGCCAGATAAATGAAATGAATCGGGCTTTAGGCCACCTTTGTGCACATATAGGCTAAACTGGGCCAGGAGAACCTCCTGAGGATGGTGAGATGAATGAGATGACACTGTCCCCCAGACACAGGATGCGAAATTCGAGCCCTGGCGGTCTGAGGCCGAGCACGCTACCTCTCGGTCACGGAGGCTCCCCACAATACTGACTTTCAAACGTGGATGGGGGAGAAACACTTTTGTTTCTTTCAAACCGCCGAGACCGGGAACCGAACCCCGGACTCTAGCGTGAAAGGCAGCAGTGCTAACCACTACCCTAGGGCCCCCGCCCACTTGCCAGATAGGCCTACTGGGTCGGTGCTGGGTCATCCCGTTGCTCCTCTGATACAACACCGACTCGACCAATGATATTATGTTTTACTCTTGATTGATAATTATATTTTGATGATTTTACATTGCAATTTTGTATTGTATATTTTATTCAATAAAAAAAATAGTGATATTTCTGTTGATCTAAAACCCTTTCAAGCCTGAATTTACCATTGCCATTTTCACCCACTGCAAGCCGTCAATTGCTGCCGCAATTCTCGACTTGTAGTGAATGAAGATGATTTGATGTGGTTTAAAAATTAAAGAAAATTGCCATGGATCGGTAAACCAGTTTCATGGAAATTTTCGTTCTATAACCCTTGGTTGTAGGAAAATTAAGTCTGTTTTCAGGGATGTAAAATGATGCTTTATTGCATCGTGAGGGTCTAAAGGGTTAAACCCCTACATATATATACGGGCCTGGCACGACAAGGGTTAACATTGTGCTGCTGGATTGTTTGCTTCTATGTTTCATTCATTTGAAGCTGGAATTGCTAACGCAATTTCCAGCTTCAAATGACGAAAAATGTATCTTTATATTGAAAAATTGACATATCCAAAATTTATTCATTTGATCACCTGAGCATCTATCACAAAGTGTTTTTTTTCACAGGAGGAGAAGAGGCAATGACTGCCCCAAAAGGGGTAAGCGAGGGTGTTCAGTTTTTTTAAAAGGTGTTTATTTAAATTATGCATGGGAAAATACGGCACTTGTTCAAAGAATAAAGTGTGAGCCTTGGTGTGCTGTATTCTCTATAATGAACGAGAAATAAACGATATTTGCATTCTCCCACACTTTAATTTAGATAGGCTAACAAAACTGATATCAATTCTGATTAAAACGAAAACCTGGTGTGATAATAGGATAATACCGATATAAGTCAAGTAGCAAAAACCAGCGCACAAAACTGCGGAATGAATGACTGAGGCTTTAGGTCACATTTGTGCATATGTATACAGGCTACATAAGGCCAGCCGAGGGTGGTGAGAGGAATCGGGTGACGCAGCCCTCCAAACTAAGGATTCAAAATCAGAGGCAATGGTTTGATGCCCCCCACACGATGGCTCCTCACAATTACGATGGGCATGGAAGATTTTTTGAAGCCTGGTCAGACTCTGTGTGCCATACAGATCAATCATTGCCATTCGTAAAGTTGTTCAGTGCGCAGACGATCAATTGCATAATAAATTATTGCGTCTTTGTTTGAGCAATGATGTTTATTTTATTTTATATTGACATATTTACATCTCATTGGAATAATGCCTTAACGTGGGATTTAAACAGCAGTTTTTAAAGGTGATTTTTGTATTTGAATAGGTTTGTCAGCTGGTGAGGGCGTGCGGCCTCTACGTTGGATCTGGCCGCGCACCCCATCCACCGATCTCTCGAGTCAAACTCAAACTACCCGTCTGAGCTGCCGTTAACAATAAAACATCTTGGAATTCTCTTTTTCTGGTTTTTATTATCTCAATTTTCACTTATAGGTTCATTGTACAATTATCTCTCGGACAGGCTGATGGCATCTGCGACGTGGCTAGCTCCGCGGATCGCTGTGTGACACATCTGGGCGCTTCGCTGGCTGAGTTGTAAGTGTGGGAAAAGGCAGCAAGAACGCCTAGCGGCGAGGCCCGGCGTGAGTCAGCAACTCATCAAATCCCACTCCCGTCTGGTTTCGCCGACCGAAAGGAAACCGGTCGCTGGGCCCCACAGGTTTACCCTCACATTTTTCTTGTAGCCTGTCAGTAGCCTGTCCTGATCAAAGTTAACCTAGGAGTCCAATGTTTTTATTTAGGACGCCAAGCAGCGATGAAATCCAATATGGCCGCCATTTTTACAACATACGGTTTTCAGCTATGCCTAACAAAGTGGTGTAGTCAGAAAGTATGTTAAACATTACATTGGGAATTTATTCTAGTATAGCCGTCATGTGTGAAAGGTGAAACAATAGTCGCAAAATCATGATTTTGCATGGTGTGTGCGATGGGATTTTAAGGTATGCCTAATATAGTGGTGTGGCCAGAACGTGATTTAAGCTTTGCACGGTAAGTAAAATTCAAGATGGCGGCCATTTGTGCAAATTCAAAACAAGAAATCGCTATATTTTTGACAGAATCGACGCACATTGATGATTTCGATGTCTGTCATTGATTTTTTTCATGTACGTTCAATTTAGTTGTGTGAGTAGTTTAAACATTGCAATGTAGGTAAAATCCAAGATGGCCGCCATTTGGCAAGGTCGAACGACTTTAGTGATCCCAGAAGCAATGTGGCAGCGATCCGACAAACTGTGTAACATGACGGTTATGACGGAGTTATGACGGACAGAGATACAGACAGACAGACAGACAGACAGACAGACAGACAGACAGACAGACAGACAGACAGACAGACAGACAGACAGACAGACAGACAGACAGACAGACAGAGAATTATTGACAGAAAGGAAGTCATTACAGACTTATTTGTCATAAAAATGAGAGAGATATATGTACATGTATATACAAGATTGTTAACTTGTTAAAAACTCGTGTGACAATATAGATGGTATGACATACATAACTAAAATCATGTTAAAGGTGTAGTCAACTGTTAAAATTCACGGGACAAGGGTCCCCCAGAAGGCAATAGTGCCCGTGGGTAGGCCAAGTCCCTATTCCATAATAATACTAAATATGCGTTTCATACCTAAAGCCTCATTAAGAGCAAGTTCTCAAATCACAGCAAGTTCATATATACTTGAGCGACATCTATGAGTTTATAATTCAAAGATCTTGGCCCTTACCCCTACTTGGTCGCTTGCTTGCAAACAAACTGACTGTATTACTGCGGGGATGTTGAAACTGCTTGACCCAAGCTTGTATTGACATGCCCAGTAAGCACAAAACATTTGTATGACTTTATGCAATGTTGGACCAACGTCGAAGACGTTGGGCCGACGTTGTATAAATGTTATACAAATGTCTTGTGTTTGCTGGGCAGGCGGATTTTCTCTCAAACATTGTACATTTATTCAATGTTGGGCCAGCGTCACAGACGTTGGCCTAGCATTAAAACAGCATTGGATCAATGTCCCGTTCAAGTAGTATCTTGTAATCAGTTCAGTAGCTATATTAATGCCGTCAATCTGTACTCAATAGGCTACTGTTGGCCTACACTTGACCGTCCCAGGCATGCGCGTCTTGCAGTTGAATCATTCTTTAAGTGGCATCGCCATAATAAAAATTTGATATTTCAATAAAACAAATGACAAATTACTACTTAAAATAAAATTAAAATGCATAGTATATATAGGGGTCTATCATATTGTTTCCGTACCGAAATCCGTATCTGATTCATTCAGTGGTTTCGTTGTCTGTCTGTATATGCTTCAAAACGGTACATGTCAATTTGTTGATGAATTTCAAGATTTACTAGATAATTTAATTCCACTCCATGACAAATTGTATATATTGGGAGATTTCAACTTACATCGAGATAACGCAAATGGATAAACCAATCAATTCAATGAAATCATCACATGTTTTGATCTCAAGCAGCATGTAAACTTTCCAACTCACGTTCCTGGTCATTGGCTAGATCTTCTGATCGCCAAACGCACTTCTAATTCTATCAAATCAGTTCTTTCGAATCGAATAAAGAGACCAAAGAGAGAACGAGCACTCTGTCAACAGTATGATGAGGTCCTTTGCTCCATTTTAGACAAATACGCCCTGTAAGTACAAACACTCTACCCAGAAAACCACCAACTCCATGGATGACTCAAGAAATAATGAAGGCTAAAACCCTTCGCCACAATCTCAAACGAACATGGCGCAAATCTCGCACACATCTAGATCGTTCTTGTTACAAACATCAGTGACACCCGGGTAACACAATGATGACAAAAGCTAAATCGAAATATTTAGCTCATGTTATTTCAGAAAGCTCGGACAATCCTCGTCGTCTATAAATAACATCCTGCTTTGAATTCCACCATCGGCTTTGCCAAAATTCCCATTTGAATTTCTCTAAATATTTTGCTGATAAAATTAAAATTAGATCCAAATGAACGTTTTTGAACATGCGACAGAAGAATAAATTGAAAAGCCTATTTTGCGCTCATCGTCAAAATCATGTGATATGGACCCCATTTCTACAAGCGTGTTGAATTTCTTGATATATTAATAATTCCCATCACAAATAATTAACATTTCAAAGGAAACTAGTACATCTCCTCAAAATTTCAAAGAAGTTCATGTAAGCCCACTACTTAAAAAACATATCTTCCTAAAAACGAACTGAAAAATTACAGGTCTGTATCCAGCTAGAGTTTAATTTCCAAAATCTTAGGGTCAAATTAAGTTTTCTTTTTATTTACACAATAGGCACCAATCCGTAAGAGTTAAAGACACTCTGTCAGATAAAGTCACACTCTCATATGGAGTTCCCCAGGGCTCTGTGCTGGGACCAGTGCTTTTCACCCTATACACTACACCACTCAGCGCTATCATCTCCACTTTTGACATAAACCACCATCTTTATGCCGATTATACTCAAATGTACATGTCTTTATCCGCTTCTAACCCTAAGGAATCTCTTGAGAAGTTGCAACATTGTGTAATGGCCATTTCGGCCTGGATGACAGGGTCTAAGCGGGAGCTTACTCCTAGTAAGACAGAATTTGTTCTCATTCGGACCAAACTTCAGCAAGAAAAATTCTTAAATAATTTCCCATGCTTAATTCTAGACAAAAATCAATCTGCATCAGCCAAAAATCTTGGTGTAGTATTCGACAGTAGCTGGAATTTCCGAAAACACATATCCCGCATATGTAGGACATACTTCTATCATATCCATGATATCCGTGATTTGCGTTGAATTCGAAAAAGTCTGTCCTTAGATCTTGTCAAGCAAATTGCAGTGGCACTGGTCAGTAGTAAGTTAGATTATTGTAACTCGTTCAGAACTGCTTTGCAAGACTTGTAACCAAGGCCCCACGTTTTAGTCGTTCCACTCCTATTCTAAAACGATTACATTAGCTTCCTGTCAATTTTCGCATTCATTTTAAAATATGCACAAAAACTTTCCGAACCCTGAAAGACAACCAACCTGCATATCATGCTGACTTACTTGTTCGTCCGAAATGCTCAAAATATCTACACTCCACAAATTCAAACTTGCTAAATAGATTTGTTGTTCCTCGTATAAAAACTAACACTGGGCCAAGAGCTGTCTCTATATCTATCCCAGTCTTATGAAACGCCAGCTTGGGAACGCCCTGCCTGTGCCAATGCGTAATGCCCAAACAATTTTAATATTCCGGAAATTACTTAAATCTCACCTATTTGATCTGGCTTTCCCACCCTAGTTCCTCGGCAGCCCGGCTACCTGTTGACGAACCTGCTATGGCCTCGTGACACATGACATGACACATGATCACGCTAATATGTGTGCGCCTCTGAGCTCGGTCCGCTGAAGGATATAGGCGCTATAAAAGTTGTATTGATTGATTGTTAATCGATTGACTCTGTTGACACACCGACACACACCGACACTGACTCTTTTGACAACCATATGTTTATTCTTGTTTCCAGTCACCATGAGATGTAAATTAATGAACATGATAAACAAGTAGAATATGTAAAATAGGATCACAACATCTTTCTTTACATCGATTATTTCACTTTTGGTAGATTTTTTTCAATAATTTCATGTTAAAGCTGTTTTAATTGATGAGTCCGTCCATCGCGTAATCGAGATATATCGTCCTTTTGAATATGAAAGGGTGTATCTGCCACTTTGTAAAGTGGCAGATACACCCTTTCATATCCAAGGAGAAATTAGCAACATTTTATGGCAACATTTCAAAGTATTTTTGTTTCAACACAAAAACAAGACCACTTGTTTTATTCAGATAATCGCAGCTCCCGATTATTGTCTCAAGTGTGATAGGTACAAAAACAAACATCTATTTTTCCAATTTGTTCGTACAGTTTGCTGAAATAAATATTATAAATAGATGATAAATTAATTATAAATGGCTCACCCACTAAAAAGCTAAACGTCTGACATTAATCATTATATCAGACGAGGTCCCACTCTAGTGATTTAATATTTCTTAAAAATATCCAATGAAAGACGTAACACAGGTGCGAAAAATATCTATCAACATTACATTACATCACATTACATTTGCCACCCACTGCAAGTCATTTCAACCACTACAAGTCGATAATTTTGACAGCAATTCGCGGCTTGTAGTAGATGAAGATGAGCATGGTAAATTCGGGGTTGACGAAGTTAAACAGCAGTGTGAATGCGCTCGTGTCTCTTCAGGCTTCCCTGGTGGGTAAACAGCTTGTGACACGTGCGACACTGATGTGGTTTGACACCACTGTGTATCCGCTCGTGCACTTTTAACTGCCCCGACCATTTGAACAGTTTGTGACATGTTTCACATTCATAAGGCTTAACACTCGTGTGAATCCTTTCGTGAGCTTTTAAACAGCTCGACTCTGTGAACTGCTTATGACACGTTAAACATTCATGAGGTTTGACACCAGAGTGAATCCTTTCGTGTTCCTTGAGACCCCAAGCGCGAGTGAACTGTTTGTGACATGTTAAACATTCATAAGGTTTGACACCAGAGTGGATCCTTTCATGAGCCTGTAGTCCACCTGGTCGGGTGAATTCTTTATGACATATTGCACATTGATGAGGTTTGACACCCGTGTGAAGCCTCTCGTGTCTCCTCAGGCTTCTCTGGAGGGTGAACAGCTTCTCACATGTCCCACATTGATGAGGTCCAGCGTCAATGTGAGAGATCTGATGCTGAGTCAAATACTGAATCTTAGAAAATCTTCTTGGACACAAATCACACTTATAGGGTTTATCAGCATTAACACTTGCATCTTCAGGTGTGTTGTGTACATCATGTGAGGTTTTGCCATCTTCCCCCGCAAGGCCCACTACCCCCGACGTCGCAGACGGAGCCTGCGACGTCGGGAGTAGCGGGACTTGCGGGGGAAGATGGGTTTTGCACGGTTGGGATTCAAAATTGGCATCCCTTGAAATCCCCGTTTTCATATTCCATAAATCACATTGATTACATGAAGCAGTGAGAGTGACAATGCTGCCAGTCTTAATATTATGTGACATGAAACCATACTTGGCGGCTATTAAGAAGGAATGACATGGCTCTATGTCTCCTGTTAGTGCGGAATCAGACATGCTGCTAAATTACTATTGTGCTGTTCAATATAACACGCTTAAAAAAAAATTCTTCACATAGTTATATCTATAATTATACAGATCCAATAAATATCGGGATGATATACTAGAATATATAGGCCATATCTTTATTAGTACTTGATCATAGTGTTAGCAAATAATCCCTATACATGCATTTCTCCATCTCTTGAGTAGTGCAGACGCTCAAGCTTATCAGCAAAATATAGTTGTCTGTGCAGATGCTGTCATACTTTCTTTTATCTGAAAATAGACAGATAAGATATTACTGTTTTGCTCGGCTTGAAAAGTGTAGTACACAGATTAATTCACAACTGGAATTAAAATTTCAACCCGTACAGCGCGGGGATCGACTTTAGACGTCAGACTCTGACGTCTAAAGTTAATTGAAAAAAACCCTTTGGTCTCCATGGTTTATACAAGAAATAATTGGGGGTAACAGGTTAAGGGCTTGGCAGACAAATTAACCCTTGATGAGCAAAGTTATAGAGTTTAAATATTTCCCCCCACTTGAAGTTGTCTCTCGCTACCGCGACCCACAACTTAAAGTGAGTGGAAATTACTCATATTTCCAAACATTGATGTCAAACACACATTTCATTCCCAATGACATCGATTTAATCTGATAGGAAACAGGTTAAAATGGAATATATTCGTGCTTAGTGCTTAAAGAGTCAAGTAATTCAGTTATACCACAACCTGATAACCAAATTATCCACCAACAGGCACGATGGAGGGGGGGGGGAGACGGGCATGTGAGAAGAATACAATTACCATGATCAGGCTACTTTCAACATGTATTCGAATTGTGTTGATGAGTGTGACAATTTGTATCATAAATGCCTTCGTAAAATATGTGGCAATTTAAAATCATTAAAAAAATCGGTAGTTTTTTTTTTTGCTTCTTAATATGACTATACGATGTGAACATGTCCTTAGACCAGAACTGCTAAAGTTTTTCTCTATTTTTTGTGCTGCGCATTTACATGTTTACCAGTAAAGCGAGATATAGAGGCGAAATTCGCGTATTTCTTATTTTGGACATGCATGCCCGAAATAAGAAATCGGGAACAGATTAAACAGATTAAAAATAACTATATCGTGATTAACGTTTACGGGGCGAGGGAATATTGTTTTCTGTCGCTTTCTGCACAATCATGGCAATATCGCGACAGAAGAAAACCCGAAGTCGGAGCTATGCCCTATACCCTTATTTCGAATTTAGTGCACAGTACCACAGACAGCACTACTACTTAATACAATTCTACGATGCCTAATTCCTCGGTGAGCTCAGAGGCTCGACAAAACATGTATGTGTGTTTCTGTGAAATTCCAATCGAAACTACTGTAGTCTGTGAATATTGCTTTAATTCGCCTTCTGCACAATCATGGCAATATCGCGACAGAAAAAAGCGCTACTCTTATCATGTTTATAGTGCAAATTATACATATAGGCCTAGATAGCATTGTCAACTCCATGCCTTCGAATAGTTTGGAGCACTGTACAACCCCAATGACAAACATCTCAGCAAACACGAAACATTCAGCCAATGTTGGACCAATGTTGGCCCACCGTACACGACGCTTGACCAACATTGCACCGACATTGTTTTCTGGGATCAGACCCGACCCGGATTCCAACCCAGTAGGCCTACCGTGTTACCTCTGTTTTTCGGGCCACAACCGGGTCAAAAGAGCGATCGGGGCACGGCCTAATGTTATGGTCCCACGATAGCCAAAATGTCTGGCGATTGGCAATGGAAAAGTTCTGGTGGCGATCGGTCCCGATGTCGAATGTGTGCTCCCACGAGATGTATTCACGAGCCCTCGGCGATTATTCGGCGATGCATCGGGGAAGATTCGGCGATTAATCTGCGCTACATCGGCTAATATTGCTTATTTGATAAATTTCGAGAGAAAATCCATTTTTTCATCAGTAACGTTACGTAGTTAGAAGAAATAGCCTGATCTCCCTCCTATAATTAGGGGAATTCATGCTGTTTTGAGGATGTTGGGATGGGTCGAAGTGTGTTCTGGTAATAGGCCTGCATATTTATTTTATCATTTAATTTCCTTTCTAGCTGTGGTATACCTGAATAACAAAAACACAAGTAGGCCCCTAGATCTATTCAAGAGCTTACAAAAACTATGTAGGCCTAATGTGCTTTAAAATTCATCTGAGAAGCTCTCAGTCAGACTTCACTAAATCAGAAAAAATTGCCGAGGGCTTACAGCGCACCCTGGGCCCTCAGCTGCAATACAAGCTCGCTGCGCTCACCCAAGTTTACTTTTGTCTCCCCCCCCCCCCCCACACACACAGGTCTAATCTGACGCCACTGAAACAGCATTGGGTTTGCTGGGTTACGTTTGATGGAGAGGGCCTCAAGGCTCAGGCAATTGATACAATGTTGGCATAAGGTTGGGCAACACTGGCCCAACATTAACTTTTTAAGCCAACATTGACTCAACGTCTACATCCTTGTGTTCACTAGGGCGTCCCAGTGAAAGCAAAACACGCTAATCCAATGCTGGCTTAATGTTGGCCCATCGTCTACGACGCTGACCCAACATTAAACCAACATTGGATAACCGTGTCGAGCGCTACGCAGTGTACACACTATGTAATGTACAGGGAGTCTAATATACGCATCAGCAGCAGCTGCATAATATACACACAAGGGTACACAGGGTGTTGTAACAGTAACAAGACCAGTGCACAACATTGATTGTTTACGCATAGAAATGCAGACATATAACCATAAATAAAGACACAGATGATTCCATTGTATCGCTAATAATAGCTACTATATATAATATATCAGACTAGGTTAACCTTTCACAATTGTATTTGTCATTTGTTGTGAAATCCACGTTTATTCAGGGCTCAGGCTGGTGCAGCTGGTATAATCTGTAGACATCTTTCACTAAGGTCTCACTGCACAAATAATTACCGCCTGCAGGGGGAGAACGGGGCGTCATGCATCTGTCAAAAAAAATACACATTTAAAAATCAAATTTACTATGGAAGACGGCTTATCACTCGCCCCCCCCCCCTCCCCCCCCCCCCCCACACACACACCTATTTTATCATTTTCGTATTTTTATCCGAATTACATAGTGGCTCGATCAGAGCGATATGATAATTGATATAGACAATTGCAATAAGAAAATTTATTATTTATATATATTTATTAGGTTTATTTCCCATTTGAAATCATCACAAATGACTTAGTTTTTTTCGCTTAATACTACATGTACCTGCGTTATGCAGGAGTAAAGAAAGAGGCCCCGGTTAGTGCCCTGAGGGCATAGTGCCCTGAAGGCACATACCGGGGCCTCTTTATGTCTGCCTTCTAAGTTATGGGTCTACGGCCATTAGGCCCTATACTTTTAGTATAATGAGACATTTTTTGGATATTCAAGGGGGGTTACAGACACCCAAAAAAAACACTGAATACGGCCCTGTTTTACTCTTTCATTGAGGTGACTTTAGACGTCAGAATCTATATGTCTATTGTCGCCAGATTCTGACGGCTAAAGTCGGTCACCGGGCTGAAAGGGTTAATATAGGCCCTACATGTTCTCCATCATTAAAGGATAGGCCTAATAATGGGGTAGGCATATAGGCCTAAAACATACAATAAATTATGGGAAACGTGTGTAATATCTGTCCTAGATCACGAGGTAGACTAGTGAGCAACATTCTCAGTCACTGCTGAGAGTGAGCACGAATGGCGTTCATCTTTTTTGGACGGTGCGGGCCATTTAGGCTGGCATCAATAGCAGACAATGAAAGTCTGTCTATTGCTGACTAAGGTAGACCTACTTTAATCAACCGAGGCGAGCGATTGGTAAAGCTCTGATTATCTTATCCACCTCAGCAAATCTGTTTCTCACAAGTAGCCTTATTATACCTACCGGTTGGTGCAAAAAGTTTTTCACGTAATTTTGAATTGTTTTTTGTCATAATTTTATACCACAAGTGACTGAAATAAACAATAAAGACCATTACAAATGTATTGATAAGCAATCAACCAACATTCAGTTGGCCTTGTCATATTCTTCATTTTCATGAAAAAAAAATCGCCATTTCTGAAATGTTTAAATAATCTGTAGGCTACTTCAAGCGCCCTAACCCTTACAAAGCTAATTTTTTCTGTATAGGGTCTAAACTCACATGTGGCGACAGAAGCAAAATATCTGTAATGTAAATATTAAAAAATGACCATTCAGAGCACCTAAAAGTAGCTATTTGTGGCGACAGGACTCATTTCGCCTGCTCACCCCTGAAACTATGGAGATGGCAGTGTCATCTCTCCATTCTAAGGAGGCTGTCCTGGCCCAGTTTAGCCTATATGTGCACAATGGTGGCCTAAAACCGCTTTCATTCATTCATTCATTATTCATTCATTCATTCATTCATTCATTCATTCATTCATTCATTCATTCATTCATTCATTCATTCGTGAAACGACTTGGCAGCATAACTTAAAAGTATTTTTCTTCCCATGTAATATTTACATCAGGGTAGACCCCACTTCTGTGGACGTTAACCAGGACGCGCATAGCGACCCACCTATTTTAACTTAGTGGATTCCCTAACCCTTAACCCTTTCAGGCCTGGATTGTCATCTTCATCCACTACAAGCCGCGAATTGCTCTCGCAATTCTCGACTTGTAGTGGATGAAGATGATTTGATGTGGTTGAACAATTAAAGAAAATGGCAATGTATTTGTAAGCCAGTTTCGTGGAAATTTTCATTCTAAAACCCTTACTTGTATGTTTTCAGGGAAGTAAAATGATGCTTTAATGCATCGTGAGGGCTTAAAGGGTTAAAGCGCTAAGTTAATTTGTAAAAAAACATCGCAACAAAAGCTTTTTTAAATTTGAAATCTTCATAAATGCCTTAGTTAGCTCCTTCAGATTCATTGGAATACCTATGTTATGGGTCTACGGCCATTAGAAATATGTTGATTTTTACAGTGCGGGGACCGACTTTAGTCGTCAGAATCTGACGTCTACAGACGTGAGACTGACTGAGATACTGACTGACTGACAAATAAACAACACGATGGTTTGACCCTGTGACGTTGATCTGATGTTGGGCCAGCGTTGTAGACAGTGGGCCAACGTTAAGCCAACACTGAGATCGTATGCCATTCAAATATTTAGATAAGCCTTATATAAAACCCTGGTATAGTTATCAAAATACTCCGCAATTAAGGTACCAACAAAATTCAAGTTATGTTTTAAAATTGCGGACTGTTTATTTTACTATTAAATTAACGATTTTTACAGGTCTTCACATTTTGTCACTGTTATAGTAGCACGAAAGGTTTGCCGGTATAACATATTTGAAACTTAACATAGTGTAAGGGTGACTTTAACTTATCAGGATGGAATTTAATGAAATAAATCTTTTTTGCTCTTTGCATTCACCAGATGACTCTGTACTACTACACTCACCAGATGTCTCTGTGCGTTACTACACTCACCAGATGTGTGTGTAAATTCTTTAGGGGAGACCGGGGGTAGTTCGAACAAAACAAGGTCATTTCAAGATCACAGCGAGGTAAAATCATCTCAAAACGGTTGCAAATAACTTATATTTGTTGTCTTTGCCAACATTATGTTCACTTGAAATGTATATGAAGGATTGAAACATACCTAGATCCCAATACAGACCTACACCAAATCACCCCGATAGATTACAGGGATAACATAAAGTTTTTTTCACCCCCCCTTTTAAATCACCCTTATAGCGAGCGGACTCGCTAGCTGGGCCCGAAGGGCCCCAGCTCGCGGGAGCGAGCTCTTACAGCAACGGGTGTCAGCAATGAAAGGCCAAAAAATCTAATGTTTACAGTGTTAGATTGAATATTTTGTGGTGTTCATGGGCGCTGACATCTTGTTTCCTGATTAGTATTGTTGAGGTCAAAGTTCAGTCATCCCCACATACTTACAGGAAAAAATCTATCGTCAACGTCCCTGATTATCGCCGATGTGAATGTATACACCACCTAGCGAGTAGAAAAATTCCCTGCGAGAACATTTCCCTTGCAAAGTTATTTAAGACCAAACTCACTGACAGTTCATTTAGTCTATTTCTACAACATACTTGGTCGACATCTAAAAAATTTGCTTCCGTTTTTATTTTTTTAGACACTGACGATGTAGATAACACTACATTTCTGTAAATAGTAGTGTAATCTAACTCAGTGTTGCAGGGCCCAATGTTTTTTGCTTGGTTTAGACTTTAGCTAGCTCGCAAGTGGGCGGCCTGGGCCTTCCGACAATATATGGATCGCTCAACACCCTGCGGCAGGGCCTGCCATTTGTTGTGTAGTCTAGCCTACACGTAATCCTCACGTTACATTGACTTATACTTGGGCCTATATAGCCTATGTCATTACATGAGCCCCTACTTTAATTCATAATAATAATTCCGCTCGCTTTCTAGGCATGCCTATTCATATTATTAACACTGTCTGATATGGCAGAAATAGGCCAAATAGCACACTAATGTTATATTTTGACATTGTTATGATATTGGTATATCCTTGGTCAAGGGTACCATACCTCGATGACCTCTGGTGACCTTGTCCATGCTTAGAAAATCTGAAGACCACCTGAAAGTAGCGTGGTACATAATAAGGGTTAAAAAATATGGTCTACAAAAATATCTAGGGGGAGGGGGGAGGGTACAGGTGGGCCCGAGGTCTATTACACTCACGATTGGCTGTCAGGTTTAGACGCATATCATAGAAGAAGCTAGTATACCTTTCGCGAAATGGGCCAGTAAATAATTGCACATAGTTGAGATGTTCAATTTCGATAGTAAGATCAATGTAGTTGACAGTCAAAATATTCAACTTTCCGGGAGGCTGATGAAATATCATTAGTTTTGCTTTCGTTGCATTTAGAGATAGTTTGTTCCCGGGAGTTTATTGGCTCTTTTGTATGCCTTTGCTGTCTCGGAGAGGGTCGGCAATGTCACAACCATTTGTCCAGATTGGAGTATATGATACATATATACAACCTCATTCAAAATGATAGGTAAACTTGTCAAAATTCAAAATGGCCGATATCTCGAGAACTATGCATCTGACGCTAAAAAGGAGTGCAATTTCGGGCCATTGAGTCAAAATAATCCACATACAACCTCAATCAAAATAGCCGACAAAATTCAATATGGCCGATATCTCGAGAACAGTGCATCTGAGGTTAGTTAAAAAGGAAGTGAAGTGTCGGCCGATAGGTTCATAATGATACATATACAAACCTCATCCAAAACATTCAAAATGGCCGATATCTTGTGAACGGTGCATTGGACACAAAAAAGTGAAATATGTGTCCATGAGGATGCCATGCTGCTACATTTGACTTGCCATCCAGAATGGCTGACACAGTTTGCCGAAATTCAAAATGGTCGAAGATTTTCAAAATAGCTTATAATATATGGTCTGAGGTAAAAATGAGTTTCGGCACAAACTCGAAATTGAAAAAGTGCCCAACAAAATAAAATAAAAAATACAGGATACCTAGAGTACGCTGCATCTGACATTAAAAAAAGGACAGTAAAATTTGAAATTTAAACCTATAAAGACATGTTGGTACATATGAATAGTCATAGAGCAACCACGACGATTAAAATAGTTATGATTTATTTCTATTGTTTTTAATCTATATATGCAATATTTTAGTCTTACGTGACAGAGTAAATATGATTAGCACACCGAGTACAAAAAAACATATTGTTTTAATATAATTTACAATCTTCTTAATAAACAGTTAGATTACCAAGGTGTAATCACAGTTTACCAATAGAAAAACGGAGAATTGCATATTTAAATTGTTAACTTAATGTCAAAAAATGACAGCCAAATCTCAGACAGAAAAACTATATTTTCAGCAATATTGTTGTAGCAAACGTAAATAAGACTAGATCTAGCGTACACTAATAACTGCTGATGTCATGCTTTATACTATCATGTTGACTAATTATCATGTATTTTAGATGTGTTACATAGAATTGTATTTTGTTCGACCATTGGCCGTGGAACAATCTGTTTCTTAAGAAAATATCACATTTTTTTATTTTTAAAGATAATACCAGGATAAATTAGTTATCTAAGTAACATGTATAGCAAAGATAACATCACTGATATCTAATAATACATATTGAGTATATTTAAACAAATGTACAGTTCAGTCTCAAATTGTGCAACTCACGAAATATATCTAATCCAGTACACTAATAAGCCACAATATAGTCAAATAAAAGTTTAAATGCAGACCCATCTCCCTTGTACACACCGCATTGAAAATAAAGCTAATTATTAGATCACAAATCTGCAGTAACCTCCAGCTTGGTTATCATTGATTTGAATAGTTTTTCTCCTGTTAGAAGACCATAATCAAAGATGAAGATGTTTATATTTGTCTGTTTATCTCTTCCTGATACATACAGCATCTGGTTGTCAGTGTCCAGGTATAGAGAGAATGGATTAGTGACGTGTTGAGCACTCAGCAGCCGGCTCACCTCATCTCCTGCCCTGCTCAGCAGCAGCACCTGGTGATGAGAACCATCTGCAATCAGAGTCCTGCCAGCAAAATCACCAATCACGGCGTACGGTTTACCAAACTTAATTCCGTGTATCTCATTTTTTAATGTAGCTGTGGTATTTCCCAGTTTGTCAGTGATGAGGACCTGGTCATTCCAGCAGTCTGTGATCAGATACTGGTCATCACCGCGGCTTGTCACACAGAAAGGATGCACATCTTCAGACAGACGTATTGTATCCAATACCCCACCATCCGATGTATACTGATGAATCATATGGTTATAATCACACACCATCAGGGTTCCCTTATTAGCATAATATCCTTTAGGTTCATAATCTACTTTCTGTTGATGATCCTCATTAATAGTGAAGTCCTCGTTAATACTGAGCCACACAATGGACCTGTTTGCATGGTCGCTAACTATCAGCATGGCTTTATCCCCCGTCGTCATTAAACACATCCCCTCTACAGTGGTGTCCGCTCCGTTAGCATGCTCGTATTTAGACACAAATATACCGTTATGTGTGTAACAGTGGACAATTAAAGCTTTAGAATTAACCACGTAGATATGCTCCTTGTAGACGACCATACCAAACACAGTCCCTGTCTGATTCACTAGCAAAATCCTATTCACCTCCTTAACTTCTGTCTTGTGACCTATGTCATCTGTTTCCTTTAGAATAATCTGCAATAGTCTGGACAACACTTCACTTTTATCTTTTCTCACAAACTGGCTCTTCCACAAAAAGTCGGGTAACGGTTTACGAATATGATTTGTAACATCGTTCTTTAATGAGTCCGTAACCGTTACATAATCAAATGCACTGTCTTTGTCAGCCAGCCTAATCTGACAGGCTTTCAGGTTATCCAGATTTGTCAGGATCTTCATCTGTTTGTCTAGAGTGGCAACAGATGTAACCTGTACACGTTCACGTGCCTCGTGTAGATTGGCCAACATTTTCGCTTCTTCTTCATCAAGCTGTTCATGCAATATTTTGAATGTAGATTTGACTATCAGTCATATGATCAATGTCTACATCAGCTTGCTGTGCTTGACTCTTGGTGTTGTCTATAGCACCTTTCACCTGCTGTATTAGGCTATCTGTGTCTTCATATATTTGCTGTAGTTTGGCCTTGCAGACCTCAGCCTGCTTGGTCAGCTCACAGCAATCATGGTGTCTGTGGTTTGCTTGGCAACACGTGGTACATATAGGTATATTACATGTACAGCAGTATAGATCCATCACCTGGTGGCCATGGCGATGACATGGAGGGTATGGACACTTGTTATTACACAACACTTCATACTCACTGGCTGGTATCACTTTGTGGGACTTTGTAATTCTAGAGCTATTGTGATCATCTGAACAATGTTGACACAGAAACCGGCAGCCTGTTTGACAATAATGGGCAGCACCGTTTCCACAATCCTCTACAGAACACTTGATTCCGTCTGTTTCTTCCTCACAAACTTCTTCTTCAACCACTTGTTTTAAATCATGCATAAAGAAAAACTTAGGTAGATTATCCACACCGCCTTTGTAAAGAACAGTTGGTTTACGACACATAGGGCATGGCACCGTGTCTCCATCATAGACCTTCTGTGAATAAGCCTTTACACAGCTATAACATAGCACATGTCCACAGGATAATAGCCTTGGGTCCTGCAACTCACCCAGGCAGATATGACACTCCAATAACTGGAGGAGTTTCTCCTTTGTGTTGGACGCAGTCTTTCTAGCGGCCATGTTAGCTCAATGTTATCCTTATGTACAGATATCAATAAACTTCACAGCGAGCTGCGAATTGTCCCATGAACATCTATGAGGCCTTCTACTGGTGGTGGTCTTCGCACATGGTGACCAGTCACTTAATGTAAATCAGAAGCTTGTTTCAACAACACTCTTGAGTTGTATACATAGGGTTATTTTTAGTGCACTGTACCGTGTAGCGTTCTATTAGTAGTTCTTCCCACATGGAGATATGTGACATATAATGTACAAATAGTAGGCCCTAATAAAGTAATACCGTAGCCACACGTACTACATTGTCCTGTGACCAAGTCAAACGTGGCTCATCTCACACAAACGTTAGTCATATCGTGCATACAGACCATCCAGAGCTCACACAGTCAGAAGTATTAAAAAACTAAGTTGCAAATTCGTTGTCGTTTGTTCAATGAACGTTTGTTAATCATCGTTCACACGGCGGCGTCTTCTTACTGATTGTTTCCTTTGTGTAGACACACCACGATTATATGAATAAACAATAGGCCAGGTTCAATTCCACGTGTATGTACAAGCTAATGTAATGTACTAATACAGTGCTCACTCAGGTATGATGCTAATGAATCACTCGTGCATATTGTGGGAAGTATGAGGGACACACAATGATCAGCTTGGTTTGTAATTTCATGCATGCTGTGAAGCGTTTAGTTAACCATGTTAACCCTCTCAAACCTGAAGTTACCATTGTCGTCTTCATCCATTACAAGCCACGAATTGCTGCCGCAATTCTCGGCTTGTAGTGGATGAAGATGATTTGAAGTGGGTTAAAAATTAAAGAAAGTGACCATGTATTATTTTCGGTATTAAACCATTCAAAAACCCCTAGTTGTAGGAAAATTAAGTCTGTTTTCAGGGGTTTAACCCATTGACTTCCAGGCCGGGGTGCATGCCAGGATCCAGATATACTAGTGTCGGAGTTCTATTTTTCGTCATTTGAAGCTGGAATTGCTAACGCAATTTCCAGCTTCAAATGACGAAAAATACATAAATGTAGTATATACTTGACGAAAATATGTGTCATTTTATGGTTACGTTCATTGACGAATGACGACGGAAATTTCCGTCATGTATGGTAGTGAAAAGGTTAAATGATGCTTTAATGCATCTTGAGAAATTAAAGAGGTAACCCTTTATGCGTTAAGGCCAACTATAGTCAATCTATTATTGATATTTTAAAAAAAGAAACATGAAAGAGAAACGAGCATTAAATTTGCTGCACTTGCATATTTTTTATTCAAATTGTATAGATATCGGAAATGTTTACACACTGGAAGTTGTAGGGTAAATATATGTGCATAGATAAACCATAGGGGCTTGTTCCATATATACAAATTATGTTGGCTTAAAGTTGGCCCGCCGTCGACAACGTCGATCCATCGTTAAGCCGTAGGCCCAACATTGAACCGTCATTGGGTCAATGTATCGTGGCTGCTGAAGTGATGATTGTCAAGCCGTAAACGTCGTAACTCTTATCTTATCTTCAACTCAGTCAACCACATCACACCAGTGTATAACCAGCCTGCCTGGGCCCGTATTCTCGTACAAGTTACGATATATCGTAGGCTTCTGATTGGTCGAGATGGCCATCTCGACCAATCAGAAGCCTACGATATATCGTAACTTGTACGAGAATATGGACCCAGGTATTTATGTAATGTCCAAAAATAAGACTCTGATTTCAATAACAACTGAATGACGAATGAGATTTGCTGATTCATTCATGTAAGATGAATAGTGCGCGGCCGTCAATTCGTCAGAGCAGAGAAAACAACTTCTAGGGGTCATTTATCTGAATTTGGGTTTGCCTCGATCCACAACTTAAAGTGACCGAAAATGCATGATATGCTTTGTGAAATTTAAGTCGTAACATGTATCAGTGTGTCAAGATGTAAGATATAAATTTACTTTTAACAACTGGCTTTGCAGGTGTTAACTTTGTTATCGCTAAGTTAGTTAGTTCAAATGTTCACTCACTTGAGGCTGTACCTCGCTCGTTCGATACACAGCTTTAAGTGAATAAAAATTATTAAGATCTTGCTAATGGATGACCTCATTTTATGTCATTAGATATATTTCACATCAAAAGTACATGTATGTTTTTTTGAGGTGGTGAACAAGTTAACAAGAGTAACTCTTACAGCGCCGAAATATTTTGTATAAACTATTTTTTATAATATTTTGTATAAATCAAAGGGTATTTTCAATTTGAAATCATGAATGTCTTAGTTAGCTCTTTCCGCTTCATATGCATACCAATGTTATGGGTCTACGGCCATTAAAAATATTTTTACACTTTCAATACGATCGGATCAACTTTAGACGTGATACGGGAGTTTTGTCTCTATATCTAGCCTAACTGGTAAGTGCGCAGCACGAAAATTAAAAAAAACTTTTGCAGTTCTAGTCTATGGATATGTTTACATCATAGGGTCATATTATTAAGCTAAAATAAAATCACCGATTTTTTGATGATTTTAGACCTGGGCATGTCCCTTTAAGCCGAGTTTTTGTCTATAAAGCTCAAACGGATTAAAGCCGGGCGTCAGGGTTCGGGAACTCCTTTCCTAGATGTTTTTAAGGTACAGCAGATACTAAACACCTGCTAAACGGACAAACAAAATATAATTGACGAGGTTGTGAGTCATCCCGATTCTTACCCAATTTGTTGATAAGATAAGAGTGAATGCGGGGAAAACATTCATGATATTGAATGTTATACCAGAAATCATAAAATATAATGCACACAATACAACAACAAGAAAACGTAGTTACAAATATCACAGCAAAGCTTTATCATTACATTCAACACCGCGTGAAATATTTCTTAGCAATTATAATTTAAATAATTTGGGTATGCTCTCATTTGTGATGCACACTTTTCCCTCCAAATATTATGCACTTGGCTCCACCATGATCGTGACGATTGTAAAATCATTGCAAGCCCTCTTCTCACGATAAAACAACGTAGTCCAGGGACTGGAGGGGTGTCTGTGTGCATGAGAGATGCACGGGGTTTCTCTTCAGATTTGATAAATATAAGGTATCTGCTTCAAAAAAAGCTTGGGTAGATATCTGGGAAGGTGGGTGTTATTTTGTAATAGCTGTTTAAAAATGACATGTTTAAATTATTTCTTCACTAGATCGTGTCTGACGAACAATGATTTTTCCTTGTGTATTCGGCTATAATCAGCCTAAAATTATGGTACACATGTAGCCAAGGAATTCTTGTATCCCATTCAAAATTGTATAGGGTCCAAAACCATGATTCTGTGACCAACCTTCGGCGAGTCAGGTTTGAAGATTGTTTTAGGTAGCTTAAGTTATTATTTTGTCAAAAAAAACAAACTCCCTGGACTAACGTGAGTACTGTCACGCTGCGATGCAAAGCCAAAAGTATCGCGTCGTTTGTACGAAATAATATTTCGTTTGTACGAAATGATTTCGTTTGTACGAAATATTATTTCGTTTGTACGAAATGATTTCGTTTGTACGAAACAGTATTTCGTTTTTACGAAATAATATTTCGCTTGTACGAAATATTATTTCGTTTGTACAAAATATTCAGTCAGTGTCAGATCCAGGTCATTTCGTACAAACGAAATAATATTTCGTACAAACGAAATAATATTTCGTACAAACGAAATAAATTTCGTGCAAACGAAATCATTTCTTACAAACGAAATTATATTTCGTACAAACGAAATACTATTTCGTACAAACGAAATACTATTTCGTACAAACGAAATAATATTTCGTACAAACGAAATAAATTTCGTGCAAACGAAATAATTTCTTACAAACGAAATTATATTTCGTACAAACGAAATACTATTTCGTACAAACGAAATAATATTTCGTACAAACGAAATCATTTCGTACAAACAAAATAATATTTTGTGCAAACGAGATTTATTTCGTACAAACGAAATAATATTTCGTACAAACGAAATAAAAAAATCACCACACTTAATGTCCCTTCATGGGCTCCGTATAATCTAAATCTAACGGTACTTAAAAGGTCAACAATAATGATATTTGAAACTGTGCTTTTTCTAGTTTAAGTGTACCGGGAGTACGTTGAAACTAGTTTCTACGTACCCCCCGGTAAGCTGAAACTAGTTTCAACGTACCCCCCCCCCCCGGTATGCTGAATGGGGGGTGGTACGCTGAAACGCCTACAGCGGCACTAATTACATAAAAATAGTGTGACATTAGACGACTTTTTAGCTAATATAATTATGGCGATACAGATAGCAAACTGAAATCGTACGTGCAATACTTACAGTCACTGAAAAACCAGCCATCGGTTCCTCTCTGACGGTAGTGCTAACAGAATGATTTTCCATAGTGCTCAGCAGAATTTCCGGCCTCTCCTCGTACCCACCGTCATCGTCCACGACAAAAACTAACTGTGTGCCGATTAAATCTGGAATTCCCGCTGAAAAAAAGTTATCATGGTTAGTGCAGTATTGAAAATAAAATGAAAAAGTCACTCCTATAACGCTGACCTATTCAATTTAAAGTTTCATTCACTTCAAGTTAGTATAAACATATTTATTTTCAGAGGATTACATAATAGCTACAAAAAGCTAATTGAGTGGTTTCCTCGAATAGAATAGAATACAATAGAAAGATAGAAAGAAAACAATGAATGATCACAAAACACATGCCCATTGTAATACATAATGATTATATGATAATTGAGTTGCCTTTGTTCACCAGTGGAGCGAGACAGAGTAGCAATAAGTTGTTACATAAATCTAGCTGTGTTGTGAATGAATTTTAAGACTTCAGTGGTGAGAAAAACATTGTTATTACCTGTTAGGTCTGGACTACCACGTAGCAATAATTTAAGTGGAAGTGGGTAATCTGGAAAAAGAAAATCGGTAATGGAACTAAATAATTCTTGGCGTTGGTCTTGATAGTTTAAGCAGTCAAAGAAATAGTGTTGTGGTGTTTCAGGAACACCAAGTTGTGTTTCGCTACCGCGATACACAGCTTCTAATGACACTGAAAATGAATGTGATTTGTGAAATTAACGTCCCAACATATATCAGTGTGTCAATATTTTAGACATATTTTATATGAAAAACAGGGGGTTAAAAATAATTAAATCACATTTATACAATTAATTTAACTTTGAACATTTCACGTACGTTGTGCGTCAACGATTGAGATGACTGAGGTGAGATACAAACATATCCAGAAGAACATCCTGGTGGCGTCCTTAGCTTGACAAATCTCCTGCGGTAAGGATCGAGATAAGTCCTAAACTGAGGGCGATCATTGTGTATATGTTATGTTATGTTATGTTATGTTATGTTATGTTATGTTATGTTATGTTATGTTATGTTATGTTATGTTATGTTATGTTATGTTATGTTATGTTATGTTATGTTATGTTATGTTATGTTATGTTATGTTATGTTATGTTATGTTATGTTATGTTATGTTATGTTATGTTATTAAGTATTAAAAGTACTCTCATTGTTCTATTAAAAAAATAATATACATGTACCTGCTGCACACTCAATGCATGACGGGTACATATGATTGCGTCAGACAAGTGATTTAAATTCAATCAATTGAATACAATAATTTATAAACAAAGCATTTATGGGCTGTTCCTGTTCAAAAAATATATTTCAGACATTGGAATCACCTTTTTAAACACTAACTGAAGATGAAGGCGAAGAAGGTGAAGCAGCTATTTTGTGTTTTGCTAATTTGAAAGTGGAGGTCACCAAATATAGAATGTTATCCAGCAAAATTTAATTCAGCACACATAAATTATGTAAAAACCAGTGGAGAAATAACTATGTACACAAATTCTGGGAGAAAAATTATGTTTCATATTTTACCCTATGCTAACTACACATATTTTCATGAAAGGCTTAATATTCTTTCATTAGAAAAATATATGACATTTTTAAATTAGGTAACACTCATTTTTAAGCATTTCTAATAATTTATAATAAAAAAGCTTGCTTGATTGTATGAGGAGAGAAGACTACTTATTCTACTGCAATGTGTAATATGTCATTAGAACGGGAATTGCATTATCTGTTATATTCGATGGATTCACTTGGATTCATTTAGCACTAAAATGTAGGAATGGACACAAAAACCGTGTTTCTGAGATAAATATTAAGCACACCATGCTAAATAATGCACTTGAAGATTAGGTATTGATTCCATGATGTCCATATCGATTATTAATCTACAGATCAAGCACTAATCGTGTGATTTTGAATCAAGGGGTATCTCGAAACCGAATGACACCGATCGTGGGCGTTTTCTCACAGAACAAAATATTTACAAAAATGTGAAATTTTAAACATTTTCTTGATCATGTTTTGGCATAATAATCAGCCATAATTAGCCATAATTATATATTATCTCTCAGAGTACATCCTGTATCCAGTCTTAAATATCGCATTCCAGCATTTGTAAATACTTGAACGACCATTAGAATGTCCGATTAGACACCCAAACCGTGTTTGGCATGCGAAATTTAACAAAATCATGTTCAATAATACATTTCAGGAGAAATCATGAATTTTACGGTGATCATTTTGAAATTGGCCATAGTGATCAATTACGCGAAGAATCAAGCATTCGTAACCTACTTCTGACTTAAGTGATGTATCTGAATCAAATTGTAGGCTACCGCTCATGGGGACTTTTGCGCAGAAACGAACATGTTGTCATAAACTATGTGCAAGAAAATGAAAAAAAAAGACAATTTTGAAAAATTACATTTTGCGACATATTTACAATATCAAAAATAGCTCTTCGAGGTGGGATGCTAGTGCAATTTTTTATTATTTTTTTACTACTTATCTCCAAAGAAATATAACCGAATCGATAGAAAAAACTAAATTGAGCAATATTTCATTTCACTGGCCCAACATTGTGATAAAGTGAGAATGACTCGAAAATAATATTAGGGTAGGTGTACAAAAGTGTCAAATTCAGTTAGGTGTAGGTGTACAAAAGTGTCAAATTTTCAGCCCGCCCCCATTTTAGGCAATGTCATTAACCACACTCTGTACCAAGAGACCCCTGGGAACAATTCTAAACATGTGGACAAATGTTGTACCGCCAGTTTAGATAACTCCCTAAATATTGCTCCTTTTTGGTGTCTGCTGTACTATAACTTGAATCCAGTGCTGGGTCATCGTTCTTACTGGTGTGCAGTCACAGTCAGCATGATACACTGACCCAATATTGGTCTAACGTTGATGCCTCGTTTGCGAAGCAGGCCCAACATTAAGAAAACATTGGGCCGGTGTAGACGTATAGTGCTTACGCTGTAGGATTGACAATGTTGGATTGATGTATGTCAACCGTCTATGATGCTGGCCCAACATAAAATCAACATTGATCATGTGTTTAAAATGTATTTTCTGACTTATATAATACAACTATACTTGGATATACAATACACATGATACATGTAAAGATGTAGGCCTATATCTCACCAGACAATACTAACAGGAGTACATAATGTCAGGCCTAAATATTCACAGGATGTCAGGCCAAGTTGGACACGGAACATATTATTTTAGATGTAGTGATGTAGTCAACCCTACCCTGGTCCACCCCACCCTCTTTTAAACATGTTAAAAGAAGCTGTTAATTTCATAAATATAGTGCCTGGCCACTTATATTCCTTGGTCTGACCATGTAATAAAGAATGTCAAGGACACCATTTTTGTTAGGTATTGGCTTATTGGGCGAATGAAAACTCAGGTCAAATTAATTAATGTTTCTACAGAGCACATTTAACAGTGTAATCAATCACAGCCACTAGCTGACGCTAGTGGAAGGATAGATCATAGTGGATCTGATGAATGAGAATGGTATTAGGCCTACATCGGTAATAGTGATATAAGCCATAATTATATATCATCTCTCAGAGTACATGTACATTCCTATCGCCTATATACCTGAATCTAGTGGGGTATAATCTGGGCTCGTTGGGTATGCTATGCCCTGGGAGCTCCCAGATTATACCCTGGAGTAGAATCTGGGAGCTCCCAGACTATACCTAGGGTATAATCCAGGCTATATCTGGGTATAATCCAGTCAGGAGGGTTAATCTGGGCTGTTACAATGGTATGCCTACTACATAGTCTGGGAGCCAGTTTTCAAAAAGCTGCCAGTTTTTTTTAGTTCGCTTGACCTAAAAAGTGGCAAAGGTCTGATATGTGTACATGGCAAGGAAATATCCCTGGAACATTATTAGGGTGGGTGTAGAAGTTTCCCGTGGCAAAGTATTTAAAATGAGGGATGTTCAAGAGTACCCTCAAGCCCTAAAGACTGTACATTTTTAACCCCAGGTTATAAAAAATTCAAAACATAAATCCACCATTAGAGCGCTGAAAGTCAATATTTAAAAAAATTAACACAGCTCGTAAAATGTAATTTTGCCGTTTCCTGTATATTTCTCTGATTACGATGATGCTAATGTCTGTTGATTTCATTTGTTACATCTGTCATCTGATAACACTATGGTAAATTATAATAACCCTATATTGTTGTGTGAAGGACTTATGGGGATGGGGGACTCTCACAACTTACATTTTTTCGACCCCTGTAATAACATAATCCTCATTGTTATGGTTATAAACAATTCTAATACCACTCATGGCCACATTTTGTCATTGAATATATTCAGAATGAAACAGATAAAAAGGGATAAAAATCGGAACTGGACTATTTTGAGGAAACAATCACAATTCTGGCATATTTTTTCAAGTTAAGTTATATCCACAGGTGAAAGATAATAAAGTTAATTTTTATTTTTTAGCCAATTTGTAAAATAAAATATATAATACTAACAGCACCAAGAAAAATGTCTGATGCAGCAACCTAGGCATAATTGTGTCTGTCACAATGCCATCAGCCGTAACCATCTGCGAAAAAAATCAGCTAGTCTATTATTTAGCTTTGTATGACATGATTTGTCTTCGTATCTCAGAAATGTGTTGTTTTCAGAGTGTCCTATGGTGCCGTTTCCTGAATATTTCATGTGATAACTAAAATCAACTGCAGCATATATTCCAGAAATATATATATAGTAATGTTTAATAAATTGTTGTCTACTAAATGCAAGTCTTTTATACTGAATCATATTTACAGAACGCCATGTTCTACTCACTTGGATGATTGACACCATTGAACACCCGGCTGCAGCATTGACATTATCCAGAGACACTGCTAACAAGCCCAGTGATCTAACTCAGTGAAATAATTGTGGGCAGAGTGTAACGTATCACTTAGACAACGATACACTACTACTCTCTGCATTATGCCTCTTCTCATTTAAATATATTTTACTACCAGTGTAAGCCTATATCTTACATCCATTATGATGTCATCATATTTTTTTTAGACATTTTTGTCAATATGTGGATTTAATCTCTGCCAATAACTGCTGCCTTAGAAAGTAGTGTATCATGAGAAACGTCTTAGAACTTTAAACATTAGGACAAGTTAGTGATTCACACTAGCTGTTTGCTGTGGGTGGGGAAGGACTTTAACTGACTTGATGACTTCTCGCTGGTGTTCTCCATTATGTCCTCACAGTATCATATATTTTGTATATGCTAGCCACTACATATACGTATAGCTATACTAACAATATACATCTCTCAAAAAATCTTCTTGGCTAATATCATCAAATGTTATCATGTACTGTTCTGGTACAAATTATGTATTTATCAAAGTAACACAAAATTTAGACCCAGCCTTCCGTTTGCAGGCATGCTACCTATAGTACCCGACTTTTGTTCATTGCCACTACGTCACCATATGTTATCGGTCTCAATGAGCTTCTTAATGCACAATCAAACTAAGAAATCTATACTCCTTGTTTAAACCAATCAGTAGGACAGATCTATATCTGCTACCATTGTCAATCCTTCTGATAACTGAAATATTGCTAACAATCTAATTATATCAGCCTGTGGTCCCACACAATCCACAACACCTTAATGACTGTGATGTAAGATAAATTTGTATGCCACCAGCTAGTAAATAATGTCTTTAAAACACGTTCGACAAGTGCTACAGATGTGTTAAGTTATTTTAAAATATCGAACTTTAGCTATATAAGGGTGGGTTTAAACAATCAAAACGTCACATGTGTTTTGTCCTGAATGTATTTAGTCGGACGAGTGGTATTAAGCTGTTTATAACTATAAAAAGGAGGATTTTGTTGTTACATAGGGTAGATAAATGCAACTTAAGAGAGTACCCATCCGTTATTTTGACCTCGTGAGTCCATTATGCAACAGGATATGTTTTTTTCTAACTTGATATGGTAGAACCAGATGACAGATATACCAAATGAACACAACATACATCACCATGATCATAATCATACACATGCAGAGCAAACAAAAGATTAACATTCTACGCATTTTGTGATTTTTCTATTGGAAATGTTGACTTTCAAAGCTTCAAGGGTGGGTTCACGTTCTCTGAAAAATATCATAACTTCTGCTTTGTTTTTCCGGAATATATTTATTGAGACAATGTGACAGAAGTGGTATTACAGCTGTTTATAACTATAACATTATGATACTACACGGGGTCGACAAAATGTAACTGGTGAGAGTACCCCATCCAGACCTTTGACCTCATAAGTCCTTCATGCAACAAGATAAGGTTTTTCCGACTTGATATGGTGGAACCAGATGACATATATACGAAATAAAGAAAACAGACATTAGCATGCTCGTAATCATACACATGTAGGACGAGCGGAAAGGTTAAATTCTACGAACTTTGTGATTTTTTTTTGAAATATTGACTTTCAGCGCTCTAAGGGTGGGTTCACATTTTCTTTAAATATCATATCTTCACCTATGGTTCGTCCAGAATATATTTAATTACAAAATGTGGCAAGAGTGGTGGTAAAGCTGTTTATAATTATAAAAATAAAGAATATGTTATTACACGGGGTAGATAAAATGTAACTAGTGAGAGTACCCCATCCAGAGCTTTAACCTCATAAATCTTTCATGCAACAACTTATGGGTTTTCAAATGGGACATAGTGGTACCAGAGGAGTGATGAACCAAATGAGGTAAGCATACGTTTGCAAGCTCATAACCATACAAATTTACAGGAAACGGCAAAGTTAGATCTCGAGAACAAAGCCACCTTTAATTTGGTATATTGACTTTCAGCTCGTACAGGGTGGGTTTAATTTTTCTGAAATATTTCAAAACTAATAATTTGTCATTCTGTATTTAATAAAAGAGAAATAGGATTCACAATGATTTGAAGAATGTTTAAAACATTTTAGTTTTAAATTTGTAATTACCTTGTTTTTTAAAAAATACAGTATTTTGGCTCCAGGGGACCCTTGAACATCCCTCATTTCAGGTACTTTGCTGCCACATTGAAGCTCTACACCCACCCTAATGATGACCTGCGGATATTTTCCTGCCATATTAACTATTCAGACCTATGCCACTTTTTGGGTCAAGCGAAGTGACACGTTACAAGACTTGGCTCCCAGACTAACATAGGCCTATACTGTGAAAGGTTAGTTCCATAAGCAATGACTTTGTGGATTGGCCTAGCAGGAAGCCTAGGCTTGAGCATGATGGGAGTAACTAGACAGTTCGACGTGCCAGAGATATAACATTCCAACTGGCAGCTGTCACGCTATGGAACTGATGGTGTATAGCCTGATGTTGTTGGTGGTGCGCCGCATCTTTATGCAACATATTGTTTTATAATGTGCGATAGCTTTTTACTTTTTATGTTTACGTATTTACTAAAATTTGACTAAACACAAGTAGCATAACATGCGGATGCCATTTTTTTTTTTTTTTTTTTTTTTTGTATACTTGTGGTTCAGGGACGCATAGGGATACCCCGTCTTCTACAAAGACGTCTTTAAATTATATTCACTATAGTATTTGTAATCTGTGTTTGTGTTAGCATTCTAAGGATAAAATGTGAGTTTTAGCTGATTATTCACTATTTTCTTTTAACACCTAAAAATCTGTCTTGTTATATTATTTTGATAACTGATCTTGTTTTATGATTTATATTTGTGATAATATTATAATATTTAATTACCTGACTTATGTCATGCGAGCGACATGTGTTTCTATTATAACTTCTTGATCAGGCCATTTTACTCTTCTAAATTCGGAGTGTTATATTATCATTAAGTGATCCGGAACAACATTAACCCTTTCAAGCCTGAATTTACCATTGTCATCTTCATCCACTACAAGCCGCGAATTGCTGTCGCAATTCACGACTTGTAGTGGATGAAGATGATTTGATGTGGTTTAAAAATTGATGAAAATCGCCATGTATTGGTAAACCAGTTTCGTTCTAAAACCCTTGGTTGTAGGAAAATTAAGTCTGTTTTCAGGGATGTAAAATGATGCTTTAATGCATCGTGAGGGCTTAAAGGGTTAACACTATGTGCAATATATACACACTTATAACATTAGTATCGATGATAATCAACAAAAAACAAATCGACTTTTACTCTTAAAGGTGATCTATCACCCCTTATAGAGTATGAATAAATTTGTGACAAATAAATCAAAGTTGCCACAAGATGGGGCCCAAGTGTTTCCTTATATGGGGTGATCGGCTATCATGTGACCCTCTGAGAGGGTCACATGATAGCCAATCACCCCATATAAGGACATAATTATTCATACCATATAAGGGGTGATAGATCACCTTTAAAAATAATTAAAGCCGTCTTGATGGATAATTTCAATTATATCGATATTCCCTTAATGATAATCTTATACCGCTCTGTAAAGCCAAAAGCAGCATCTGCTTACTTTAAAGTAAACTAATACTGCTTTTTAGCTTTGTGCGATAATATATCTATAACTTAAATCATGACTATCTATAAGTAGCCTATTGGACCGACGTCGTAGATGGTGGCAATGTTTCGTGTTTTCGGGGTTCAACCCCGGGACGCATGCATGACTGGCGAGGCAGTCAGGCGCTCTAACCATAGGCCTAGTTATAGGCCTTTTATAAACGTAAACATGCTGTCAGAAACGGCGCGCACCACCACTGTCATGCAACACACCCAAACAGACACACCACGATGAATCAATGATGGTTTAACGTTGGACCAACGGTAAACCAACATTGATTCAACGTCTTCTGTCTGCTGGGATTGAACCAATTTCAGCTTGACCCTTATAACGCTAACATATTTTGTATAAACCATGGAGACCAAAGGGTTTTTTTCAGTTTGAAATCATCATAAATGTCTCAGTTAGCTCTTTCTTATTCATTTGAATACCTATGTCATGGGGTTAGTGGCAATAGAAATATTTTTCCTCTCACAGTGCGGGGATCGATTTTAGTCGTCAGAATCTGATGTCTACAGACGTACGTCACGTCAGATTCTGACGTCTAAAGTCGATCCCCGCGCTGTAAGGGTTAACCCTTATCTCGCTAATCACGAATATTGTCGTTTTTACCCCGTTTATTACTGCATCCAATCACTGATATTGAGAATTAAATTGGAGTTTACACATCAAGAATTGTAAATCTTCGATCTTAAATTAAACAAATATGAGTAATTTTTAACCGATTGAGGTTGTGGATCGCGGTAGCGAGACACAACATCAAGTGGTTGAAAATTAAAATAAATAACTTAGCAGGATAAGGGTTAATGTTGGGACACCGCCTGCGACGCTGACCCAACATTAAGCAAGCATTGGCTCAACGTCTGGTGTTGGACCGCATATTGATGACGTCACTCGGCGTGTTTATAAAGGCTGTGCGTTCAGTACTTAGGGCCAGATGACCCAGCAAGCGCGCAGAGCCACGTACTACGGTGACAACGTCATAAGGCCCAGAGTACTACATCGATACCCTCGAATAGCAGTACTACTACACTGAAAGCTGCATAAAGCATAGGCCTACACTGTTATAAAGCAGTACTACATTGATATAAAACAGTACTACACTGAAACCGTCATAAAGCAGAACTACACTGTTATAAAGCAGTACTACATCGTCATAAAGCAGTACTACATCGTCATAAAGCATTACTACACTGTCACAAAGCAGTTCTACACTGAAACCAGCTGGATAGGAACAGGCGGCAGATTGGCTGGAGACCTGTTGTTTTTCATCCACATAGTTTATCGGTTTTCATCAGAATATCTTCCTCACAGTCAATATGATGTCAGGCTCAGGTAAGTTATTAAAAATCTGATTCATCCTTCAACCTTTCAAGCGCTAGGCACGACAATAGTTTTTTTATGCGTTTTAATCTGTTTTATTAGCCGATCAGAACATTTTTATGGGAATGAGGTGTTTAAACATCAAATGTTTGGTTTAAACATCAAATGTTTGATCTTAACCCTTTCAAGCCTGACTTTACATTGTCATCTTCATCCACTACAAGCCGCGAATTGCTGTCGCAATTCTCGACTTGTAGTGAATGAAGATGATTTGAAGTGAGTGAACAATTAAAGAAAATTGTCATGTATTGGTAAACCAGTTTCATGAAAATGTTCATTCTAAAACCCTTGGTCGTAGGAAAATTTAGTTTGTTTCCAGGGATGTAAGATGATGCTTCAATGCATCGTGAGGGCTAAAAGGGTTAATAGACAACCATGGGTAATGTGAATTTAAATTCAAATAAAATGATTGAGGGGTGAGGTTGAATACTCCCAATGCCTCAAAGCCTCATTTTACATCTCTGAAAACAGACTTAACCCGTTAAGCCCTCACGATGCATTGAAGCATCATTTTACATCCCTGAAAACAAACTTAATTTTCCTACAACAAAGGGTTTTAGAAAGAAAATTTCCCCGAAACTGGTTTACCGATACATGGCAATTTTCTTTAATTTTTAAACCACATCAAATCATCTTCATCCACTACAAGTCGTGAATTGCGACAGCAATTCGCGACTTGTAGTGGATGAAGATGACTATGGTAAAATCAGGATCAAAAGGGTTAAAGGTGTAGTCAACTGTCAAAATTCGCGGGACAAGGGTCCCCCAGAAGGCAATAGTGCCCGTGAGTAAGCCAAGGCCCAATTCCACAATAATACTAAATATGCGTTTCATACCCAAAGCCTCATTAAGAGCAAGTTCTCAAATCACAGCAAGTTCATATATACTTGAGCGACATCTATGAGGTAATAATTCAAAGCCTAGCTTGGCCTTTGTCCCTACTTGGTCGCGGGCTTGCAAACAAAGACTGTATCACTGCGGGGATTTGGAAACTGCTCGACCCCCAAGTTTGTATTGTCACCCAGTAAACACAAAACATTTGTATGACTTTATGCAATGTTGGACCAACGTCGAAGACGTTGGACCGACATTGTATAAATGTTCTACAAATATCTTGTGTTTGCTAAGCAGGAGGACTTTCTCACAAACATTGTACAGTTATCTAATGTTGGTTCAATGTTGGGCCAGCGTCGCAGCGTCGCAGACGTTGGCCTAACATTAAAACAGCATTGGATCAATGTCTATTTTGGGTAGTATCTTGTAATCAGTTCAGTGGCTATATTAATGCCGTCAATCTGTACTCAATGGGCTACTGTTGGCCTACACTTGACCGTCCCAGGCATGCGCGTTTTGCAGTTGGATGATTCTTTAATTCTACGTGACACATTTATTACGTGTCATTATTGAGTAAAAAATGGTTATTCCATCTCAATAAAGAAGTTTAAATGCTACTATTTATCTTAGTTACTATACTAATTTATACAACAGAATAAGTCAATTTTATTCACATAATATCGTGATCATATTATTATCATGAATATAGAGGGCTGATGAAATTAAAAGCTTATGGTGGGAACTACTGGCAGAGGCTCCAATAGATCCTGTTTAGCTTCTCTCCCAGGTGTACTTTATATTTGTATTTATATTAAGGTGAAATTATTATTATTATATATATAGTATATATAGTATATATTATTGTATATATAGATTATATAGTATATATTATTAAGCAATTAGATATGTTATCAATCTGTTATTACTATTATATTATATTATTATATATATAGTATATATAGTATATATTATTATGTCATTAGATATATGACGTAATAACAGATAGCAAATGAATTACATATTGTGCAATATTAACATGATTAAACATGTTAAATACGAATTATAACGGCTGCCTGGGTACATGGAGTGTTCATCAACACATTGGGCTCGAGATAGCCTAAAATGAGGTTGACGTGGCTCCTTTCTCGACTGCTCGGCGATAAGCACACGTAGACCCCATACTGGACTGCAAACCTAAAACAAAAAGGCAGTAACTGCTTGATTTAAAAGTAGGCAGTTACTATCTTTTGGCCTTGCATGGCAGTAGGCAAGAGGGAATACCTCACAAACACGGGGCATTTACCCAATGCTGTTTCAATGTTAGCCCACCGTCTTTGACGCTCGCCTAACATTGAAACAGCATTGGGAGATATTATCACTGAGACACGTCATATGGCATTTATTTAATTTCCGTCCCGGCTCAAAGCAGCCAATTTTTCATACTTTATTGCACAGAAATAGCCATAGTGACGTAATAGTGACCATAGGCAGTGACTATATGTGGTAATAATCCTCAAGGGTACGATGACGTGTATTTACAATCCTTGGACCGTTGACATCGTTAACATCTTCTCTTGTTTCTGACCATCTGAGCATGCCGAGTGTGTCTTCCATCATTAAACCGCTAATAGGGCAGCAAACACGAGACATTGAGCCAATAATGGGGTAATGTTGGGTCAACGTCGTAGATGGTGGGCCAACATTACCCCAGCAGTGGCTAAATATTTCGTGGTTGCTGGCCTTTAACCGCCAAATTGTTCAATCTGAATTTTTACCCACTTGAAGTTGTGTCTCGCTGACGCGATCCACAAATTCAAGTGAGTGAAAATTATTCAGATTGACAAACTGGAGGTCAACTCTTTTCAAATCGTGCTGGTTGATGTCACTTTTTATCTTTAACATATTTAAAATGTGGTACTTAATGTGCTAATAAAAAATGAAAAGCCGAATATATGCGAAACCGGCGGCTAAAGGGTTAAACCTACATTTGGTCAACGTCCTATGTTTGTTTTCTGAGGTGCACTTGGCCCCAGAAGCGCTGGACCATGTTCAGGGTTGGTTTTCAAGAATCGAACTTGTTAAACTTTCCTTGACAAGCGATCCTCTCATTCATTCATTCATTCATTCATTCATTCATTCATTCATTCATTCATTCATTCATTCATTCATTCATTCAATCATTCATAAAATTAAAACTATTTTAGGACAAAGGCAAACCGCTGCTGCAACAGTATCCGATTACTTTTCAAGTAAGCAATCACTCTTGTATTACTTTGCATACCAGTATTGTGATTAAATTAAAGTTTTAAAAAAATGCGACCAATATACAGTGTGTAATTGGATAATGTTATAATTACTCGCCATAAGAAGGTCAAGTGGGTCCACTATACAATTCTCAATAGCTTAACATTTTCAAAATGTATCACAATAAATATGTTGTCACAGTCTCTCGGTTGACATATTGTTACGTATTGGTATTGTTACACTTAACCATTAAAGCGCTGAATAATTTTATTTTAATTTTCACCCACTTCAAGTTGTGTCTCGCTACCGCGATCCACAACTTCAAGTAGGTGAAAATTACTCATATATTGGTCTAATTATATAGGAGACATTGGCAAATTTTGATGTTTAAACAAACATTTCGCTCCCATTAAAGGTCATTTATTCGGTTAATATGCTACTAGTAAATGTCATATGTTTTATAAATAGTAGTAAAAGATCAAAATTGTAAACAATAATGCGAGCGGTACTAAAATAACTACTTACAAAATAACTATTCGCATTATTGTGAGATATATGTCGCAATAAAATTTCTTATTGTAATAGGGGCCTATTTTATGTTTTTATTATCATCAGATTAGTTTAATTACACCGCCATGATATGTGTATAGGGATGTAATATAACATTTAATGATATTGCGTGGGCCCTAGCGATGCGCTGTGTAATCGTTAGCTTCATCGCCCTGCTAACGCGCGGCGCGTTAGCAAAACCCTGTAAGTTCCCTGATATCTGGACCTGGTTTTTTTAACACGCTGTATATTGTCATAAACTCGCTAAATCTTTTCATATCCTGACAAAATTTATGGACGCACAATGACGCACTCTTTTCCCTTTTGTGACTTAAGGTGTGGGCGGTGCGTCTTGTATGTGTGACTGGGGTATAACAGAAACAAATAGTACGCAATACCACGTACATTTTATTTCATGTTTTGGATGTTATGCAAAATTTTACAATAAATAAAGGTTTTTTCTTTCAGCAGTCTGCGCTGATTACACCATGTTGATTTTAATTAATGAAACCTATGCTGCGACTTATTTTCTTGGATGAGCTAGATAGCCTGCTGCTCACAATATGTTGGCTCAACGTTATGTGTTTAGCGGAAGCGGTTAAAGTAGGTTAATTAAAATTTAATTGTCCATCGGCCACCCTCAGGGTCGTGGCCTAGGATTTTTTAAAAAAATGAATTAGATGCATCAATGACCAGGGCCAACATTAAGCCCCTCAACGCGGGGACCGTTTTTAGACGTCAGAATCTGACGTCAATAGACGTCAGACTTCTAAGGACGGTCCCCGCGTTGACAGAATTAAAAAAAATATAAATGCCGTTGATACATAGCACTGGTATTCAAAAGAAGCGGTAAGAGCTGACTAAGAAATTTATGATGATTTCAAATTGAAAAAAAAACCCATTGGTCTCCATTGTTTATACATGGCTCGGAGCTACCTGTTTCGCGAATTGCCACATTGATTGTACTTGCATGATATAATATTTGATTTTTAAAATAAGATGTAATTTTTAACATTGTCTTAATACATACTCCAATTACACTTGTATATATTTTAGGTTTCTACGCTTTCCAGAGTGTCTTTTTTGCTACTATATATAATTAGCATGTCATACATAGTAGCTATTTTATCTCTGGTTTTGGTGCGGGAAACATCTTGGCAATGCCATTCAATTTTGTTCTAAGTAGCAGTCATTCATATTAATACCCGGTGTTTTTTATGGCAATGCCAGTCAACATGATTTTTCTTATGTATGTCATACTATGTATATTGTCATATGATTTTAACAAATTAACAATGTTGTATATAGATGTACACATCTCTCTTATTTCTCCAACAAATAATTCTGGATTGACTTCTGTCAATGAAATATCTGTCCGTCTGTCCGTCTGTCCGTCTGTCCGTCTGTCTGTCTGTCTGTCTGTCTGTCTGTCTGTCTGTCTGTCTGTCTGTCTGTCTGTCTGTCTGTCTGTCTGTCTGTCTGTCTGTCTGTCTGTCTGTCTGTCTGTCTGTCTGTCTGTCTGTCTGTCTGTCTGTCTGTCTGTCTGTCTGTCTGTCTGTCTGTCTGTCTGTCTGTCTGTCTGTCTGTCTGTCTGTCTGTCTGTCTGTCTGTCTGTCTGTCTGTCTGTCTGTCTGTCTGTCTGTCTGTCTGTCTGTCTGTCTGTCTGTCTGTCTGTCTGTCTGTCTGTCTGTCTGTCTGTCTGTCTGTCTGTCTGTCTGTCTGTCTGTCTGTCTGTCTGTCTGTCTGTCTGTCTGTCTGTCTGTCTGTCTGTCTGTCTGTCTGTCTGTCTGTCTGGTCTCCATGGTTTATAAAGTAATATTTCAGCGTTACAAGGGTTACGCCAACATAAAATCAGGGTCCACAATTGACTGAGGTAATTAACCCTTGCACTGCTAGGCCCGTATATCAGTATATCGTCGCCTCGGAGCTAAAGGATCCTATCTGACACTCGTCAGAGTGGCAGATAGGATCCTTTAGCTCCGAGGCGACGATATATACGGTTTCAAATGAATGAAAACGGCGACAAACAAAATGAAATGAAATGAATCGGGCTTTAGGCCACATTTGTGCACATACAGGCTAAATTGGGCCAGGAGAACCCCCTGAGGATGGTGAGATAATGAGATGACACTGCCCTCCAGACACAGGATTTGAAATTTAAACCCTGGACGTCTGAGGTTGAGCATGTTACCTCTCGGTCACGGAGGCTCCGAGTGGATGGGGAAGAAACATTTTTGTTTCTTTCAAACCGCCGTGACCGGGAAACGAACCCCGAACTCTGGTGTGAAAGGCAGCGGTGTTAACAACTACCCTAGGGCCCCCGCCCAGGAGACAAACAATGCTTGTGAAATATGCAGTTGATTCAGCAATGGCAATTAAGTGGTCTTCATGACCGTGACATAGGCCCTACGTAGATGTTCTGTTCGTGTAGAATATTATTTGATATGACCTACCATGAGCATAGCAATATCACGATAAAGGACGTACAGTTTCACAAAAAACGCGATTCTCAGAAATGTAGATATTGATACACTTCAGGAAAGGTCATTCACTATGGGAAAAAGCTGTAACTGCTTACTTTTCAAGTGATCGTCTACTGTTGTTTGTCTTTGCAGGTCACAAGGCCGTATAATTGATCCACCAGACACACACTATACGCATGGCTTTCTAACATCAATAGGGCGGGGGCCCTAGGGTAGTGGTTAGCACCGCTGCCTTTCACGCCAGAGTCCGGGGTTCGGTTCCCGGTCTCGGCGGTTTGAAAGAAACAAAATTGTTTCTTCCCCATCCACGTGTGAAAGTTAGTATTGTGGGGAGCCTCCGTGACCGAGAGGTAGCGTGCTCGGCCTCAAACCGCCAATTTCGAGTCCTGTGTCTGGAGGACAGTGTCATCTCAATCATCTCACCATCCTCAGGAGGTTCTCCTGGCCCAGTTTAGCCTATATGTGCACAAAGGTGGCCTGAAGCCCGATTCATTTCATTTCTAACATCAATAACAATACATTTATCGTAGCTGTATTAACCCTTAAAACGCTAAATTAAAAAAAAAACATTGAGACCAAAGGTTTTTTTTTAATTTGAAATCATCATAAATGTCTTATTCAGCTCTCTCTGATTCATTTAAATACCTATGTTATATATGGGCCTACGACCATTAAAAATATTTGTATTCTTACAGCACGGGGATCGACTTTAGACGTCAGAGTCTCACTCTGTAGACGTCAGAGTCTGACGACTGAATTCGCTCCCCGTGCTGTAAGCAGGTAAGGGGGCCACCATTAGATTCCCAGGGGCAGGGGGGGGCAGGAGTATTTTTAAAATAAATAATTTCGGGCGGACTCTGCGTGAAATAAATAGTTTACTTCAAGAACTGTTCCATATAAACATGTAACAAAATGTGAAATTTTCAGCGCGCCGCCAGCCCGGTTGAAATATATAATTTACCCGCGACAAATGCTCCTGCCCCCCCCCCCCTCCCTGGGAATCTAATGGTGGTCCCCTAAGAGTAAATATATTTCTAATGGTCGTAGACCCATAAAATAGGTATTCAAATGAATCAGAAAGAGCTAGCTAAGACATTTATGATGATTTCAAATTGGAAAAACCCCTTGATCAACATGGTTTCTACAAATATAATGGAGCAGAACCTCTGACGTCAATATTGTGGGGTCAATATATTGTTGAAACAGTAGTTATTGCTGATCATAATATAGGGGTTGTATATTAAAGATCGTAGGCTATTGGGCCTACATTGAGATCTACGAATCTATCCAATTCCGTTCTTTCTTCTTGACATATGTAGATATTAACAACTATATAGATAGATAGATATTTATTGACGAAAGAAAGTCTGTGTAGACTTTTGCGTCATTAAAAATGAACAATACATTCTGTTATACAGTGCATGATATAATAAAAAAGTGAATGTAGATATATGTACAAGTAAAAAATGTTTTAAAATAATTAAAAGAACTATACATGATATTGATACTGTACATGATGGATGCATGTTTCCCGCACCTAAACCAGAGATAAATAGCTGCTATTATTTTGAATTGTAGCAAAAAAGACACTCTGGAAAGCGTAGACACCAATATCTTTTTAAGATATATAAAATTTGATATAAATAGAGTGCATATGAAAAGAAACAATCTAAAATCTGTTAATATGTATGTAACCCTTTGAGTGCGGGCGACGCTTTTAAGCGCATTCATACTGTTTTTCCACAACTAAAATTTGACAGAAATTGAACAAATATGCATGTATAAATCTTGAGTAAAGCCCCCATTGTGAAATTTAGCAGGTTTAATTTTTAAGTGAGGAGGTATTTTCCTTTCATTTGAAGTTGGCAATTGCGTGAGCAATGCCAACTTCAAATGAAAAGAAAATGTTAAGTAGTAATGAAGCACTTAAAGAGTTAAAACATTATGATGACATGCAATACTATTTTGCGCTATGCAGATCTATGAAAACATCGAATTTCGTTCTTTCTCCTTGACATTGCATTCTTGACCAATAGGGTCATCTGAGGTCGATCGGTGAATTACACAGAAATGCTGATATAAAACTTTTCAATGTTATCTATAGGCCTACTTGTGACATCATGTCGATTTACACGTTATTTCACAGAACTAATGTACATGTTATATATAAATACTCTATATATAGGCCTACATAGGGGCCTACTCTATATAGTTTTATGATAAATACGACAGTAAAAACTTTTAATTGTGTCAATAAAACAAACTGTCAATATGAGTGAGTGAGTGAGTGAGTGAGTGAGTGAGTGAGTGAGTGAGTGAGTGAGTGAGTGAGTGAGTGAGTGAGTGAGTGAGTGAGTGAGTGAGTGAGTGAGTGAGTGAGTGAGTGAGTGAGTGAGTGAGTGAGTGAGTGAGTGAGTGAGTGAGTGAGTGAGTGAGTGAGTGAGTGAGTGAGTGAGTGAGTGAGTGAGTGAGTGAGTGTGAGTGAGTGAGTGAGTGAGTGAGTGAGTGAGTGAGTGAGTGAGTGAGTGAGTGAGTGAGTGAGTGAGTGAGTGAGTGAGTGAGTGAGTGAGTGAGTGAGTGAGTGAGTGAGTGATGAGTGAGTGAGTGAGTGAGTGAGTGAGTGAGTGAGTGAGTGAGTGAGTGAGTGAGTGAGTGAGTGAGTGAGTGAGTGAGTGAGTGAGTGAGTGAGAGAATTTGTGAGTGAATTGTGAGTGAGTGAGTGTGAGTGAGTGAGTGAGTGAGTGAGTGAGTGAGTGAGTGAGTGAGTGAGTGAGTGAGTGAGTGAGTGAGTGAGTGAGTGAGTGAGTGAGTGAGTGAGTGAGTGAGTGAGTGAGTGGTGAGTGAGTGAGTGAGTGAGTGAGTGAGTGAGTGAGTGAGTGAGTGAGTGAGTGAGTGAGTGAGTGAGTGAGTGAGTGAGTGAGTGAGTGAGTGAGTGAGTGAAAGAGTGAGTGAGTGAGTGGAGTGAGTGAGTGAGTGAGTGAGTGAGTGAGTGAGTGAGTGAGTGAGTGAGTGAGTGAGTGAGTGAGTGAGGTGAGTGAGTGAGTGAGTGAGTGAGTGAGTGAGTGAGTGAGTGAGTGAGTGAGTGAGTGAGTGAGTGAGTGAGTGAGTGAGTGAGTGAGTGAGTGAGTGAGTGAGTGAGTGAGTGAGTGAGTGAGTGAGTGAGTGAGTGAGTGAGTGAGTGAGTGAGGAGTGAGTGAAAGAGTGAGTGAGTGAGTGAGTGAGTGAGTGAGTGAGTGAGTGAGTGAGTGAGTGAGTGAGTGAGTGAGTGAGTGAGTGAGTGAGTGAGTGAGTGAGTGAGTGAGTGAGTGAGTGAGTGAGTGAGTGAGTGAGTGAGTGAGTGAGTGAGTGAGTGAGTGAGTGAGTGAGTGGAGTGAGTGAGTGAGTGAGTGAGTGAGTGAGTGAGTGAGTGAGTGAGTGAGTGAGTGAGTGAGTGAGTGAGTGAGTGAGGAGTGAGTGAGTGAGTGAGTGAGTGAGTGAGTGAGTGAGTGAGTGAGTGAGTGAGTGGGTATGGGTGAGTGCGTGGGTGGGTGAGTGAGTGAGTGAGTGAGTGAGTGGGTGAGTGAGTGAGTGAGTGAGTGAGTGAGTGTGTGGGTGAGTGAGTGAGTGAGTGAGTGAGTGAGTGAGTGAGTGAGTGAGTGAGTGAGTGAGTGAGTGAGTGAGTGAGTGAGTGAGTGAGTGAGTGAGTGAGTGAGTGAGTGAGTGAGTGAGTGAGTGAGTGAGTGAGTGAGTGAGTGAGTGAGTGAGTGCGTGAGTGAGTGAGTGAGTGAGTGAGTGAGTGAGTGAGTGAGTGAGTGAGTGAGTGAGTGAGTGAGTGAGTGAGTGAGTGAGTGAGTGAGTGAGTGAGTGAGGAGTGAGTGAGTGAGTGAGTGAGTGAGTGAGTGAGTGAGTGAGTGAGTGAGTGAGTGAGTGAGTGAGTGAGTGAGTGAGTGAGTGAGTGAGTGAGTGAGTGAGTGAGTGAGTGAGTGAGTGAGTGAGTGAGTGAGTGAGTGAGTGAGTGAGTGAGTGAGTGAGTGAGTGAGTGAGTGAGTGAGTGAGTGAGTGAGTGAGTGAGTGAGTGAGGAGTGAGTGAGTGAGTGAGTGAGTGAGTGAGTGAGTGAGTGAGTGAGTGAGTGAGTGAGTGAGTGAGTGAGTGAGTGAGTGAGTGAGTGAGTGAGTGATTTTACATTTAATATTTGAAAACCTGTGAAATGTCATCTGTACCATATAACCTTAAGTTTTGTCCTGTGATTTAGTTAGGTGAAATCAACATTACATCCAATTTCAACAAACGGTTCATCTACTAACACACTACGTGCCAACAATAAGCAGTCGCGGTCACATTTGTGACAAAGTATTTATTTTTGGTGTCTAGCTCACGCGATCCCCACATTCATGTTCAGTACAGCATAATTCACGCTTTATCCGCGAAGGTATCTTATATAAATATGCATCCACTTGAAGTTGTGTCTCGCTACCGCGAACCACAACTTCAAGCGGGTGAAAATTTGCATATTTGCTAAATGTCAGTTTCCGATTATTTATCATATTTAATTCTACACAATTACGTAATTGTGTAGAATTAAATATGCGTTTAAATATATCTCCATTATCACAGATTGATATTGTTTGTTCTAAAATCAGTTTGGATGCGATTAAAAACGCTGGCCGCACTTTAAGGGTTAACCCTTATAGTGCGGGGATCGACTTCAGTCGACAGAATCTGACGTCTAAATTCGATCCAAGCACTGCAAGAGTAAAATATTTCTAATGGCCGTAGACCCATAACATAGGTATTCAAATGATTCAGGAAGAGCTAACTAAGACATTTATGATGATTTCAAATTGAAAAAAAACTATTTGTTTGCGATGTTTTTTTATAAATTAATTCAGCGCTTCAAGGGTTAATCTGCGTATTTAGGCCTATTGACGGCTTAAGTGTGATGATCTTATATTGGAGAAGGACATTTAAGGTGAAGATGTTTATATCTGCGTACACTCTTAACCCTTTAAGCCCTCACGATGCATTAAAGCATCATTCTACATCCCTGAAAACAGACTTAATTTTCCTACAACAAAGGGTTTTAGAACGAAAATCTCCATGAAACTGGTTTACCAATACATGGTAATGTTGCTTAATTTTTAAACCACATCAATCATCTTCATCCACTAAAAGTCGAGAATTGCGACAGCAATTCGCGGCTTGTAGTGGATGAAGATATCTTAATTTTCAGGCCTGAAAGGGTTAACCCTTCAAGTGCTATAGTGGAAGTCACACTAACTTGTGGGGCATGTTTTTCGCCGAATTTTCAGTCAATTCCGAATCAATTTTCTTGAAATAGTACAAGCATTATGTTCGTGAAATATCGTGAAATTGTAGCTAGAATTTGTAAAGTTAGACCACTTGGCATGTAATGCAATTCAAGGCTTCAAAAAGGTTTTTAATTTTAACCAGTTTAATGGGTTTATAGAGGGATATCATAATTTGCAATTTACTACGTCAACTGGTCTAACTTTTGAACTGTATAATATTTTTAAATATTTCACAGTATTTCGCGGGGGGTTCGCAAAGAGTCCTTGCAAAATTTCATGGAAATCGGTTGAGAATTGACTGGGAAATCTGCGAGAAACATGCGCTATAAGTTAATGCGATTTCACTATAATCGTGTCTATTAACCCTTTAACCGCCAAAATATTCAACTGGAATTTTTACCCACTTGTGTCCCGCTGACGCGATCCACAACTTCAAGTGAGTGAAAATTATTCAGATTTGACAAAATGGAGGTGAACTATTAAATTAAATTAAATTCCTACCGATTATCTTCAACTTGTTTAAAAACTAATAATGCCATATGCTGATAGGCTAAAATACTGTAAAAAAACGAATATAATCGGTACCGGCGGTACTTGTCCTTCTACTTGTCATTGAAAGAAGAACATTTGAAGAATTGTTATTCATTCTTGATAAACGTCATTGCAGACATATTTGTCACACATAAATATGTACATATATATACACGATGGTTAGTTTAGTAAGATCACATGAAAATATAAGTGATGACGCATACATAATTAAAATCATATATATATATATATTATATACTTAAAAAAGTATATATACTTAAAAAAGAAAGAAAGCGGATATTTTGAAAATGTAAATGATAACCACTGAAAATAAAATCAAGCGGTATAGCCAAAATAAAAAGATAGGAGACTATCTGCTTCCTGCATTGACACCGCTGACTCCTATGATGCACTGGCCTAATCTATTAAGTGTATATTATTGTTGGCATAAGGTTTATCTGAGGTGAAATTATCACAACATGATGGTAGGTTCCAGCCCAGTAAACGCGAAATATTGAGCCATTGTTGCTTAGATTTGGTCCACCGTCCACGACGCTGGCCCATCATTGAACCTAATTTCTTTACAATTGCAATGCACAATTCCAATGAAACAATTGGTTAACCCTTACTGTACGAGGATCGACTTTAGACGTCAGAATCTGACGTCTGTAAACGTCAGATTTAGACTTCTAAAGACGATCCCCACGCTGAAAGAGTAAAAATATTTAAAATGACAGTAGACCCATAAAAAGGTATTCAAATGAAGCGGACAGAGCTAACTAAGACATTTATGACCATTTCAAATTAAAAAACCTTTGGTTTCCATACATTTATGACCATTTCAAATTAAAAAACCTTTGGTTTCCATGGTTAACCCTTTAATCGCCAAATTATTCAATTTGAATTTTCACCCACTTGAAGTTGTGTGTCGCTGACGCGATTCACAACTTCAGGTGAGTGAAAATTATTCAGATTTGACCAATCTTGCTGGTTGATGTCACATTTTATCTTTAAATATATTTCAATTAAAAAAACATATTAAAAATGTGGTATTTAATGTGCTAATAAAAAACCCCGAAAAAATGCGGCACCGGCGGTTAAAGGGTTAATATAAAAATAATTCAGCGCTTGAAGGGTTAAATAAATGATGTCAATGTCCACGTGATGGCCTTGTCGCTATGGTCCTTCATCCATTCAGTGGTGTCTTAAATATGTTATTATGCCGCAATTCCCAACTCAAGGCTGGTTAAAATATTTTTGTTTTGATTATTTGACTACGCAAGTGTATTACATGCGATTTATGACAGCCCACGTGTATTACATGTACTTAAAGGGACTGGCTCAGGCTAAAAATCATTTGAAAATCGGTGATTTTATGTTGGCTTGTTAATATGACAATATGATGTAAACATGTCCGTATTTCTTATTTTTCACATGGTTGTCAATAATTAGCAAGCAGGAATTTTGTCTACATATCTAGCCTAACTGGTAACTGCGCAGCACAAAAATTTAAAAACTTTTGCAGTTCTAGTCTATGGACATGTTTACATCATATGGTCATATTATTAAGCCAAAATAAAATCACCGATTTTTTGATGATTTTAGCCTAGGTATGGCCTTTAAAGTAGCTGTGTCGTTTTGCTTTATTGAACCATAATATATGCACTGAGGCGGACCCACTCCTATTGATGTTATCCAGGTATGCATACATACAGAATTATGTATGTCCCAGAAAAGAAAAATGCGCAATGGTTGAAGCGTGGCGCTCTGCCGATGTCGCTGCCTGCCGTGCGGTTTCGAATCCCGCTTGGTGCAGGATTTTCAGAGAAATATCATGTTTCTCCGCCTTCAATCTTGGGACATTGTTAAGATGTTGTGTCCTTAGGCAATGCACTTCACCCTCAAATGCTTCACTTGACTCAGGTGAAAATGAGTACCTGGTAGGACAGAGATGGCAATGTGTACGATAAGTTTAATGCGCCGAAACGGCTGCAGGACTGTATGCTCCCCGGGGAGTTGAAATGGCACATGAATGAACAGTTTCAGTCACCAGGGGGTAAAATGTAAAGTCCGATGATAGGTCTTCAGGCTTGATATCAGACTTTAAAAACCTGCACCTTCACCTTCACCTTTATTTAAATAAAGTATGTCAGAATGAAACCAATCCATGAGTAAGACTTATCTCATTAACACATGGATATGAAAGCCACTTCATGTAGTGGTATATACACCCTTTCATATCCAGAAGGGACGGTATTTGTTACAACAAATTTGTTTTCTTTTTCACAGCCGACCCCATTAATGAACTGATTGAGAGCTGTTTTAAGGTGAAGGACAACGCTTATTGCCCTTACAGCAAATTTCCAGTAGGCGCCGCTGTGCTTTGCAGAGATGGCACCATATTTGCAGGTAAATATACAATGTATAGCTGGAGCGAAATAAGAAGTTATATCATGGTTATCAGATATAATTAGGCCTTAAACCTTACAGCGCGGGGGTAGACTTTAGTCGTCAGAATCTGACGTCTGTAGACGTCAGATTCTGACGACTAAAGTCGATCACCGCACTGTAAGAATAAAAATATTTCTAAAGGTCGTAGACCTATAACATAGGTATTCAAATGAATCAGAAAGAGCTAAGTAAGACTTTTATGATGATTTCAATGTGAATAAAACCCTTTGGTCTCTAGGGTTCATAAAAAACATATTCAGCGCTTTAAGGGTTAACCCGCTAAGGACTATAGTCGTTTTTAATCTATTTTATAACCATGTTAAATCACAGTTATTGAAAATAAAATGTGTGTTTAAATAGCGAGACTTTCAAATGTTTGGTCTCAAATTATACAATTATGAGTATTTTTCACCTACTTGAAGTTGTGGGCCGCGATAGCGAGACTCAACTTCAAGTAGGTGAAAATTTAATTTAGTGGTGTATGGGTAAATTTAATTTAGCGGTGTATAGGTTAAGGGAACTGGCTCGTAGTTAATCTTTTTTCGCTCTAAAGTGTTTTTATTTGACATACATTACTAGCCTTTGTTCGTGTTTTAGGGTGTAACGTGGAGAACGCAGCGTACCCTCTAGGGGTGTGCGCAGAAAACACCGCCATCTCCAAGGCCGTGTCGGAAGGTCACACCAAGTTCAAGGCCATCGCCGTGTGTAGTGACCTTGCTCACAGTTTTATCACGCCTTGTGGGTCGTGTCGACAGATCCTGGCTGAGGTGAGCATTCTGGTTGTCAGGTGGTTTACTGTAAGGGAGGATCCATTCAATTCACAGGGGGGTGGTGGGGGGTGGAGTTTTTGTCCCTAACAAATGATTCATTTCAACCTGGCTCGGGTTGACGAATTTTCGCCTTGAAAAATTCAAATTTTATCACATGTTTATATAGAACAGTTCTTGAAGTAAATTATTTATTTCATCCAAAGTCTACCCGAAATTATTTATTTCAAAAAAGAGCCTGCCCCCCCCCCCCCCTGGAGATTGAATGGTGACACCCTTGATACATTTACTGTAATATTAGTAGACGCAGCCAAGCAAACAAAAGACGTATTAACCCTTTCAATCCTGAATTTACCATAGTCATCCTTATCCACTACAAGCCGCGAATTGCTGCCGCAATTCTCGACTTGTAGTGAATGAAGATGATATGATGCGGTTTAAAAATTAAAGAAAATCACCACGTATTGATAAACCAGTTTCATGGAAATTTTCGTTCTAAAACCCTTAGTTGTAGGAAAATTAAGTATGTTTTTAGGGATGTAAAATGATGCTTTAATGCATCGTGGGGGCTTAAAGGGTTAAAACATTTTGTGGAATATTCAGGTAGAACTGGGCAGCTACGCTAATTAATACGACTACACACCGTGTCGACGTTGCATTCAACGCTCTTACCACCCAAAATTTGACATTAATGGTCGCCTGGGGGTCATTTCAATTTTATTTACTTTTTAAATAAACTTAACTTGAGACACTACCCTGGTAAATGTTGGGTGGGTGTCAAATATAGATATTGTGGTAATTTTGATCTATATCGAGGCAATTTAGTCTTGGAAAGTAAGGATAGTGACCCCCCTTGACATCCCCCCCCCCCTGGATCTGCCACTAGATTGTAAGGTGTCTGGAGTGTTTACTATATATATAGTCAGGTTACACACGTGTAGCGTTATTATCACATCCGGGAAATTCCAGGTCAAAGATCAAAACTCTTAACAACATGTATTAACACGTATCATAACATTGATGAGTCAACAGGATGTTTACCGGCAACTGTAATTACCAGACACGCGTACTCCATGAAATATAGTTACGTTGAACAAATAATTTTAATGACAGGTATCCAGGTCGCTGTTCAGGAAGGTGCCACACTTTTAGTCCGAAGTTCTGCTAGTCCAAAGGCCCGTTAGTCATAGGCCTATAAGGCCAGCTCGTTAAAACCCCGTTATTCAGAAGGCCCGTTAGTCATAAGGTCCACTAGCCAGAAGGCCCGTTAGTCAAAAGGCCCGTTAGTCAGACGGCCCGTTAGTTGGGCGGCCCGTTATTCAGAAGGTTCGTTGGTTGGTTAGAAGACCCACTAGTCAGAAGACCCACTAGTCAGAAGACCCATAAGTCAGAAGGCCCAATAGTCAGAAGGCGCGCTAGTCTGTTTTTGCTGTTTCGGTGTACTTAATAAACGAGACTTATGATAAAAATAATTATAATAATTAGATCGTATACTTGCATAAATAGTACTAAAATTTCCATTATTCACAGCTGAGCGTTGTTTTCAACGTCAATTGTTTAAATAATCTTTAATTTGAATTTTAATTACTACTGAAAAAATTAATAAAAGTTTCACTCAGCAATTCATTCGAATAATAATATACAATTATAAATAGATAACCATTCCGTAAAAGTCACAGAGCAGACGTTAAACATTGTCATAATTTGAAACATATTGATACATTTTACTTCACTATGTGTTTAGTCTGAAAACAGGTTGTGATCATTAAGTGTAACACTTCTACTGTTGTACAGAGGCGGACAGTGGTAACTGCTTGCTTGTTAAGTGAGCAGATACTGCTGTTTGCCGGGGCATAACAGAATGTGGTCAAGAGATGGACTTTGGTAAATAAGATCAGTTACTTACAGAGTACCGATATATTAAGACTGGGAAAGTTTTCCTCATAATTAACCTTTACAGCGCGAGGATAGACTTTAGTCGTCAGAATCTGACGTCTGTAGACGTCAGAGTCTGACGTCTAAAGTCGATCCCCGCACTGTAAGTGTACAAGTATTTATAATGGTCGTAGAACCATCACAAGGTATTCAAATGAATCGGAAAGAGCTAACTAAGACATTTATGATGATTTCAAATTGAAAAAAACTCTTCGGTCTTTATTGTTTATGTAAAAATAATTCAGCGCTTTAAGGGTTAAAACACAGTAAATTTGATACTTATTGACTTTTATAGCTCTCTACTCGTTACCCCTTTGAACGCTAGGCGCTATTATAATTATTTTGATCTGTTTTATTAGCCAATTAAATCACAGCCGTTGGGAATGAAAATAATTTTCACCCACTTGAAGTTGTGGTTCCCGGTAGCGAGACACAACTTCAAGTTGGTGGAAATTAAATAAGATAATTTATCGTGTGATGGGTTAATGATTGAAAAAATGACCACTGCAATATCAATTGGTTAAAAGTAATTTATCTATTTAATAGTAATCTGTTGCAATTCAATAGCAAATAGAATTAAAGTGTCCAAGAAAATGTACAAAAGTGAGTGTAGTAAAAATGAAATGAATCGGGCTTTAAGCCACCTTTGTGCACATATAGGCTAAACTGGGCCAGGAGAAACTCTTGAGGATGGTGAGATGATTGAGATGCCACTGTCCTCCAGACACAGGATTCGAAATTCGAGCCCTGGCGGTCTGAGGCCGAGAACGCTACCTCTCGGTCACGGAGGCTCCCCACAATACTGACTTTCACACGTGGATGGGGAAGAAACATTTTTTGTTTCTCTCAAACCGCCGAGACCGGGAACCGAACCCCCGAACTCTGGCGTGAAAGGCAGCGGTGCTAACCGCTACCCTAGGGCCCCCGCCCAGTGAGTGTAGTGACACTGGCGGTTTAAAGTGAGTTGATTGACACTTTGAGTGATTTCATATCAAAGAGCAAAGTTCTACAAATTAATGTACATCATGTCTTCAGCTGATGCAGGTCACATTTTGTTAGGGCATTGCTTCTATTGACACACTCTCTAACAGTTTATAGGTCACGGCAACCTTAACCCTTTAACCGCCAAATTATTCATTCTGAATTTTCACCCACTTGAAGTTGTGTCTCGCTAACGCGATCCACAACTTCAAGTGAGTGAAAATTATTCAGATTTGACAAAATGGAGGTCAACTGTTTTCAAATATTGCTGATTGATGTCACATTTTATCTTTAACATGTTTAAAAGGTGGTACTTAATGTACTAATAAAAATTAAAACCCGAATATATGCAACACAGGCAGTTAAAGGGTTAAAGCGATAAATATTTTTCATATAAACCATGGAGACCATGGGGCCTTATTCAATTCGAAATCATCATAAATGACTTAGTCAAAACTTTCTGATTCATTTGAATACCTATGTCATGGGTCTACGAGCATTATAAAAATGTTCACTCTTACGGGTTGTGTCAAGTTAAAAACAATCCAAAATCCGAGAAAAGCTCGGAAGTGGGTGGGTGGGTCAAGCCCCAACTCGATTTTTTCTGGTGTTTTTTAGTGTTGTACATGTTTTCAAAAAAAAAATCTGATAGGGGGGTGGGTGAGTGGGGTCTGGCCACTCCGATTTTTTCTCGGATTTTTAGATTTTGTTTAACTTGACAAGACCCCTTACAGTGCGGGGGTATACTTTTGAATCTGACTACTATTCCGCGCTATAAGGGTTAACCCTTTAATCACTATGCGCATTTCTAACAGTTTATTATACATTTTATAAGTATCACATTTTATACATTTAAGCCTAAAACAAAATTCCAAATCTATTTTAACCGCGCTGGTTGGATGATCAATAAACAAATAAATATGTTTCTAAGTTCGAATCTAAAATCTGCATGCTGAGCCAAACAGAGTGTCTACAACACACACACACACAAACAAACATACACGCACACGCAAGTTACACACACGTTGGCTATGTGTATAGTGTAAGCCTACACACGTGGACCTCTCTGGTTACCAAACATAGTCATGTTAAGAGCACACTTATAATTTCCAGACAAATACCGTACTTTGGCGTCTTGTTGTGTATTATTGAATGTAAAACACTTTTCATCAAAGAGACGTTTTTATTTTCGTCTTGCACAACACAATTGTGCCGTGCAAGATGAAAAATAAATAGTGCCTTTGATAAAACAGTACAGTGACGGATATTTGAGCTGAATCAGTCATTGGAACATAAAACGATATTAATCATCAACGTGCTTTTTACTTTATACACTACACCACTCAGCGCTATTATCTCTAGTTTTGACATAAACCACCATCGTTATGCCGATGATACTCAAATTTACATGTCTCCATCAGTTTCAAACGCTAAGGAATTTTTTTAGAAGTTGCAACATTGTTTAATGAGTGTGTCGGCCTGGATGACAGAATCTAAGCTGAAGCTTAATCCTAGCAAGACAGAAATTCTTCTTATTGGGACCAAACTTCAGCGAGAAAATTTTTTGAATAATTTCCCACGCTTACTTCTAGGTCAAGAAACAAATCCATCTACATCAGCTAAAAATCTTGGTGTACTATTCGACAGTAGCCTGAATTTCCGAAAACACATATCCGAAACATGTAGGGAATGCTCCTATCATATCGGTGACCTGCGTCGAATTCGAAAAAAATTGTCTTTAGATCTTGCCAAGCAAATTGCAGTGGCACTCATCAGTAGTAAGTTAGATTATTGTAACTCACTTTTTCACAATATGCCAGAAAAGGATATCGTTAGATTACAACGCGTTCAAAACTGCCTTGCAAGAGTGGTAACCAACGCCCCACGATTTAGTCGTTCCGTTCCAATTCTAAAACGATTACATTGGCTTCCTGTCAGGTTTCGCATTCATTTTAAAATATGTGCGATAACTTTTTAAACCCTAAAAGAAAACCAACCTGCATATCTGGCTGATTTACTTGTTCGCCCGAAATGCTCAAAATATCTACGCTCCACTAATTCGAATAGATTTGTTGTTCCTCGTATAAAGACTATGACTGGGTCAAGAGCTTTCTCTATATCTGGTCCAGCCTTAGGGAACGCCCAATACGTAATGCCAAAACAATCTTAACATTCCGGAAATTACTTAAATCTCACCTATTTGACCTGGCTTTTCCACCCTAGTCCCTCAGCAACCCGGCTCCCTGTTGACCAACCTGCTTTGGCCTCGATTATGACACATGCTCACGCTAAGGATTTGTGCGCCTCTGAGCTCTGTCCGCTGAGGATATAGGCGCTATAGAAGTTTTATTTGATTGATTGATTGCTTGATTTGATTGATTGACGTTTACGTTAAGAATGCCGATATATCGTCCCCTTGGAGTTAAAAGGTGTTAAGCTGCCACTTTACAAAGTGGCAGTTTAACACCTTCTAACTCCAAGGGGACGATATGGTGTCTTCCCGATGATTGACCGTCACGTTGATAGTAGATAGCTAGTTAGATAGTTGGTAAATAGTTAGAGATAATTAGTTATGTAGACATTAGTTAGGTAGCAAATAGTTAGTTAGCTAGTTAGTTATTTGGTTGGTTGGTTGGATTTTTTTAGTTTGAGAGTTAGGGTCTAAGGTTAGGGTCGGGTAAGGGTTCCTGTACTTGGTTTTCCATAAACTGGTATCGACCTGTCAACCGACCTCTCATTATACAGTACTGCGTTCGCCTATCGGGACAGCAGGATGAGTCAAGGGCGAAGGCGAGCGAGGATCGCGCGAGCTTGGGTCGACTTAAGCGCGACATATTATTTAAGCAAGATCGAGAAAAGGGGCGCAACCTGAGCGAGTGCTTATCAACTGATCTGGAATTGAGAGCGAGACTGGGCGATCATAAAGAAAACTCTATTGATATGCGGTCGCATCATGGGTGAGAAACAGCAAATTTTGGTCGCCAGTGGTTCGCCGGAGTGTCGCAAGTGTGTCGCCGAGGGATCGCCATCCACACGACCCTATAAGTGAACGGGCGAGCCAGGACGGGGTGAACAAATATGTACAATTAAATTTCATATATCTATTAAGGATAATTATGTATGAAATCCAGGGCGGACGAGAAAATATTTTGTGGTGGCTGCAAGGCGAGACGATGGGAACAATACAAGGTCGATTGTGGGTCGACTCCTGGGCGTCTCAGGGTCGGATGTAAATGACAAAACAGGCGAGGCGGGAGCGCCATGGGGGCGAGGAGGGGCTAGTCCAAGTCGAGGGGCGATCGAATGCCTGGTTTAATTTAGTACATCGTGGTCGCGCGGCGGTCAAGGAGTGAGCGGGTGAATGTTCAAATCAAAGTCATGCCGGGCGAGAAGCGAGAGAGGCTGGGGCGAATGCGGGTCGAGACAAAAGCAAGAGCGAGCGACAAAAACCGTCCCGATAGGCTAACGCAGTAGGCCTACTGTACCCTCAGGGGTCTGACTTTTGTCACCCTTTCAAGGGCATGCCTTTCCATGTTCCAACCTAGAGCACTGATCGAGGAGAATTATAGCCTGATTTATAAAACAGGAAAACAATGATACTAATTGATATAAATTATACTTCATCCAATGCATTTATTAATGTATGCAGATCCTGACTTCAGTCGGATCCAGTAATAGTGGGGTTGTCCAGTGGGGCTTTCCCCAATCTACTTCTCACCAAGAGATCACGTAGATTCGGTCCCCTTTTATATGCCGATAAGCACTGTTTATAGAGGATGTTCGGATGTTTTGCTTTAAGTTTATTGATGGAAGTCTTCACTAATTTAGCTGCCTCCGCCGCAGTTGCAGAGTAAGTGATAACAAAGGGGGTGACGCCCCCATCCTTAGGGAAAGGTACCGTATTTAAGCCGAATGGAGAATATTGACACATCCTTTCCGCTTCAAGTCGCCCAATCTTGTTTAGAGTTGTGTCTCCCGTTTTGTTCGATTCTTCAAGATACAACACTCTCAGATGGGTCGCTCTGCAGCTCCCGGATTTAAAGGGACTGGCCCAGGCTAAAATCATCAAAAAATCGGTGATTTTATTTCGGGTTCTTAATATGACCATATGTTGTAAACATGTGCATAGACTAGAACTGCAAATTTTTATAATTTTTGTGCTGCGCATTCACCAGTTAGGCTAGATATAGAGACGAAATTCCTGATTTGTAATTATTGACAACCATGTCAAAAATAGGAAATGCGGGAATTTCGTCTCTATATCTAGTCTAACGGATGAATGCGCAGCACAAAAATTATAAAAATTTGCAGTTCTAGTCTATGTACATGTTTACATCATATGGTCATATTAAGAACCCGAAATAAAATCACCGATTTTTTGATGATTTTAGCCTGGGCCAGTCCCTTTAAAGTATGTGGCAACTGCTGTGTCCTTCTTAAGACGTACATCCGAATGATGTAGGTTTATCCTTGTTCTGGAGGATAGCTCAGTCTCCCCCACAAATAATTTATTGCATTTTGAACAAACTATGCAGTAAATACCGTTAGTTGAATCACAATTTTGTGTGGTAGGAGTTTGAATTTGATTCCCGACATCCAGTACACCCCCCATGGTCTTACCACTCTACAACTCCTTGCGTTGAGCATAATTTACATATCCTGCTAGTGCAGCATTGAGTGAATCTCTTGTTCGGGGTTTTTCTCAATTCACACAAGGATTTATCTTTAATAATTCGCAAAAAACGTTGTTACATCTTGCTTATTATTACAAACTCTAACATATCTAAGGATTTGTGACTTAATTAGTCCCTTGAAAGTGTGGTTTGGGTAATGTGATTTCTTGTGTAACAGCTCCACAATATATGTTGGTTTAAAATAAACTTTGGTATCAAATGTCCCTGTCTCCTTAAATCTGTTACCTTTGTAAACTACGGTGTCTAAAAGAATCATTGATTCCGAGCTCAACTCTGCCTTGACACTAATCGAAGGGTGATGAGTATTCAAAATTTTCACAAATTTGTAAAATTCTTTCTTGGAGTGTCCCCAGATCATAAACATATCATCCAAGAACCTCCAGTAAATGTTTTTCCTCCCACTGCCAAAAACAAATTGGCATAATTTGGCGCAATTTTCTTACCCATTGTAGTTCACCACGTTTGTAGGTACCATTGGCTGTTGAACTCAAAATCATTGTTTTAATAGTTCTAAAATGTCTTTATCCGGCCTCTTCGGGTCTGGATTCTTATTAAATATGTGTTTGACAGCCTCTGATCCATTGGTATTATTTATGTTTGTGTAAAGACTATCAACATCTATTGTGACTATAAATGCCTCTTCCTTAGTTTTTTATTCCCACAATTTTGTTAATAAAGTCATTAGTATCCTTTAGATATGATTTATATGATTTATGTTTTGCAATCTGTGCTAAAAGGTTATTTAGGTAGGTGGGTAGATGGACAGTTAGTTAGGTAATTAGGTATATAATTAGGTGGGTAGGTAGGTAGGTGTATAGTTAGGTGGGTCGGTAGGTGGATAATTCGGTAGGTGAGTAGATAATTAGGTAGATAGTGAGATGGTACGTGTAGTTACATTACACTGCCACCCATATAATAGACACTACTATTCCGCATGCTAAATTGTGCAGATGGGCTGACCTCACATTTCCCTTACTATTTGACACTTCCTTTTCAGTCTATCGTAGTACGCTTGTGATTGACCGGTTTACAAAACGCTGTCCTTCTAAACGTTCTCTGATTGCCTAGTGCATCTGTAGCAACCGTCTGAAAACTAGGTCGGTCAATGATGGGGTGTTCCACGTGCACAATTTGAAATGCCTGGTTTCAGTGTGTGGTGAGAGACAGAAAACTGGGAATGAGTGTATAGTTACATTAAATTTAGTTCTTCTAACCTTTTGACTGATTTTCTATTTATTTGTAGTTTGGCATGGACTGGGATGTCTACATGACACGTCCAGACCGCTCCTTCCTGAAGATGAAGGTTCGAGAACTCCTTCCTCTGGGCTTCTCCCCAGAGAGTATGGAAGAGGAGAAGGTTTCCGTCACCACGGATCATATGCCCCAGATCAGTAAAATAGGTCAAGTCAATGGTACTGGTACAGTTGGTCAGGTCAACGGCACGAGTAAAGTAGGTCAGGTGAATCTGACCACGAATGGCACAGGTACAGAGCACATGAATGGTGACCCACCACACAACGAAATGGTGCAGTGATGCCAATGGTGTACATTTAGACTACTACGTGGCTGCATGGATCTACATACCCGTATTCTTGTACAAGTTATGATAAATCGTAGGCTTCTGATTGGTCGAGATGGCCATCTCGACCAATCAGAAGCCTACGATTTATCGTAACTTGTACGGTATACGGACCCTGTCTGTCCTTCTCTAGACACCTTCGAACTGTACAAGGGAATGGTGTTTTCTGTGAATATTGGATAATCTTGGCAGGATATTGTCAGAATGTGCAGAGAGCGACATAAAACAGCTTTCTCACTTCTATCAAAGTCTATATGAATATAACCCTCATCCTGCTGACCATAGTTAGGACGATTTCGCCCTACAAGATTTGTAGACGCTTTTTGACAAACTAAACAAATATTCTTAATTTTCTCCCACTTGAAGTTGTGGGTCGCGGTAGCGAGACACAACTTCAAGTGGGCGAACATTTAAATAAATTAACTTTTGCAGGATAAGAGTTCTAACCCTTTAACCACTGGTCCCGATTATATTCGTTTTTTCTATTTTTATCAGCACATCAAATATGAGCTTTTTAGCATGATACAACGTGACATCAATCAGCACGATTTGAAAATCGTCGGCCTAAATTTTGCCACAGCTGAATAATTTTCACTCAATTGAAGTTGTGAATCGCGTCAGCGAGGCACCACTATAAGTTGGTGAAAATTCCAATTAAATAACTTGAAGGTTACAGAGCTAAATTACACTAGAATGACAGTAGGGATTGTTTACTCTTTACCTGGTCGGCAGATACCATTCCTGATTATTTATTTATGGACTTTGCCACTTGGACCGACTTGTCTATATATACATGTATCTTTATACTGGTTGAAGATAGTTCCATCATGAGTTCTAAGACTTTTGCATGGTGATCCTAACTAAGATACAGCATCAGGCCACTACCGGCCCAATGTTTGTACAACAGCTGATATGTTGAGCTAGCATTGGGCTGATCCAGGACTACCGTTTGATCTTAGCTTTGGGAAAATGACAAAGTGTCATTGGGTTATAATTGTACAAAATGTAATACTATTGTATCATAGTGGTGTTGTTGAATATGTAAAAACAGTTACTTTCCAAGTAATCTATTAATGTGGTCCACTTTACACTGAAAAAATGTATACAAATGTAAAGGCTTAGTCTGAGTAGGTGACACTTTTAGCATTTTTTTTTATATATAAATTGATTAAACAAATGGTTACTGATCATAAATATAGCAACAATCTAATATACAGTTGTCTTGAACTATATTCTTGCGGCGCATATGTTTTGCCCGCAAATTGTTTGTCACTTTATTATGTTTTTAACTTTCACAGTGAGGCCGGTAGATGGCTGCAGTCGCCATGTTGACCACAGCCATGCAAAGACAAAACATTTGTATAGCATTTATAAAACGTCGGTCCAACGTCGAAGCCGTTGGTCCAGCAATGTTATACAATATTTTGTGTTTGCTAGGAGTGCTTCTGTGCAGGGCGGGGGCCCTAGGGTAGGGTTAGCACCGCTGCTTTTCACGCCAGAGTTCGGGGTTCGGTTCCCGGTCTCGGCGGTTTGAAAGAAACAAAAAATGTTTCTTCCCCATCCACGTGTGAAAGTCAGTATTGTGGGGAGCCTCCGTGACCGAGAGGTAGCGTGCTCGGCCTCAGACCTTCAGGGCTCGAATTTCAAATCCTGTGTCTGGAGGACAGTGTCATCTCAATCATCTCACCATCCTCATGAGGTTCTCCTAGCCCAGTTTAGCCTATATGTGCACAAAGGTGGCCTAAAGCCCGATTCATTTCATTTTGCTTCTGTGAAAAGGGCTGGCACATGGCCGGGGTGAGTGTACACGCTGCTGTACGCTTAGCTATGTCTTTTTACCACTGCACAATAAATATCAGTAAATATCAGACCCCATAGGACACGTGCTGCGGCTAATTAAAAATAATAGATATAGTTGAGCTTGTAAAATTATTTCTCATCAATTTGGTCCCACTTACATAAGAAATACCGAATTATCCCTCAGATCTTTGGGGCCCATTCCACAAAGAATCCTAAAATTAACATCATCTTGACTTTGTCTCATTTCCATTAGAAAAGTTAGGATAAATATTAACTTTTCTATTGGAATTAGAAGAAAGATAGGATAATCTTAATTTTAGCATTTTTAGTGATATATCGGCCCCTGAACTTTAAAAGTTATATTTTTAATGATATAAATTTGTTTATCGCTACGGCAATCCACAACTTTCCGTTTCTTACAATTATTTGAATTTCATGTCTGGACTTACTTTAATTTAACCCTTTCAGTGCGGGAATCGTCTATAGACGTCAGCATCTGACGGCCATAGTCGTCAGATTCTGACGCCTAAAGACGATTCCCGCACTGAAAGAATGTAGGATTTATAATAGCCGTAGACCCATAATATAAGTATTCAAATGAAGCAGAAAGAGCTAACCGGTAAGACATTTATGATGATTTCAAATTGAAAAAAACACTTTTGCTCTCCATGGTTTATACAAAAATATTTCAGCATTGTAAAATACCTAATATGCAAATGCTGATGAACATAGAAATAATGTTTATGTCAACATCCGTGTTCTAGGTGTGTAATCTATGAAAAATATAACGGGCTAATAATCACATACAGCTGAAAAAACACTTTGGGATACCAATTCCGCGGGTGTTTTTTAATGCACAGCAGTGATGCTATGATAATGTCCCATATGACACACCATCCACTATTATCATGATTATCAAACGATATGGGGGTGGGGGTCTATTATATTATATATATATATATATATTAATTGATTGGAAATAAATTCTAGTTGACGTGACATAAAACCTGACTAACACATTTCCCTTATGATGTTTACTATTTCAATTAAATTTATTTTCGTTTTTGGAAACATAGAATACTGTTTATGCTCAAACATTTTAGTTGAGCATTTATACCTGGACACTTTCGCGTAGTAGACCATATACATGGTTTTAATGACACAATAAACATGATAAACATTAAAATAAAAACAACAAAACAGACTTATTTGAATATTTTCGCGCACGAAACCTTATACAAATCAGATGACATAACAAATTGATAAAGACAGAAACCCGTGATATTCAATGCTGTGAAAGGTGATTTCTTTTATTCATCGCTCAAGGTGACTTAACCCATATAATTGTGCATAAACTGTGGAGACCACATTGTTTTTTCAATTTGATATCATCATAGTTAATGTCTTAGTCAGCTCTTTCCGCTTTAATATACATATTTTAAACATAAACCGTTCAGTGCGGGCACCGTCTTTATACGTCAGAATCTGACGTCCGTAGACGTCAGATTGTGACGTATAATTGGATCATGGGATAAAAGAAGAAGAGGCACGTGAGTTGATCAATACTGCTCTACCGTCTGCGACAGCTTAAGACCAGCATCATGCTCTACTTCTCCTGCTTTCTCTGTCATTAACTCTTTAACCGCCAAATTATTCAATTTGAATTTTCACCCCCTTGAAGTTGTGTCTCGCTGACGCGATCCACAGCTTCAAGTGAGTGAAAATTATTCAGATTTGACAAAATGGAGATCAACTCTTTCAAATCTTGCTGGTTGATGTCACATTTTATCTTTAACATTTTTAAAATGTGGTACTCAATGTGCTAATAAAAAATGAAAACCCGAATATATGCGACACCGGGGATTAAAGGGTCAAATATCAAACTATTAAAAGCTGAAATAATGTTATTTGTGAGATCAAACATTGCAGAGCATTGGCTATTTTTTTCCATCGACTCATGCATGCATTCTGTATTTGAGATGGCATTCATTGCATTGTTATTTGTGATTGATCTTATATGATAATCTGTGTAGGTCTACCCTTGATTGCGGGGATGTGCTTTTAAATTTATCATTTAAATAAACCAAGGACGAGCAAAAGTGAAGTGCCTTGAAGTGACAAAAAAACTCTTACATTCTAAAGGCTGAAGTATAAATGACTTTACCAGCTCGGCCTTGCCGGGCAGTATAAATTGTTGTGTAAATAGTAAATAGGAGAATATGTTTATGATTTATATTTTCGAAAAACTAATTGTGCTTTTTAAAGCTGGAAATTGTATTAAAATATAATTGAAATGAAAAGAAAAGAATGAAAACACATAACGCATCACATATCACGTACGTATGCGTTTTCACCGTACCCGTTATTTACAATTGTGTTAATATCAGGTACATTCGTCTTATTATCACGTACGTACGTGTTATTGTAAGTGAAGGACGTGTTATTTTCACGTATGTACGTGTTATCATCGCATTCGTAGTGTTATTATCACGTGTATACGTGCTGTTGTCACGTGCGGACGTGTTATTATCACGTATGTACGTGTTATTACTACGTACGTGCGTATTATAATAACGCACGTACATAGTGCTATTACGTACGCACTATTATAACGTACAATGGTGTTATTATCACGTGCGTACACGTTAGTATCACGTACATAAGTGGCATCATCACGTACGTACGTGGTATTATCACGTACGCACATATCATTACCACAGATCGACGTACTGTTTTATCACCTGTTATTATAACGTGAATGCGTGTTTTTGATAATTATTCAAAGGAAATACATGTTTTTTCTCGTACAAATTCAGCTCGTACCTCTTGGTGGCAGTTACACCCTTTGACAATAAAAGTATATGATAATTTCTGATTCATGTTAACCCTTTCAAGCCTGAATTTACCATTGTCATTTTCATCCACTACAAGCCGCGAATTGCTGTCGCAATTCTCGACTTGTAGTGAATAAAGATGACTTGGAGTTAGTGGAAAATTTAAACATGTTAAAAAATATATTGTTATTATTGAACAGTTCCACGAAAATTTTCGTTCTAAAACCCCTAGATTTTAGGAAATTAAGTTGTTCAGAAATTCAAAATGATGCTTTGATGCATCGTGAGGGTTTAACCCTTTCAAGCCTGAATTTACCATTGTCTTTTCATACACTACAAGTCGCGAATTGCGACAGCAATTCGCGACTTGTAGTGGATGAAGATGATTTGAAGTGGGTGAAAAATTAAAGAAAATTGTCATGTAGGCCTATCGGTAGACCAGTTTCATGGAAATATTCATTCTAAAACCCCTAGTTATAGGAAAATTCATTCTGCTTTCAGGGATTTAAAATAATGCTTTAATGCTTCTTGAGGGTTTAAAGGTTTAAAGGGTTAATGCTGTGATTTTAATTTGTTAGCAATTTTGGATTTAAAAAATTATCCTGAAGCATGTGTATACTGTGTAATGTAAGCTGAGTTAATAAATATACAGACAACAATGACTGGTCTTAGAAATATTCAACCCCAGCTAACAGGAGACATTAGCCCGATGCTGTTTCGGTGCTGGGCCAACGTCGTAGACGCTGGCCCAAAACTAAAACAGCATTGGGGCAACGCCCCGTGTTCTCTGGGACCTGGTCTGAATGATCCGCGGGCTCAAATGAATGCATGTGCGTGTAGGCTGAACTGGGTCATGATAACCTGATAATCAGATGAAGCTGTCCACCACACAAAGGATGCGACTCTCGAACCTAGGGGAGCTTACTTTGAGCAAGCCACAATAAGCAGGTTTTTACCGCAACGATACCCCGACAATAGGCCGATGGAGGGTATTTTGTTCAACACCCACTGTATTACGTGCATTATTTAGGATTTAAAACACACAACTACATTATTTTCTTTGTCTGGCCACTACATTCTCAGCCGGGAATGGAGAGTTATTGTTGGTCAAGTACAGATCAATTATCATGGTAGGGCTACGCTACTATAATCAGTCAGATGTGACCGAGCTATTGACTATGAGGGATCCTCATTATGGTCGGATGTGTTTTAAGTCAGTTAAAACCCTCGGGGTTCTCAATTCTTAGCAGTGAAGAAAGGCTCGGCCTCGGACCCTTTTCACAGCTAAGAATGGAGAGCTCCTCGTGCTTTATCCTATAATTATATAATAACGCCTTGACCCTTGTGCAGTGAGAACCGTATATATTATACTGTAGATCTGGTCATTTTGGCATGTTTAAATTTTGGCGATTTTTTTATTTTGAGATTTTTTTGATCGAGTTTGGAATTCGTAGCGCTATTATAAAAATAATTTTCGCGATATTCTAGAATTCGCGAATTGGTCCTCTAGGTGAAATTCGCGAAAATTAAAATTTCGCGAATATTACCAGGTCTACAGTGTACGGTTTTAGGCAAGTTTCAGACCACATGAAATGAACCTGAATCCCACAGAATAGTTTGTGATAGATGCTCAGTTAATCAAAGAAATTAATTTTGCAGATGACAATGTTTTCATAAATAGACATATGTTTCATCATTTAAAGCTCCAGCTGTAGCCCTTTGAACCCTCACGATGCATCAAAGCATATTTTTGTATCTCTGGTGAATGATTTAATTTCTTACGCATAGGGGTTCTAGAACAAAAAAAGGCATAAAACTGTTTTAATAATAACATATTTTTTTTATTTGCCACCCACTTCAATTCATCTTCTTCCACTACAAGTCGAGAATTGCGACAGCAATTCGCGGCTTGTAGTTGATGGAGATGACAATGGTAAATTCAGGCTTGAAAGGGTTAATAAATGAAAAATAGTAGCAAACAATTCAGCAGCACAAGGGTTAATAACACATTAACCCTTTAACCGCCGGTGCCGCAAATATTCAGGTTTTCATTTTTTATTAGCACATTAAGTACCAAATTTTAAATATGTTAAAGATAAAATGTGACATCAACCAGCAAGATTTGAAAACAGTTGACCTCCATTTTGTCGAATCTGAATAATTTTCACTCACTTGAAGTTGTGGATCGCGTCAGCGAGACACAACTTCAAGTGGGTGAAAATTCAAAATTGAATAATTTGACGGTTAAAGGGTTAAGTCCTTAACCGAGATGAGGGTCTCCATATTTTTACGACATTTATTTTTTCAGGTGCTATATGTCCATTTGTTATAATACCAGAGGTGAATATTGTGTTCAATAACAGTTATTATACCAATATAAGCTGAATTTAAAAAAAAATATAGATTTTGTATATAGCGCCTTGCCAAAGTGGTAGCTATATAGGCCTGCGCATCACGTCCGATCGTCCAACTTTTTAATAACCCGTTCATCGCGGGGACCGTCTTTAGACTTATAAATGCGTCATTAAAATGAACAGTGCAATATATTATACAGTGAATAATATGATAAAATAGGAAATGGTCTAATATACACAAGTTATAAACGCTTTAAAGTAAAATAAATTTAAAGATGCATGTTAATGATATCATACTATAGATATATGTTTCCCGCACCAAAACCAGAAACAAAACTGCTACCACGCTAAATGGTAGCAAAAAAGACACTCTGGAAAGCGTAGATACCAATAGTATATAGACGTTGACATAACTAGAGTAAATGTAAAAACAATAAAAATACATAAATGGTATGCATTATGTTCCGCTTGTAAACAAACATGCAGCAGGAAACAATGTCGGTAGAGAACGAAAATGCAGTGATTCAAATAGGCTTTTCGGGGGGTAAAATGTCGCGTACACGATGGTCTCTTACAGAAAAATGCATCATGTAGTGAGCTTGGCGTTATGCAGGAATGTGTTTGAAAAATAATTAATTTGAAGAACCAAAAACTCATTATTTTAGTCGGGTTAGGATACTGTATTCTACGAAGACCCAGGGGAGACATTGGAAGAAAAAAATAATGGTAATATCTCGTACGTACGCAAGGATTATCCCCTACGTACGCAATCATGATCTCGTATGTACACAATTTATCCCGTACGCACGCAATCATGATCCCGTACATATGATTGCGTACGTACGGGATCTTGATTACGTACGTACGGGATATTCACATATTTGCAAACATAACTTACTTTATATCGAGATACTCTAATTTGGCCCAAATAATTGATTTTGAGACATAAAACACACACATATATTCCTTCTAATCTGTTAACGTAAACATAACAAATGTAAGCCTCACATTAACCATATAATATGGTTATTGCTTTTCGTTATCAACGTCATTCTGTGGATTGTATTATACTCATTTCTGATGATATTATGATTTTTGCGCCCATAAAATGAATAAAAATATGTTTATTTGGAAGCTAGATCCACCTTCAGAATTTGTAAAGGAAAGGACACAGCTGAAATTTCAATTGGGATTTTTTTTGTTCCAGAACAAAATAAGTTGGCTTCCTCTAAATAAGCACAATAGCACGAACTATTTTTCCCAGTTACAATATCCAATTAAAGGCGTTTGTGGTATCTTTTATAAATTAGTAAAGCAAAACTTTTTCCTCTTTGGCTCCCATCTTGAACTGATATAACATCCTCAGACCTATATTGTGTCAGAATTTCACACCTTTATCACAATTATATTTCTCTGCTTATCACACATATTAACTGAAACACTTTAAAGATTAAATGATTTTACATGGATCCGTCAGTGACAGATGACGAAGAAAATGAAGACTATTTATTTACAGTAAAATAGTGAATAATACGCATTTAAAATATATATATATAACCCAGAGCAATGGGTAAAAGACCCACATATACTTTATGAGACACCCATGGAAACTTTGGGAATAGGAAACACCCACAGAGACTTTAGGAGCCACTCGCAGAGACTTTAGTAGACACGCACCAAAATTTTAAAAGACACTGATAGATAATTTAAGATACACCCACATATACTATAGAAGACACTCATAGAGACTTTAGAAGACACCCACAGAAACTTTAGAAGACACCCACAGAGACTTCAGGAGACACCCACAGAGACTTCAGGAGACATACACAGAAACTCTAGGAGACATACACAGAGACTTCAGGAGACACCCACAGAGACTTCAGGAGACACCCACAGAGACTCTAGGAGACATACACAGAAACGTCAAGAGACATCCATAAAGACTTTAGAAGACACCCACAGATATTTTAGGAGACATCCACAGAAACGTCAGGATACATCCACAGAAACGTCAGGATACATCCACAGAAACGTCAGGATACATCCACAGAAACGTCAGGATACATTCACAGAAACGTCAGGATACATCCACAGAAACGTCAGGATACATTTACAGAAACGGCAGGACACATTTACAGAAACGTCAGGAAACATCCACAGAAACGTCAGGATACATCCACAGAAACGTCAGGATACATCCACAGAAACGTCAGGATACATCCACAGAAACGTCAGGATACATCCACAGAAACGTCAGGACACATTTACAGAAACGTCAGGACACATTTACAGAAACGTCAGGAAACATCCACAGAAACGTCAGGATACATCCACAGAAACGTCAGGATACATTTACAGAAACGCATTTCACAGAATTAAGTATGAGGGAGGGTGTGTTATGTAACCTTATTTTCACCGAGTGACGTCACTGCGTTTAACAGAATACACAATATTTTCAAAAGAAATGGATTAAGTCGTTGCTGTTCATTGTGGCATTTAAGACCATGGAGTATCTGAGCCTACAGGGGTGTGCAGAGGGCAACAAGAATACTAAGAAAAACTAAGAATACATAGGCCTATTATGTCAATGTATATTACGCTACAACGTTTGAACTTGTGTGGAAAAATGAGATTATGCCATGGTGGGTCAGTTAACGTGAGAGATTAGGCCATTGTTGTTTCAATGTTGGGCCATCTTCTACGACGCTGGCTCCACATTAAGCCAGGATGGTATTATTCTCTCGCGTTTGCTGGGGGTCGATAAGGTCGCCGTCCGTATTATGCAACGATTGTGCGCGAAATAGTGGCGAGTTGTATAATAATAGGAATATAATTTCACGCTTAGCATTCTTAGCATTATCGAGGAATTCATACTGTGACAGCGTGTATATCGGAGACGTGTGGTCTGCTTTTACTAAAAGGAATATTGTGCTGCACTTCGTGTATTTTAGTACATTTTGAAGCTTTTCCTGTGGAGAAAACCAGTGATATTGTGCATAGCCACATTGTAGGACCTGATGTCCAGAATCATAAAGTTGCGCTGCCTCAGAAATACTGCTGATCTTGAACGTGTATGATGTTATTGCACATGTAAAGGTTAGTGATAGAAGGAAGATATTTATTGACGACAGGAATTATATGTAGACTTATCATGCTTATTCTTCATTAAAATGAGCAGTTTCCAATAATATGTATACATTTACCAGCTAAAGGATCGACCTAAAAACTTATAGAATGATGACCTTCAGGAATACTTCACTGGGCAGTGAAGGACGTGAGAATAAAACAGGTTTTTACCCTTTCAATCCTGAATCTACTATTGTCATCTTCATCCATTACAAGCCGCGAATTGCTGGCGCAATTCTCGACTTGTAGTGGATGAAGACGGTGAGAAGTGGCAGAAAAATTAAAGAAAATTACCATGTATTGGTAAACCAGTTTAATGGGAATATTCTTTCTAAAACCCTTGGTTGTAGGAAAGTTAGGTGTGTTTTCAGGGATGTAAAATGATGTTTTAATGCATCGTGAGGGCTTAAGGGGTTAAACGACCAGATGATACCATCACACAGGGTGAAGCTAATAGCACAGCGGCATAGCAAAATAATTGTGCGTTTTGTGAAGAAAAATAAAATTGGCATACTTATAAAATATTTCATCAAGAACATTTGAAGACTTGGAGCCACTCAAAATTCACACCGGCTGGCCGCCATATTGGATTTCAAAATAGCGGCTTCAAAAAACTAAAAGATTTAAATATGTTTAGTTCTATGTCTGCTGGAGACCTAGTTTTAGTGTTTTGGAGTACAAACTTGAGGCCAATGAGTTGAATGATTCCACTATAAAATTCCCTTGGCGCCTCTATCTTAGATTTCAAGATGGCGTCGTCTGAAAAATGATATTTTATTTTCGCTCCAACAATATATGCTTCATTATAATGTCTAGATGAACAAATAATTTATTTTGAGGTCATTCAAGAAATGAATCGTTTTACGTTGTCATTTCCTAACAAAATCTGATATATATAAATAGAAGTATATATTTGCTATATATATACATACACGTACGTTTAGAGGGAGATGTAGCCATCGTGATATATCATGTTATGTCAACATACACTGTTCTATGATCAGTCACCATCACAGGCAAAACGTACTGCACATTTGGGATTAGCATATATCATTACAAACTATGGAGTTGTAAAACAGATTTATGTGAATAAAATTTGACAAACAAGCCATACATGTATTAACCGAGTGTTTGCTCTTTATATAGTAGAATCCCTCATAACTGAGTTTTTTTGGGTCCATCAGCGGCCATCTTAAATTATTAAAATTGCATCCACCATGAATATCTTTAAGTAGATCCCAAAGATAAAAAATCAGCAGAGAAAAAAACTATATCAGATAATATTGGGTCACCACCCTTAGCTGCCGGACCACAGGATTATATAGTCAAAGTCTCAAATAGCAAGGAACAACAGCTAACAACCAACAAAGGTCAAAACCAGCAGAAAGTTATACCAAGTGTCGCCCTCCCTTACACAAGAGGACTTTCTGAACAGCTCACTAAAATCTTCCGTACCCATTGTGTGGTGACCTACCATAAGCCAGTTAACACCATTAGATCTGTGGTAGTTAACCCCAAAAAGAAAACACCAGACCTCAAGAAATGTGGAGTTGTTTATGAAATTCCATGTGCAAATCCCATGAGAAATACATAAGCGAGACCGGCAGAGATCTGGGCACCAGGCTGAAAGAACATTCCAACTTAAAAGCCTGTACACTCTCAGCAGTCGGTGAATATTGCGCTAGCCATCAGCATGTTTTTTGCCATGATAATGTGAGAGTGCTCGCCAGAGAGGACAACTTCTGGAGACGCAAGATCAGATAGTCAATTGAAATACGTGAGAAAGAATCATCTATGCACCGCGACCTACCACCAATCTTCAATGAGATGCTGTCACATGACCTCCAGCCCGGGGGTCATGTGACCAAAAGAATTTGATCAGTCGTGCTGAGGATGAGCTTTAAGCTCGAAAGTTCCACAGAGCTCAAACATAGACTCTGATTAGGTATCTATTTTAACTTTAAGCGAAATAATACTTTTTTGGAAATAAAATTGTCGTTTGCATTTACATGGCGCCAATCACAGTTGAAAACGATGATGAAGGTCCCGCCGTCCCAGTAATATACACTTTACTATTCAACAAATATTCGACACACGTGTATTGATGTTCAATAGCAGCAAAATTGAAAAAATGGCAGTCATTCGTGACCGGAAGTGCCTTGGAAACAGCCATGTGGCTGAAAAATGTTCGGTGATATATTGTCTCCTTGGATATGAAAAGGTGTATCTGCCACTTTGTAAAGTGGCAGATACACCCTTTCATATCCAAAGGGACGATATAGGCCTAATCCTGTTCTCTGTTAAAAAGAGAAAGTAACGTCACGTTTATTGATATATCAACCAGTTAGGCCCACCACTAGCTACGTCACCCGGATTGAACATATCAGAGATATTATTATGCATGACACTGCCACTCACTGACTGAGCTCTAAACTGGTGCAGTGCAAGTGCTGGAAGTGCCAGTGCACACACATGCGCAATCAATGTGACATAACACTTCATCTCAACAGTACTTAGTTGCTAAAATAAGTATAATAAGAAATCACCTGTATCGCCATCACAAACATGGGCTAACATGACAGGTACAGTGGTGCATGTCATCTCAAATATCAACATTTCCAAGCACTTTGGCTTTAATTTCGGTGTTTTCTATGTGTAATTTTAACGCAATTCACAAGACTACTCTTTGAAGTTGTATGGCAAGTCTGGCTGATTTCATTTATGGCCGGGAAGAGGCCGATGTTCGTAGACACGACGTGACTACCATGCCTGTGTTAATTAGGCCGACGAATTATTTTCTTGGTCAAGTCATAGGAAGTGCGTCAGAGGGGATATACAATAATGTAAACAACACTACATCCGGGGAAGTGACCTTTCAAAAATGTCTGAATTCGGAGATCACCTATTTTCATCTAAAAATAACAAACAGTCACAAACATTCACCACTGGGGCCTTCCAAATGAAAAATGAATCGGGCTTTAGGCCACCTTTGTGCAGATATAGGCTAAACTGGGCCAGGAAAACCTCCTGAGGATGGTGAATGAGATGACACTGTCCTCCAGACACAGGATTCGAAATTCGAGCCCTGGTGGTCTGAGGCCGAGCACGCTACCTCTCGGTCACGGAGGCTCCCCACAATACTGACTTTCACACGTGGATGGGGAAGAAACATTTTTGCTTCTTCCAAACCGCCGAGACCGGGTACCGAACCCCGAACTCTGGCGTGAAAGGCAGCGGTGCTAACCACTACCCTAGGGCCCCCGCCCTGGGGCCTCCCAGAGCCTAGTGTATTGTGGCTCAGGGAGCCAGAGTAGCTTTGAAGTTGGCGTGATGATCTAGTCGTAATAAAACCAGTCGCTGATCGGTTGACATAATAAGCTAAGGATTAGAGTAAAATAAAATTGATTGGTTGAGAAATATGTTAATAAAATGATACTCACCAGGTGTCAATGTATGTAACCGCTTTGAAAATAAATAATCAACTTACCTGGTGAGACTTACCTATACTAAGTATTTCAGCAACACGAACGATTTTTATTCAGAAATATTAATTTTTCACTTTTTAATTCCATCGGAATTGCTAATTTTCTAGTCAATATTATGTATTAAAACAATATTTGTTATATTCCAGGGTTTTATCTACTAAATGATCTACTATCATTGAATAAACCTAGTCTGTAGATCTTTATTTTGTTGGTGGTTTTCACCGTTGTGACAGAACATATCAGTGAATCTCTATTTAATGGACAATGTATGTCCACAGCGGTTATTTTTGTCATATGTGTTTGATATTGGTTGATGTGTTTAACAGGTAGACTCTATTAACATACACAATTAGTCTATTGTTCTTGCTGTACTAGGGGATGCTGGAATTTATTTTGAAGAAGAAAGCGCTATTATTTTCATTAAAAAATCAAAGAAAGTCAAAATTTCTTCTGTCACCCTTTTAATTAAAAAAACATGAACGCTGAGAGTTTTTCAAATATGTATATGAACTTGTGTCAATGCATGCAGCAATAACATACAGCAAGTATATGGACGAAAATCTGACAGTTTGTAGCAGAACGACTGCAAAAACTGTAAAAATGTCACTTCGTTTACAATAACAAAAGTAACACTAAATGAAATTTCTATTATACATGTAGTCACTGCTGCTACCTCTTTCAATAATAGTTATAACGTCTTGAAAATAAACGCACTGAATATAGAAATATGCCAAACATTTATATGCTAATGCTAGATTGGTATTTAAAATATGATGATTTTACATTAACACATACATTAAAGATATCACGTATGTTACAAAACCTGTCCATTCTGTTACTTTCATTATCCGTCATTAGTTCTTTTGTGACACAAGTATTATCAAATAAAGTGTTAAAAGCTACCAAAGGAAATGAACATACTCATTTTTAGGAAACATACCACTACAATGTTTAAATCAATAATATAATATTTTCACTCTTCAGTATACAATGCCAATTCTTTTATCAAACCAAGTCACTTCTGTTAAGCGAACCATTTTTGCCAGTTAATAAAACTAATATTTTCGAACATAAGCACCTCTGGATGATTCAAGTAAAGTGTGTTACATAACACAAAGTGTTAATAAAAATATTTCTAAACTGTTTACCATAGTCGTTATCATGGTTTTGTCAAAATTCGATATATCTCCTACTTGTTAAATGTAGAATTTGTGTAATGGCTCTATACAAGTTAAATTAAATATAAGTAGTCATTTTACTGTTAAACAACAATCAACACTGTCATCGCTGTATCATTATGTATGTCTGGTTTCAAAATTATATTTTCTAATCAGTTATTTGTGGTAATATTTGACCAAAATGTCTAGTAACAGAAGTGACATAAATTAACACCCCCATGATTTATCCTTTCTCAATCAAACAAATTAAGGGTCATAAAGCCGGCTAAATTATTGAAGCACACATAATGTAGACAATTTCAACTGTTGGTGCAAAAAACCCTAGAAGCTGTCTGATAATATTTTTTCTATTTTTCTGAATCTCAAAAAGTGCAATTAACAAAATGTTTCTACCCTGTTCACTCGTAAAGATTTAATAATGTGGGGAGTCTCCGTGACCAAGAAGTAGCGTACTCGGCCTCAGACGGCCAGGGTTGGAATTTCGAATCCTGTGTCTGGAGGTCACTTCTGGCGGTGTTTAGCTTATATGCGCACAAAGGTGGCCTAAAACCCCATTCATGTCATGACCACGGTTAGCTATGTGATCCAATTTGAGCAAATTTTTATTTGATGTATTATGAGTAATTACATTATATAGTTTTTTTCGTAAGTATATTCAATGTATTTGTACATTTAGTAAGGCATAATAGTGTATTAAATATTAAATTTTCAAATGTATGAAGGTGGCTCACATGCTGAGTGTGAATCTCCTTGCCATATTAGAATAATAATGATGCTATGGTAAATATTTCTATTGTTTGGTTAACCCTTTGAGTGCGGGCGACGCTTTTAAGCGCATTCATTCTGTTTTACCACAACTAAAATTTGACAGAAATTGAACAAATATGCATGTATAAATCTTGAGTAAAGCCCCCATTGTGAAATTTAGCAGGTTTAATTTTTAAGTGAGGAGGTATTTTCCTTTCATTTGAAGTTGGCAATTGCGTGAGCAATGCCAACTTCAAATGAAAGGAAAATGTTAAGTAGTAATGAAGCACTGAAAGAGTTAAGTAAAAAAAACTGAGCAAAATGTATTTAGCCCTCCAAGCGCGGGACCGACTTTATACGTCAGAATCTGACGTCTCTAGACGTCAGATTCTGACGTATGAACATAACACGGTCCCCGCGCTGAAATATTTCAAATATTTATATTAGAACCATAACATAGGAAATAAAATGCAGCGGTACGATCTTACGAAGTCATTTATGATTATCTTAAAATAAGCAAAACCCTAATGTTTCTATGGTTTATACAGCGTTGTAAAAATGAAATGAATCGGGCTTTAGGCCACCTTTGTGCACATATAGGCTAAACTGGGCCAGGAGAACCTCCTGAGGATGGTGAGATGATTGAGATGACACTGTCCTCCAGACACAGAATTCGAAATTCGAGCCCTGGCGGTCTGAGGCCGAGCACGCTACTTCTCGGTCACTGAGATTCAGCACAATATTTAATCTTTACAAGTGAGCAGGGAAGAAACATTTAATTTCTTTAAAACTTGGGGGCCAGAGTGCGATTCCAACACGCGATCTCCCACTTTCCAAGCAGGCAGCTTTAGCCACTGCACCAGGGCCTCTCCCTTGGAGAGTGGGGAATACAGAACAAGAGGTTTAGCTTAGTTAGCTTCCTGTCTTTGCTGCGCTTCCCAACAGACAGAGCCGTTGACTCAATGCTGGGCTAATGTTTGCCCAGCATCGTAGACGGTGGGCCAACAATAGCCCAGCATTGGGTCAACGTCTCGTGTTTGCTGGGTTTATAAATAAAATGAATGGGATTTTAGGTCACATTTGTGCACATATAGGCTAAACTGGGCCAGGAGAATCCTCCTGAGGATGGTGAGATGATTGAGATGACACTGTCCTCCAGACACAGGATTCGAAATTCGAGCACTGGCGGTCTGAGGCCGAGCACGCTCCCCACAATACCGACTTTCACACGTGGATGGGGAAGAAACATTTTTTGTTTCTTTCAAATCGCCGAGACCGGCAACCGAACCCCGAACTCTGGCATGAAAGGCAGCGGTGCTAACTACTACCCTAGGGCCCCGCCCTGCTGGGTTTATATGACAGGTGGCTACATCTCGGGATGTGAAATCCTGCCCCCCCCCTCCCCGGATCAGCCTGGCATCTGGAGCCGATCCCTCTAGTATCCTTCCTGGAAGCCTGTATTAACCCAGCAAATACGAGGGGTGGAGCCTATGTTGTTTTATTGTTGGGCCAGCATCGCACACGGTGGCCCAACGGTAAAACAACATTGGGTTCACCGTCTCCAGCCTGCTGGGTACGCCTGTCACGTGATCTGATCACATGACGGGGATTCACAATCAGAGGAAGTTCCTCTGATTGTGAATCCCCGTCATGACTCGTCCAGTCGAAATATAATCCCTTTATATCAGGGAGGAACATCCGGGTTCCTCTGAGGAACCCGGATGTTCCTCCCTGATATAAAGGGATTATATTTCGACTGGACGACAACAGAGAAGGGGTGGTGGCGCGATGGCTAGAGCGCCTGTTTCCCTTGCCAGGCAAAAAAGCATTGTTTCTCCCTTCTCAATGTGACTAGGCGACCACGTTAATGGCGGCCTCGTCGAGTTAAGGTTGAGACCAGTGTATCGACGTTCATTTCGCGCAGGGCCCCGCGCTGCTTTCCTCACACTGAACGGCACGAAACACTGGGTTTTCCGCTCAAATGGAATAGGCCTACTCGTCTATACAATCCACAACGAAAGATGATCCATAGTGTATCAAGAACAAGGCATCATACATGTATGTCCAAGGGCGTGGCCCCGGTGCAGTGGACTGGTTAAATCTGCCTGCTTGGAAATTCGGAGGTCGTGGGTTCGAAACCCGCTCTGGCACTCGAGTTTCAAAGAAACGAAATGTTTCTTCCTTGCTCACTCGTAAAGATTCAATATTGTGGGGAGCCTCCGTGACCGAGAAGTAACGAGCTCGGCCTCAGACCGCCAGGGCTCGATTCGAATCCTGTGTCTGGGGGCAGTGTTATCTCATAAATCTGCCCATCCTCAGGATATTCTCCTGACCCAGTTTAGGGGACTTGTCAAGTTAACAAAAATACAAAAATAAAAAATACGAGAAAAATTCGGCCAGATTGGTGATAAATCGTTTTTCCGGTGGCCAGCTTTATTGTGTGAGAAAATAGAAACGTTGCTTATTTCTCGTGCGATATGGAGAAAACATCACATGTTCAATGGATGTTTTCTCACACCTTATTCGTTGAACGAGTACTGTAATTTCTCATAACCTGTTGAACCTCCTGTGAACCTGTCCCTGGTATGTCATACAGCTTGTCCCCTTGGATATGAAAGGGTGTATCTGCCACTTTACTGAGTGGCAATTACACCTTTTCATATCCAAGGGGACGAATTATAAAACGCATCCGCCTCAAGTCGTACTGTTCATATAAACGAAATGACGCGTGACAATTGACAGGATAACGCAACGTAACATCAAGTAACGTCATTCGTTTATTTTCAATTTATACAAAAATACCCATTTTTGCCAGCTGTTGTGGAATTATTTCCATGCCAGACTTCATTACGATTATCAGCCATTTCATATTATCTCAGTATTTGGACTATTTCCACGAGATATTAACGGTCATTATTATTCATTTCTTCCACATGAATCAACATGAATCACTTTTCATTGCGTCTGCAGATTGTCTTTTGCAAGAGAACAATATATTTTTTTCATGAGATTGGATTTCCGCTGTGTAGTAAAGATGGCTGGGTATATTGTCAATGGTCAATCTCTGAAAATTACATTACACCCATAAACGATGATTTATACGTGTTGTGTAAGATTGTCTGCACTGCCGTGCTTCCAAGGAGCAGTAGCTGCTTAGTTAATAAGTCAGCAGTTACTGCTGTTTGTCTTAGACATACAACATAGTCAAACAGCAGTAACTGCCTATACCCTGGGCCATAATTATTCTGGTAAATCTGTAGCCCATGTTTTTCGTCGATTTCTCGTCAATATTCTGAACAGATTTCATTGAAATTTTCAAGTCATGTCCTAACATCGGTAAAATTTTCGCAAAATCATATTCAATATTTCAAAAGTTAAACCATTATTTGGCATATGATGACATTTCAGAATTAGTGTAATGGGTTTAGAGAGAGATTTAATAATTTCAATTTACTACCTACGAAATGGTGTAACTTTTGAAATACTGCTTATAATTTTACTAATTTTTTTGGACTGATAAAACATTTTCTCTACTAAATTTCCTGAAAATCGGTTGATAATTGAGGGAGAAATAAACGAAAGTTCAGGTTTAAGGTATAGTTGATAAGTAAGCAGTAACAACTGTTTGTCTTTGCACTGGAGTATTATGTGATCAATTCATTTTCCAGTATTCTGTGAAACGCAGTGACGTCACTCGGTGAAAATAAAGGAGGTCGAGGTCTCTGAGTTTCACAGAATATTGTGACCCTCGCATGCTCTTTTTGTTACATAACTCCACGATAACCCACCATCATTGTGGCCTTTAAATTAAAATAAATAAATAAAGTCATGAAATATCATGCATAATGACATGCTATGCATGATAGTTCATGATTTTTATTCTTTTATTTTCTGCAAATTTATATATAAAACGCTGATCAGATGTTGGTCATAGTCTGGACGTTGTATCAACATTAAACCAACATAGGTCAACTTCTCGTATCTGTTGGGGATGGGGGTAGGGGGTATTCCACTCAATTTGGCATCACAGTTTGTTTGGTAACAGCTCACCAACATGAGACATTCTGCCAATGTTGTGTTGATGTTTGTCCACCGTCTACGACTCTGGCCCAACATCTGCACAAAATTGGCCCACAACATTTTTTAATATTTGATGTTCGCTGGGATTGTGTTTTTACATGCCGTAATGAGAATGGGTACTGGCCAACATCAACACAATATTAGAATGAAAATGTGGTAATTTAAAGGTGATATATCACCCCTGATATAGTATGAATAATTTCGTGACAAATAAATCAAAGTTGCCACAAGACGGGGCACAAGCGTTCACTTATTTGGGGCTGATTGGCTATCATGTGACCCTCTGAGAGGGTCACATGATAGACAATCACCCCAAATAAGGACATAATTATTCATACCATATAAGGGGTGATAGATCACCTTTAATAAAGATGTGTACTTATCAAGGCGGCAGGGTGATGACAGCTTCAGTGGTTTGTCAACAGATGGAGACACTTACCTAAAACAGACAAAAACAACAAATATTGAAAAATGAACACAATGTACATGTATTCAACGGTAAACTAAATACATATATGCCAAAATAAAACGAAATGAAATGAATGGGGTTTTAGGCCACCTTTGTGCACATGTAGGCTAAACTGGACCAGGACAGTGAGTGAATATTGTTTTACGTCGCTTTCTGCACAATCATGGCAAGTCCCGCTGCGGCCGATATATTTCCTTAATGCACACATATGCGGTGTCCCAAAACTGTTCAAATTCATGGGAATTCGTGACAACTGAAACGTAAAACCGATTCGCGCAGCATCCAAAAAAAAACATATAAAAAATAACTGAATAAAAATGACCAATATGTCAATGTTGACATGTAAACGGTCAATAACACATTTTAGTGATAATACCACACATCAGAAAAAATAAAGGCATACAAATAATTATTATCTCCATAAAATTTGGTGAATATATAATTCTACAAAATATATAGGTAATCAAAATAACTTGATAGAAAATTAGGAGATTATCACCACTAACCCAACAAACACAATGCTGTTTCAATGTTGATCCACCGTCTACGACGCTGGCCCAACCTTGAAACAACATTGTTCTAACAACTCGTGTTTGCTGGAAACATAATTTCCGAATTTAGCGCGTGTAGATAATATACAGACCACAGTGCATGGCGACTTGACCTTGTCAATGGTCAAGGCCGCGATGATGACCTGGGGGGTCATAGATCACGTGCACTGTCTGACCACACCCACTTATTATAATTAGGGACAATCATGTAATTGTGATTGGGATCAAAGCGCAGGCTAAATTATCAATATTATCTCTGCCTGACCAATCTGGCGAAAAGACGTCGGCACAACGTTGGCGGGATGTTGGCGAGAATGTGGCCTTTGCGGGAAGCATTTTTATTGTTTTCTAATTTTCCACTCTCCATGAATAACATAGTTAATATTTTAAGCCCCATTGAATGAAAAAACAAACAATGTAAATCAATAGCAAATCAAAAGTTATTTCGGATAAAAATAACATTTGGAAAGCCGTCAGTTTTTAAACACTACCTTGTTCTATAATTTAGTAAACACCCAACACTGAAAATATTATCAAATTTACTTGGTAGTTTTTTTTAAATTTAGACTTGTGGCTCACTGTATTTAAAGTAATCTTATTAATTCACAAAATCACGTTTTTACCCCTTATTTTCCTATAAGCATGAAGATAAAAGGAGTTTTTTCGATTTGAAATCATCATAAATGTCTCAGTTAGCTGTTTCGGATTCATACGGCCATTATAAATATGTTTACGACGTCAGAATCTGTGGACTACAGACGTCAGATTCAGACGTGTAAAGTCGACCCCCGTGATGTAAGGGTTGTTAAGTCACTCAGTTTTAGCTATCATTTATTAACTTTGTGAGGTGTCCTAGATTTAGACTTGACTACTCTTTTATTCAGCATTTATGGTGAATTTGATAATGGGTTGAACTTTGTATTAACTGTAAAATTTTACTGCATTTTACATAGAGATTCATTGTAAAAGTTATATATGTACGTACACTACTCTACCATCCAAATGCTAACAACAGCAACGTCCACTCCTAACCGCGACTAATTCAATTCAATTCAACTCGGTAACTATTTTCACTATAGTAACTTTGTATTTTAATCCGTTTTATCAGCCGTTTAAATCAAATTTATCATGTTTTCAGAGAATGAAATGAGTGCTTAAACATTAAGATTTGCAAATGTTTGATCGTAAATTAAACAAATATAAATAATTTTCACCCACTTGAAGTTGCAGGTCGCGGTAGCGAGACACAACTTCAAGTGGGTGAAAATTTAAATAAGATAATTAAGCGAAAACATACTATTGTCCAGTTATCCACTAGCTTCAAGTGCTTTATCAGTTTATAGTTTCAGGTTCGGGTTTTAGGCCACCTTTGTGCGCATGTAGGTTAAACTGGGCCATGCAGGAGAACATCCCGAAGATGCTCAGATGAATCAGATGCCACTGCCCTCTAAACACATAATTCGAAATTCGAGCCCTGTCGGTCTGAGGCAGAGTACGCTACCTCACGGAGGATCACGGACGCTCTCCACAATATTGAATTCTTACGAATGAGCGGGGAAGAAACATTTTGTTTGAGGAGTTCGAACCCAATTCTAAATGTTTTCTAAACTTTTCAAGTAGGCAGCTTTAACACTGTATCATGATCTACGCCCGTTGACGACAAGACCGGGAAGTCGTTCTTGATGGGGTATTGTTATATGATAGCCAACAAGCTCAACAGCAATTATCTGTCAATATTTGCACCTGTGTAATTAAACTATTTGTTAACAGAGAGCTGCGTGTGATTTCGGATGATAATTGGATGACATCGCCGCTGGCCTAGTGGTCTCGGGGGTACTTCATTGTAGCAAAGAAATTGGAATCGTTGGTTCCAGTTTCCTCAATTGTAGCTTAGAAAACGCCCAGAGTTTCTTGAATGTTCTTTATTGTATGTTATACAATACTATAGATAGTATTCTCATAAATGAGGAACAGACATATAATAAAATGCAGGAATATTCATAAAGAAAAGATAAAAAGGAGAACAAATATCTTCTTGCCTTGCAACGCCGGAAGAAAGTTTTTGCAAAAAATAATTACATATTTTTCTCAATACCTTGACGAACACTTTGCTAAAATAAAGATACTAATACGATTGCCATTATTTGCATTGATAATAATATTTGCGATGTTTTAGCACAGTGGTCTGCAATGCCAAAAGGCAGTATCTGTTTTTAATACTTGTAAAGCAAGCATAATTTAGGCAATGAAAGCCCATTATGCCTTTACTGTGATATATTACAGTCTTTTCTGTCCGAATAATTGTATTTAAAATATGTCACTTCCTCCATAAGTACGAAATTGTGCTGAACCTCGATAAAGTGTCCAAAAGCTGTAAACATGTTTTCATATCCAGGCTGTTTGGCTTTCTCCACGCAAAATACGCAGTCCTAACGGCTCTTTAGTTATGCCTTATTTAGCTGCAAGATATGCAGTCCTAATTGCTCTTTATTTATAAGACCCTATATACCTACTTCTACATGAGACCCGACTTATTCACATCTATTCACACGGCAAAAATTCTTAATGTACTTTCCGTGTGGTAGTCGAACCACAGCACAGTCACCCGAATCACCAAGATTTTGTGGCAAAAACTGTCATTAACGTCCTAATAAGGGCTCGCTAAACGTCAGAACAATACCAGATAATAAGCACAGTAAATCTGCCACACTAAGTATAGGCCTCCCTACATAATAACTGCTCTTCTACGAGGTGTAATATACTTGTCAAAAAGACACATTGAGCTTATGATGTTTTAATGTTGGGCCACCGTCGCCGACGGTGGCCAAACATTAAAACAACATCGGGTGAACATTTAGTTTTGTGGTGTAATGGAAGCTGTTTCAGGTGGGAACATTAGCCAGAGTGTGTTCTAACTATTCATTAGCCGTGGTAATGAACGACTCCTGTTGATGCACGACTCATGTGAGATCAGATTGAATGATCAGACACATGTGATGCATACACGCCATTAAAGCTAGTTACTTATTCCTTGTTACTTATTTCTTATTGAATAAGGAATTAGTAGCTGTTACTTATTCCTTATTCTTCTCTTCATTCAATAAGGAATAAGTAACAGTTACTTATTCCTTAATAAATAAGGAATAAGCAACTGTTACTTATTCCTTATTGAATTAGGAATAAGGAATAATGAAATAACTTTATTGACGTCATGCATGCCAGGTTACATTGACCGTTTACAAGTTAGTTTTGACATATTGGTCATTTTATTCATTTTTCATATGCAACGCTAATTGGTTATTTATTATTTTTTATTTGTAAAGTCCGTGTGCACAGCGGGGTTCGAACCCGCTCACCAGGCGATTCTGGTTTTTCTGGGTGGCCTAGGGTTTGAACAAAGAGGGACTGGTACCCATATTTTACTAGACCGATCACACGTGCATGTGTATGGTGCTGTATGTGTTTGTGTATGTGTGTATGTATGTGTAGATTTGGTGCTGTATGTTTATGTGTATGTGTAAAAAAATGATATATACTATGAAATATTAAATTATGTACAATGTTAGGATAATAAACGAATAAATAAATAAATAAATAAATAAATAAATAAATAAATAAATAAATAAATAAATAAATAAATCAATAAATCAATAAATCAATAAATCAATAAATCAATCAATCAATCTATCAATCAATCAATCAATCAATCAATCAATCAATCAATCAATCAATCAATCAATCAATCAATCAATCAATCAATCGATCGATCGATCGATCGATCGATCGATCGCTCGATCGATCGATCGATCAATCGATCGATCAATCAATCAATCAATCAATCAATCAATCAATCAATCAATCAATCAATCAATCAATCAATCAATCAATCAATCAATCAATCAATCAATCAATCAATCAATCAATCAATCAATCAATTAATGTGATGTGTTCGTGTATGTGTATGTGTACGTGTACGTGTACGTGTATGTGTATGTGTGTATACATGTGTAGATTTGGTGTTGTATGTGTATGTGTATGTGTATGTGTATGTGTATGTGTATGTGTATGTGTATGTGTATGTGTATGTGTATGTGTACGTGTACGTGTACGTGTATGTGTGTATACATGTGTAGATTTGGTGTTGTATGTGTATGTGTATGTGAATGTGTATGTGTATGTGTATGTTTATGTGTATGGTAATATGTATGTGTGTGTATGTATGTAAATATGCATGTGTATGTATGGTGTTGTCATTATACATGCTAAACGTGCTTAAATGTAGTGGAAAATATGCTATAGATTCACTATCAACTAATACACTTATTAAAAATTGGTAAATAAGTAAATATTACAATGAGCATGGCAACAAAATACTCATCTAGTTGTGATTTTGAAATGTAAAAAAGGCTCAGTCAGAAACAGTATATCATAGTCAATTGTAATATGCACATTTTTTTTAAAGTTGGGAGTTGATCCAGGTTTGATCTTCTTTCTGTCTCGATTCAACCAGAAAAAAACAGGCAACATGAGGCGTTGAAACAATGTTGTTTTAATGCTGGCCCACCATCTGCGACGCTGGTCCAACATTAAATCAACATTGTTATCTAGGAGTTGACACGGGTGCACCCACAAGGAACAATAATGGTGTTGTGGTAGGAGATAATAATTGTGTACCCATAATGCACTATGATTGTCGCTTCCGGCCCAAATGATGCCCTGCAGTGCCGGCAGATATTACAAAATGGCAGCCGCCAGACTGTTATCAGAGGACACTTCTCTATTAGGTGACAGTGGGCCAGAGGTCACACTAATTCACGTCATTTACCCGACACATTATCATAAACGTCTGTCAGTCTGCGCCTCCTATATATAGTGATACTCTTTGTAAGCGATGATGTGCTGAAGAATAGGAAATACACTCCAAGGCATATTATTATATCGACCCTAGAAGGCAAAGTGTTACAGTGTCACTCATTACAGTGTCACATATAACACTTTAGCTGCTAGAGGACTCTATAATTAACCCTAATTCTGCTGAATTGAAAGTAATTTTTCCTCATTCAATTTCAGTTTCAAATTTAAAATATTTCTATTTTAGAAAAAAAAGACTCCTAATTTTACTACTTTAATTAACCCTTCCAGCGCTGAAATATTTATGTATAAACCCTTTCAATTTGAAAACATCATGAATGTCTTAGTTAGCTCTTTCCTCTTCATTTGAATACATATTTGTCATTGTAGTTGTGCATACACACAGCTACAAACTGTTCAACGGTGTGGGGTATGCAGTGCTGCCTATGCTACTGTGTACTATAAATAACTCAAAGTCACTCAAGAGTAGGACACAGTTCGACTTCGGGCTTCTTTCTGTCCCAAATTTGCCACGATGTGTATAATGTGCCATAAAGAAATCCCCCAAAAACCACAATGCGTTGACTCACTGTTGATTAAACGTTGGCCCATTGTGCTCGGCGCTGGCGCAGCATTAACCTATCATTGGGACGACGTTCTGTGTTCACATGGAGATGAAATGAAATAAATGTGTTTTAGGCCACCTTTGTGCACACATAGGCTAAACTTGGCCAAGAGAACGTCCTAAGGATGGTGAGATGATTGAGATGAGACTGTCCTCCAGATACAGGATTCGAAACTCGAGCCCTGGCGGTTTGAGGTCGAGCACGCCACATCTCCGTCACGGAGGTTCCCCACAATATTGAATCATTACGAGTGAGCGGGGAAGAAACATTTGGTTTCTTCGAAACTTAGAGGTCAGAGTGAGGTTCGAACCCGTGATCTCCGACTTTCCAAGCAGCTTTAACCACTGCACCAGGGCCCCGTGCGTGTTCAGAGGGATATTCACTCAGTCACAGCTGTCACGTTACTTTCGCTGTGTAACCTGGGAACTATACCTAACCATTTTACAATATTATCGTCATAGTGGATTGATGATAATGTTGTCAAATAGTTATATGGTACGAACTTTAACTGTTTATAATAATCCTCTATACATATCTTTTTCATTTTTATCATCACATATTATCATATTCAGTTTTTACCAGACGAAATTATTGTATACACATGTCTTTTTAGGTTGATGTAATTTTACAGACTCTTGTAACTCACATTGAGTGACCAGTCACTACTTTAGTAATCTGCCATCTATGTATGATTTGTTTTTATAATGTAAACTAGATGAGAAATAAATAAAGATTTACTACTACCAAGGAATATATTCCTTGCTACTATTATTACTTTTCACGAGGTCGTCTCTGCCAGTGTCCACTGTAGCCCAGCATTTAGCACGTGCGTCTACACCGCACATGTTGCTGCCTGCAGGCTCGAACCCTTTAACCTCCCGCGTCGCAAAATGCACCAAATGACATATTTTTAATAAAATTCATCGAGCATAAGATGACCTTATCCATCAAAATAATGAGGATCTCGCCTTTTATTTAAAATATAATACCATCCACACACTTTATTTGACACAGGTCATTTGTATTCGCATTGAGATGTGTGAATTGCGACATCTCAACGCGAATACAAGTAGAAATAGCAATTGTTGCGAATGAGTGAGTGAGTATTGCGTTACGTCGCTTTCTGCACAATCATGGCAATATCGCGACAGAAGGAAGCCCGAAGTCGGGATGCCCTACTCTTTTCGAATGACTTCAATGGCTCTTTATAGTGCACAGTACACCAAGAGGGCTGCGAGGACTCGGAATCTCAGTCACCATCTAGCAGACACTGGATCAATGCTGGGCCACCGTTGTAGACGTTGGACCAACATTGTACCAGTGTCTGTGTGAATTGTAGGCACTTGCACCTGAAGCATATTTTCTGTTAATGGCGACCTTTGACCCCGGGTTGTGCGGCAAACCCCAGCCATGACACTTATGTCAGGTGAGTGAGTGAGTGAGTGATGTAATATCCCAAGAGCAGAAAAAATATATTTATAAATGTATTGATCAGTCTGGGTTGTTAATAGTCTTTAATTAGCCTGTTGTTAAAATGATTAAAAAAGAACGACACGACACTTTGTAGATGAACGATAAGTAGTTTTAAAATGAAAATTTTAGATCTCAGCCTAAAGACCTTCCATGAAAAGAAGATAAGTCTTTGATTTGTTTTCCGTTTTATTATAGTTATATACTCAGCCCACGCCTTTTCTACAGGGCGGGGGGGGGGGGGTCTCTTCTAACAACATAATATTCTGACCTATATCACGGCAGCATACGTTCACTATCTAAGGTCGCGTCAAAAGAAACCTTACATATGAAAGGCAAAACTAAAAGAATAAAAGAAAAGACATGACGGAGTCTAAGGTCACTAGGTGCGCTGTCAATGCGAAGTCAACAACTGGAAAATATAAATTACTACCCAAGATATCACCCGTGACAGAAACGTCAACCGTGTCGACCCGGCTCCAGGCTCTGGGCTCGAACTCGTGCTCCCCTGCCCTGTGGCCAATCATGGACAATTTATGTAGAGAAGAAAAGAAGCGAACAAAGGAAATACCGGTATATCATTATATCATTACAGAGTGTTTTGGGAGAACTCCGTTCATTGATTAAAACTCAGAAACCTTATCCCACTTTTACTCACTATAGATAGATAGATAGATACAGAGATAGATACATAGATATTTACTTGACATTGAGAAGTCTGCAACAAGACTTATATGGCATTGCACAGTAACACATTTGTTATATAATATAACATTTATAATTCTAGCAGTAATATACTAGCAGTAACATACACCTAGCATAGCAATATTAATACTATGACTAAGAGGCAGGTGCAAAGCATATAATACAAGTCGCATAATATTATCGTAATAATATAGACGTCAGAATCTGACGTCTACAGACGTCAGATTCTGACGTCTAAAGTCTGTAAAAGTAAAAATATTTCTAATAGTGTAGATCTGGTAATATTCCCGAGGTTTTAATTTTCGCGAGTTTCGCGAAGAAGACAAACTCGGGAATTCAAGAATCTCGCGAAAATTATCATTAGAATAGCGCTACTAAAGAAAAATAACAATTGGCGAATTCTAAACTTCGTTCTAAAATCAAAAATTTACGAAAATTTGAACACGCGAAAATTACCAGAACTGCATTAGTCGTAGACCCATAACATAAGTATTCAAATAAATCGGAAAGAGCTAACTAAGACATTTACGATGATTTCAGATTGAAAAAGACCCTTTGATCTCTATGTTTTATGCAAAATATGTCAACGCTTCAGGGGTTAAAATCAACACGGTATGCCGATGGGAGGACTCCCACCATTAACCCTTGCAGCGCTGAGTATTTTTATATAAACCATGGAGACCAAAGGATTTTATTCAATTCGAAATCAACATAAACGTCTTAGTTAGCTCTTTCTGATTCATTTGAAAACCTATGTTATGGGTCTACGGCCAGTATACATATTTTTACTCTTACGGGTATATACTTTAGTCGTCAGAATCTGACGTCTAAAGTCGATCCCCGCACTGAAAGGGGGTAATTTAATCCTTAACAACGACATGGAAATTTCACCACATTTTCATTCACTGCGAGATGTGAATTGCTGCAGCAATTTACATCTCGCAGTGAATTTTACCCAATTTTGTAAATACTCCAGTGTAATGTATCGATTTGAAGTTGACAAATGAAAATGAAATGGATCGGGCTTTAGGTCACTTTTATGCACATACAGGCTAAATTGGTCCAGGAGAGCCTCCTGAGGATGGTGAGCTGAGTGAGATGACACTGCCCTCCAGACACAGGATTCGAAATTCAAACCATGGAGGTCTGAGGTCGAGCACGCTACCTCTCGGTCACAGAGCTCCCCACAATACTGAGTTTTACGAGTGGATGGAGAAGAATTTTTTTTTCTTTCAAACTGCCGAGACCGGCAAACGAACCACGAAATCTAGCGTGAAAGGCAGCGGTGCTAACCACTACCCTAGGGCCGCCGCCTTTGAGACTAACAACGTTCTCATTTTAATAGATGTTTGCATTTTCAATTAAACTAATTTATTAGAGATATTTCAGATGTCACACATATATCCGTCAGTAGCTGGGAAAGAGTTAGATACCGAAGTATGAACACCTTGCTTATAATGAGTAATGACATTTTCAGTTGAAGCAATATCATTGGAAACGTGTGCTCATTTGTAGACAGTTCATTTCGGGATGGTGGCACATATCTAATCGTCAGTAGCATGTAAAAGGTTACCACCTCATGGTCGCTGTTTCATAGAGGACACCCATAAATCTTCACCTGGCCATTGAACGGTCATAAGAAAGTAGCGCTTAACCCTTACAACGCTGAAATATGTTTGTATAAACCATGAAAACCAAAGGGATTTTTCAATTTTAAAGCATTATAAATGTCTTACTTAGCTCTTTCTGCTTCATTTGAATACCTATGTTATGTGTCTACGGCATTAGAAATATTGTAACCCTTTTAGTGCGGGGACCGTCTTGATACGTCAGATTCTGACGTATCAAGACGGTCCCCGCGCTAAGAGGGTTAAGGCAAAGTTACGGTTCAGAGGGTTTACTTTTCTCTTCTTATTTGTATTTACTTTGAGATGTGAAAGACACCAAAAAGAATTTTATCACCTGACGTTAATAAACCACATGAACGCTCGCAATCTACTTAAATAAGTTACGTCGTCTAGATCGCATGTTCGATTGTGGACCCACATGTAAGGAGAATGAAATCAGCGGACGTTAATAGACCACAGGAAAGCGTACAGCCTGCTCAAAACAGCTACGTCGTCTGGATCGCATGTTCGATAGTGGGCCCACACCAAAATCACCTGATTTAAATAAACTACGTAAAAGCTTACAATGTGCCTCAAACAGTTACGTCGTTTAGATCGCATGTTAGATCGTGGGTTCACATCTAAGGAGAATAATAATCACCTGACCTTAATATACAAAGTGAAAGATTAAAATGTTCGACCAACGTCGAAGACGTTAGGCATTGTACAGATGTTAGGCAAATGTTTTATGTTTCCCGGGAAAGTACCATTTTGCATCTCTGAAAAATGACTTAATTTCCTGAAACCACCTAGGAGTTTTAGAACGCGAATTAGGTTCATGGAACTGTTTAATGATAACAATATATTTCTTCAATTGCCACCCACTTCAAGTCATCTTCATCCACTACAAATCGAGAATTGCTTGAAAGTGTTAAAACGGTTACTTCGTTCAGAGAGCGCATGTCTGATCGTGGGCCCACCTCTAAGTAGCTGGTTAATATGATTAGCGGCAAACGATGAAGCACGAAGGCGAAACGTAGACTTTTAACAAAGGAATAGAACAATTACTACAGATAGTGTCTGACAGTTTATTTGGTAACAATTTATAAGCAATAAATTTTGTATTTTATAAAAAAATGTAATGTGAGCACAAATTAGCTCAGGGGTATTTGAAAAATGAGATTGGTTGAATATGGTTGTGGCCCCACCTGTTTGCTGAATATGCGTATTATCGTTAGCGGTCAGAGACGACGTAGCCCATTTACAGTGATGGATCATACAAAAAAAAAAATCTGTAAATTAAATATGAATAGCATAATTAGTAAAGCAGGAAATCAGGATTTCAAGCTTAGTTCTCGAGCTAGAAGTCCAACAAATTCCTACGGACAAATTTCATACCGTTGGAAAGCCCTTAATGCCAGCAAACACGAGGCATTGAGCCAATGCTGGGTTAATATTGGCCCACCGTCTGCGACGATGGCGCAACATTAACCTAGCATTAGCTCAGTGCCTCGTGTTTATTGGGATGACTAGTTTTCAGAACAGAAAGTTGTAAAATAATAGCCCAGGTGGTTTATAATGAGCCTGGTGGTAATGAAATGAAACTAATTGGCTTTTAGATCACCTTTGTGCACATATAGGCTAAATTGGGCCAGAAGAACCTGCTAAGGATGACGAAATGAATGAGATGACACTGCCCTCCAGACAAATGATTCGAAATTCAAGCCCTGGTGGTCCGAGGCCGAGCACGCTACCTCTCGGTCACGGAGGCTCCCCCCAATACTGAGTTTTACGAGTGAATGGGGAAGAAACGTTTTTGCTTTTTCAAACCGCCGAGACCGGGAACCGAACCCCAAATTCTAGCGTGAAGGGCAGCGGTGCTAACCATGCACTACCCTAGGACCCCCGCCCTGGTGGTACCTGAGGGGTTAGATTGAAGGTAGATACTATGCTTCTGCTTCAATGCTTCAGTTGATATTACTATCAGCCGTACTGTGTACTCAACCGTGAGATATGTACACAACCACAAGAAAAGGGGTCTCCTCGCGTCAAATTAGCCAGAAATGAAGAGGAAAGATAGATACCATCAGAGCGCGAGGTGCCTACTAAAGGTACTCACTGAAAAAAGGGGCTAGAGAAAACAGATCAGCTATAAATGCTTGACTGCGAATGAATGAATGAATGAATGAATGAATGAATGAATGAATGAATGAATGAATGAATGAATGATTGAGGCTACGTTGCGCAAACTACAGACTAAACTGGGCCATGAGAACCTCATGGGGATGGTGAGATGAATGAGGTCTGATGCTCAGAACGCTACCTCTCTGCCACGAAGCTCTCCACAATGTCTGAGGCACAACACGCTACCTCTCTGCCACGAGAGCGGGGGCTCTAGGGTAGTGGTTAGCACCGCTGCCTTTCACGCCAGAGTTCGGGGTTCGGTTCCCGGTTTCGGCGGTTTAAAAGAAACAAAAAATGTTTCTTCCCCAAAGTCAGTATTTTGGGGAGCCTCCGTGACCGAGAGGTAGCGTGCTCGGCCTCAGACCGCCAGGGCTCGAATTTCGAATCCTGTGTCTGGAGGACAGTGTCATCTCAATCATCTCACCATGCTCAGGAGGTTCTCCTGGCCCAGTTTAGCCTATATGTGCACGAAGGTGGCCTAAAGCCCGATTCATTTCATTTCTCGGCGACGAAGCTCTCCACAACTGAATCTTTATCAGTGAGCGGTGAAAAGCGATCGCATGCAATTGTATGCTTCATATAAACATAAAAGTACACACATCACATGGGCCAGTGACTCTACAAGAACCCGTTTTCTTACAACGCAATCGTTTTCTTAGGCAATCACACATGCGTTTTGCTCGATCTCTTTGCCTGATATAACTCACAAGAACCATGTAAGAAAATAACTTTTTCATAGGTTAAAGTGCATAAACTATGTATTGTTAGTTTTGTGTGTATGTATTGCAAATACCAGGTGTTAAAATGCCTTACGAGGAGATAACTATGAAACCCACAAGTATATATATATTATATAAGAGGTTACTTGCAACCAAGAACAGACACCATTACACAGGACTAATAATTCTCTAACTGAAAATCAATTGATAAGGTCAATGATTCTGATTGTAAAAGTCATTGATAAGGTCCATGATTCTGACTAAAGTCACTGATATGATCCATGATTCTGATTGTAAAAGTCATTGATATGATCCATTATTCTGACTAAAGTCATTGATAAGGTCCATGATTCTGATTGTAAAATTCATTGATAAGGTCCATGATTCTGATTGTAAAATTCATTGATAAGGTCCATGATTCTGATTGTAAAATTCATTGATATGATCCATTATTCTGACTAAAGTCATTGATATGGCCCATGATTCTGATTGTAAAAGTCATTGATAAGGTCCATGATTCTGATTGTAAAGTCATTGATATGGTCCATTATTCTAACTGTAAATGTCATTGGTATGGTCCATGATTCTGACTAATGTCATTGACCCTTACAGCGCGGAGAGCGACTTTAGACGTCAGATTCTGACGTCTAAAGTCCATCCCTGCACTGAAAGAGTAAAATATTTGTAATGGCATAGACCAATAACATCGATAGGTAATCGAATGAAGCGAAAAGAGCTAAATAAAGGCATTTATGATAATCTCAATTTTGCCCTTGGTTTATATAAAAATATTTCAGAGCTTTAAGAGTTGATATGGTCCTATGGCTCCCCAGCAAGCATAATATATTTGCATAACATTTATACGACGTCGGCCCAACGTCTTCGATGTTGGACCAACATTGTATAAATGTTATACAAAGGTTTTGTGTTTGCTGGGTCACCATTCTGTGTGGAGCTGAATAAAGATGTCTGGGCCCGTATTCTCGTACAAGTTACGATATATCGTAGGCTTCTGATTGGTCGAGATGGCCATCTCGACCAATCAGAAGCCTACGATATGTCGTAACTTGTAACTGGACCACACAGAACAATATCACCACTGTACTAGAACACCTCCACCATAACAGAATGTCCTCGACCAATATTTCATTCATAGCTGACAAGTCACCAGGAAAAAAATGAAATGAATCGGGCTTTAGGCCACCTATGTGCACATATAGGCTAAACTGGGCCAGGAGAACCTCCTGAGGAACGTGAGATGATTGAGATGACACTGTCCTCCAGACACAGGATTCGAAATTCGAGCCCTGGCGGTCTGAGGCCGAGCACGCTACCTCTCGGTCACGGAGGCTCCCCACAATACTAACTACAAGTCACCAGGAATAACTGCTGATTTGTGGTAGTTTTACAGCTTGACCCTCTGGATCCCAAGGAGGGTGAGATAAAATAAGAATCCTTGTCCTGCTGGGACCGCTTATATACGCTTAAGGTAAGTTTCAAACAAACAAAAATTGCATTGATCATAGATTCCCTGCAAATTAAATTACTCAATTCCAGAGGTGTCTATTTCTCATGAATAGAAGTATTTTGCTTCATTTGAAGCTGGAAATTGCGTTAGCAATTCCGGTTTCAAATGAAGAAAATACGCTTCAACCATACGACAGTTAACTCTGCATCGACGTTGTTCATATAGAAGTCACCGAAATAATTAGCTAAACAATTCTTAACAATGACATCTTGATGACGTCTACTTTCCATAAATATAAGTATTTTCCATGCTTTACCCATATCCTGCTAAATTAAATACTTTAAATTTTCACCCAGTTGAAGTTGTATCTCGATACCGCCGCCCACAACTTCGAGTGGCTGAAAAGTCGTAATTATATTTCTTTGATTTGACACCAAACATTTGCAAACATTGATGTTTAAACATTCATTTCATTCACAATAAATGTGATTTATTCGGTTGAAATGACTGAACAATGGGAATATATAAATGTACAATTCAGCAAGTCAAGGATCAACCCTTGACTTGCTGAATTCTACATTTATATATTTTTATTTTTCAGTCATTGTATGCTGGCAATATTGATAAATACACTCACGCTTGAAAACACAGCCAATTAAAATATACTTAAATATTATCGTGGCAAAAAGCAGATGGAATACGCTGAAAGCGTCGCCCGATCTGAAAGTGATAATCAGTCAAATAACCGATTCCAGCCTTTTTTGTCTTTCAATCGAAGTAAAAAAAAATTTGCTCAATTGGCATAATTATGTTTTAATTCCTTAAAGCCTTTTATCCTAAACACGCATGCTCAGCATGAAAATGTGCTTCCGGTGTCCTGTCCGTGCCTGAGATGAAAGCATTCACTCCTGGAGCCAGCCAGAAATCTAATCATGTCCAGCGCTGGTCACTCGTGATGACCACCACCGTCTGAAGAGAAACGACACATTTTTTTTAATCGTGCCCTTAGACCATCTCCGGGAGTTACTCTTAGATGCTGACAGCCGGGCTGCAGTCAACTGTCATAGCTTCAGGGGTCCATTCCACGAAGAATCCTAAAATTAAGATTATTTCAACTTTCTTTTATTTTCATTAGAAAAGTTAAGATTAAAACTAAGACTATTAAATTTCTCTCCTTTTCATTAGAAAGTTAGGATTTATCTTAAATTTTCTAATGAAAATCTTAAAATTAAGATTAACTTAACTTTCTGCTATTTGCATTAGAAAAGTTAGGATTAATCCTAACTTTTCTAATGCAATCTGACTGATTATAGCACCATAGGCCTACCATGATCATGATGATAATTGTTCTGTAGTTGATCAACAACAACTCTCCATTCCTGGCTTAGAATGTAGTGGTCGGACAAAGAAAATAATGTAGTGGTGTGTTTTAACATTAGAAAAATTAAGATAAATTTTAACTTTTGTAATGAAAATAAAATAAATTTAAGATAATGTTAATATTAAGATTTTTAGTGGAATGACCCCAGATTTTAATCTAGTTTCAACTTGTACACTCATAAGACATTGTCCACCAGATACGATTCGATATTCCAACCCTGGCGATCTGAGGCCGAGCACGCTTTCTCCCGGTCATGGAGGCTCCCCACAATATTGAATGGGACATCTTTGTAAGATATTAGACAATGTTGTCATCAGTTTTTGCCCAGGTCCTGTTTCAATTTATGTCCTCATGTAATGCACTTTATTTTCAAGTGCTTCACTTCATTCTGGTGTATATGTGCAGGCTAGCTGGAAGAATAGATAGCAATGTAAAGAGTGAATTCCCAGCGCCGAAATGGCTTCATGATATGTATGCTCCTCTGGGAGTTGAAATGACACATATGTGAATGGCTTTCTATTGAGATATGAATATGAATATTGCTTTACGTCGCTTTCTGCACAATCATGGCAATATCGCGACAGAAAGAAGCCCAAAGCCGGGACTATGCCCTACTCTTATTCCGAATGACTTCAAGGGTTCTTTGACCTAGTACCATAGGCAGCACTGTACACTCCATGCTTTTGAACAGTTTGGAGCACTGTATATGCACAGCCACGATGACAAATATCCGCATTGACCGGGATTCGAAACTGGTACCCCCGAATGAGCCATCGAGGCCGGCGCTAAAATGGCTCCATGATATGTATGCTCCTCTGGGAGTTGAAATGGCACATATATGAATGGCTCACTTTGGAGATTCCTTGGTACTATACATCACTCTGACCAATCACATGGTGCTATTTATTCACGTTACCTTACACTTAAATACCGGAGTCGGCGTGGTTTTGTAGTATAGCATAGAAACTAACAATAACATTGTGAGATAAACACAAAAAAATGGGTTTTTTAAGATGGGATAAAAAAAATGTTATACGAAATCGCACGACTCTCCAGAGGGCATCCTCTAGTGCTGGGGTCATGACCTTTCATGACTGAGACAAGGGGTGACAGTGATTATGTGTAGAGGGCATTTAGATAAAGCACGTTCGGGGGGGGGTGAGGGGGACTGAGGGGGGCAAATACCTGAGAGACTTCGTCAAAAATTGAACTCTCTCTAACTGTGTCATGTTGACCTCAGACAAAAAGCTTTATCAGAGAAGTTGTTGAGATTTGAAGTGTTTAACCGAGGTATACCATGCATACCGTGTACTCTTTCAGCGTGGAGACCGATATTAGACGTCAGAATCTGACGTCTATAGACGCCATATTCCGGCGACTAAAGTCGATCCCCATCTGCTGTATGGGTGGTTGTCATGAAAGCGACTCCTGGGAGTCTTTTGACATTTTCCCAATTCAAAGTGAATAAACGACTACTACTACTGCACTGAAAGAGTAAAATATTTTTAATGACCATAGACCCATGACAAAAGTATTCAAATGAAACAGAAAGAGCTGACTAAGACATTTATTAGGATTTCAATATGAAAAAAACAACGTTGTTCTCTTGGTTTGTGTAGACATAATTCAGCGCTTTAACCCTTAAAGCGCTGATTTATTTTTGTTCAAACCATGGAGACTAAAGGGTTTTTTCAATTTGAAATCATCATAAATGTCTGCGCATGTGCTGCGCATTTACTAGTTAGGCTAGATATGGGGACCAAATTTCTGTTTTTCTTATTTTTAACATGGTTGTCCAAAATAAGAAATCAGGAATTTCGTCTCTATATCTATTAGTCGTGCTTATAAGTACATGTAATACAAGTGGGTTGTCATAAATCGCATGTAATATACTTGCGAAGTCAAAAAATCAAAAGAAAAACATTTTTACCAGCCTTGAGTTGAAAATTGCGACATAGTAACATATTTAAGACACCACTGAATGGATGAAGGACCATAGCGACAAGGCCATCACGTGGACATTGACATCATTTATTTAACCCCTTAAGCGCTGAATTATTTTTGCATAAATCATGGAGACGGAAGGGTTTTCTCAATTTGAAATCATCATAGATGTCTTAGTTAGCTCTCTCCGCTTCATTAGAATACCTATTTTATGGGTCTACGGTCATTTTTTTTTTTCCTTTTCCAACGTGGATATCGTCTTTAGAGGTCAGAATCTGACGTCTACAGACGTCAGATTCTGACGGCTAAAGTCGATCCCCGCACTGTAAGGTCTAACCAATTTATTCATTGGAATTGTGCATTGTGCACTCCCAGCAAACACGAGATATTGAGCTTTTGCATGTTCTATGATGGGCCAGCGTCGTAGACGGTGGACTAAATCGAACCAAAAATGGCTTAATGTCTCACGTTTACCGGGCTGGAACCGACCATCATGTTGTGATAATTTCACCCCAGATAAACCTTCTGCCAACAATAATATACACTTAATAGATTATGCCGGTGCATCATCGTAGTCAGCGGTTTTAATGCAGGAAGCAGATAGACTCCTATCTTTTTGTTTTGGCGATACCGCTTGATTTTCTTTTCAGTGGTTATCATTTACATTTTCAAAATATCCTCTTTGTGTCTTTTTTGAATATCTATATATCATGACATGATTTTAATTCTGTACGCGTTATCACTTATATTTTCATGTGATCTTACCAAACTAACTGGGCGGGGGCCCTAGGGTAGAGGTTAGCACCGCTGCCTTTCACGCCAGAGACCGGGGTTCGGTTCCCGGTCACGGCGGTTTGAAAGAAACAAAATTGTTTCTTCCCCATCCACGTGTGAAAGTTAGTATTGTGGGGAGCCTCCGTGACCGAGAGGTAGCGTGCTCGGCCTCAGACCGCCAGGGCTCGAATTTCGAATCATGTGTCTGGAGGACAGTGTCATCTCAATCATCTCACCATCCTCAGGAGGTTCTCCTGGCCCAGTTTAGCCTATATGTGCACAAAGGTGGCCTAAAGCCCGATTCATTTCATTTCATTTACCAAACTAAGTATTGTGTATATATATGTAACAAATAAGTCTGCAATGACTTTTATCAAGAATGACTAACAATTCTTCAAATGTTCTTGTTTCAATGACAAGTAAAAGGACAAGCATCGCCGGTACCGATTATATTCGTTTTTTACATTATTTTATAAGCATATTGCATTATCAGCTTTTAAACAAGTTGAATTAAAAGAAATTAAAAATAGTTGGCCTCCATTTGTCATATCTGAATAATTTTCCCTCACTTGAAGTTGTGGATCGCGTCAGCGAGACACAACTTCAAGTGAGTAAAAATTCCAATTGAATAATTTGGCGGTTAAAGGGCTAATAGACACGATAATAGTGGAAGTCTCATTTACTTATAGCGCATGTATTTCGTAGATTTCTCAGTCAATTCTCAACCGATTTCCATGAAATTTTGCAAGGACTATTTGCAAGTCCCCCGCGAAATACTGTGAAGTATTTATTTAAAAATATTGTATAGTTCAAAAGTTAGACCAGTTGGCGTAGTAAATTGCAAATTAAGATGTCCCTCTATAAACCCATTAAACTGGTTAAAATTAAAATCCCTTTTGAGGCTCTGAATTGCATTACATGCCAAGTGGTCTATCTTTACAAATACTAGCTAAAGTTTCACGACATTTCCCAAACATAATGCTTGTACAATTTAAAAAAATTGATTCTGAATTGACTGAGAAATCGGCAAAAACATGCTTCACAAGTTAGCGTGACTTCCCCTATGACACTTGAAGGGTTAACCCTTTCAGGCCTGAATTTACCATTGTCATCTTCATCCACTACAAGCCGCGAATTGCTGTCGCAATTCTCGACTTGTAGTGGATGAAGATGATTGATGTGGTTTAAAAATTAAGCAACATTACCATGTATTGGTAAACCAGATTCATGGAAATTTTCGACCTAAAACCCTTTGTTGTAGGGAAATTAAGTCTGTTTTCAGAGATGTCAAATGATGCTTTAATGCATCGTGAGGGCTTAAAGGGTTAAGTGGGTCATCAGATATAAACATCTTCACCTTAAATGTCCTTCTCCATTATAAGATCATCACACTTCAGCTGTCAATAGGCCTAAATACGCAGAATAACCCTTGAAGCGCTGAATTAATTTATAAAAAAACATCGCAACCAAATAGGGTTTTTTAATTTGAAATCATTATAAATGTCTTAGTTAGATCTTTCTGATTCATTTGAATACCTATGTTATGGATGTACGACCATTATGAATATTTTTACTCTTACAGTGCGGGAATCGACTTTAGACGTCAGATTCTGTCGATCCCCGCACTATATGGGTTAACCTTTGAAGTGCGGCCAGCGTTTTTAATCGCATCCAAACTGATTTTAGAACAAACAATATCAATCTGTGATAATGGAGATATATTTAAACGCATATTTAATTCTACACAATTACGTAATTGTGTAGAATTAAATATGATAAATAATCGGAAACTAACATTTAGCAATTCATTCTGATTCATTTGAATACCTATGTTATGGGTGTACGACCATTATGAATATTTTTACTCTTACAGTGCGGGAATCGACTTTAGACGTCAGATTCTGTCGATCCCCGCACTATATGGGTTAACCTTTGAAGTGCGGCCAGCGTTTTTAATCGCATCCAAACTGATTTTAGAACAAACAATATCAATCTGTGATAATGGAGATATATTTAAACGCATATTTAATTCTACACAATTACGTAATTGTGTAGAATTAAATATGATAAATAATCGGAAACTAACATTTAGCAAATATGCTAATTTTCACCCGCTTGAAGTTGTGGTTCGCGGTAGCGAGACACAACTTCAATTGGGTGAAAATTTACATAAGATACCTTAGCTTGAAAAGGGTGAATTATACTGTACTGAACATGAATGTGGGGATCGCGTGAGCGAGACCCCAGAAATAAAAACTTTGAATTAAATTTGACCGCGACTGCTTATTGTTGGCACGTAGTTTGTTAGTATATGAACCGTTTGTTGAAATTGGATGTAATGTTGATTTTAGTGCTTTCTCTTAACTAAATCACAGGACAAAACTTAAGGTTATATGGTACAGATGACATTTCACAAGCTTTTCAAATATTAAATGTAATATCACTCACTCACTCACTCACTCACTCACTCACTCACTGACTCACTCACTCACTCACTCACTCACTCACTCACTCACTCACTCACTCACTCACTCACTCACTCACTCACTCACTCACTCACTCACTCACTCACTCACTCACTCACTCACTCACTCACTCACTCACTCACTCACTCACTCACTCACTCACTCACTCACTCACTCACTCACTCACTCACTCACTCACTCACTCACTCACTCACTCACTCACTCACTCACTCACTCACTCACTCACTCACTCACTCACTCACTCACTCACTCACTCACTCACTCACTCACTCACTCACTCACTCACTCACTCACTCACTCACTCACTCACTCACTCACTCACTCACTCACTCACTCACTCACTCACTCACTCACTCACTCACTCACTCACTCACTCACTCACTCACTCACTCACTCACTCACTCACTCACTCACTCACTCACTCACTCACTCACTCACTCACTCACTCACTCACTCAATCACTCACTCACTCACTCACTCACTCACTCACTCACTCACTCACTCACTCACTCACTCACTCATATTGACAGTTTGTTTTATTGACACAATTAAAAAAATTTACTGTCGTATTTATCATAAAAATATATAGAGTAGGCCCCTATGTAGGCCTATATATAGAGTATTTATATATAACATGTACATTAGTTCTGTGAAATAACGTGTAAATCGTCATGATGTCACAAGTATGCCTATAGATGGCATGAAAAGTTTTGTATCAGCATTTCTGTGTAATTCACCGATCGACCTCAGATGACCCTATTGGTCAAGATTGCAATGTCAAGGAGAAAGAACGAAATTCGATGTATTTATAGATCTGCATATCGCAAAATAGTATTGCATGTCATCATAATGTTTTAATACGTACATATTAACAGATTTTATATTGTTTCTTTTTATATGCACTCTATTTATATCAAATTTTATATATCTTAAAAAGATATTGGTGTTTACGCTTTCCAGAGTGTCTTTTTTGCTACAATTTAAAATAATAGCAGCTATTTATCTCTGGTTTAGGTGCGGGAAACATGCATCCATCATGTACAGTATCAATATCATGTATAGTTCTTTTAATTATTTTAAAACATTTTTTACTTGTACATATATCTACATTTACTATTTTATTATATCATGCACTGTATAACAGAATGTATTGTTCATTTTTAATGACGCAAAAGTCTACACAGACTTTCTTTCGTCAATAAATATCTATCTATCTATATAGTTGTTAATATCTACATATGTCAAGAAGAAAGAACGGAATTGAATAGATTCGTAGATCTCAATGTAGGCCCAATAGCCTACGATCTTTAATATACAACCACTATATTATGATCAGCAATAACTACTGTTTCAACAATATATTGACGTCATAATATTGACGTCAGAGGTTTGTCATGTCTGCATGTTCTGCTCCATTATATTTGTAGAAACCATGGAGATCAAAGGGTCTTTTCAATTTGAAATCATCAGCGAATCATCAGCGAATTCAGTCGTCAGACTCTGACGTCTACAGAGTCAGATTCTGACGTCTAAAGTCGATCCCCGTGCTGTAAGAATACAAATATTTTTTAATGGTCGTAGGTCCATATATAACATAGGTATTTAAATGAATCAGAGAGAGCTGAATAAGACATTTGTTATGATTTCAAATTAAAAAACCCTTTGGTCTCCATCTTTTTTTTTATTTTAGCGCTTTAAGGGTTAATGCAGCTACGATAAATTTATTGTTATTGATGTTAGAAATGAAATGAATCGGGCTTTAGGCCACCTTTCCACCTTTATGCACATATAGGCTAAACTGGGCCAGGAGAACCTCCTGAGGATGGTGAGATGATTGAGATGACACTGTCCTCCAGACACAGGATTCGAAATTCGAGCCCTGGCGGTCTGAGGCCGAGCACGCTACCTCTCGGTCACGGAGGCTCCCCACAATACTGACTTTCACACGTGGATGGGGAAGAAACATTTTTGTTTCTTAGCGGCGCGAACCACCACCCTAGAGCCCCCGCCCTATAAAGCGTTGTAAGGGTTACAGAAATCACTTGAAATAAGTATTCGTCAATTTTTACCACCTGAGAATCACAATAGGCTACCGTAGGGAGAGAATCAACTGATTATCTGATGAACCAGAGAAACAGCTGTCAAACCTATTATTATCATCGATTGACCCTATAAGCGCGGGGTTCGCCTTTAGACATCAGAATTTAATGTCTACAGACGGCAGATTCTCACGTCTGAAGACGATCCCCACACTGGAATAATTCAAACATTATAACCTAGGTATTCAAATAAAACGGAAAGGGCCAATACTATTATGACAATTTCAAATTGAAATAACCATTGGGTCTCCATAGCTTAAAAATATTTCAGCGTTGTAAGGATTAACCCTTTAGCAGCCGAGTTCCTTTCAGGGTCATTTCAATGTCAAATTAGCAACAGGCTGATGGCGAGTATATTCGGGTTCGGCGGTATAGGTAAGAGCTATGTGACGAATATACTTGGAACCGGCGGCCAAATAATAAATCATTCCAGTGCGAAACAGCGGACCAAGTCTTGTATTCTTCCCCGACCAATAGAAGAGTGGTTCAGCCTGTCACGTGACGAGATCGGCCAATCACCGCCGTCATTCAGTTGTTATTTAAATTAGGGTGTACAATACCAGACTTCGGCCGAAACAGCTGTCATGACCCTTGTATTAGTAAATCATTGCTCTTCTATCCAGGCCTTTCTTGAGCCTCTACATCATCAGTTTTGTTTATTAATCATCTTCACTATTTGCTAAGCATTTCTGTTTTATTAGAAGAAAATCTGTTGAAATACATGTTTTTGGGGGCAAAGTATTCTCAGAATAATGTTCTCGCTGTTAGCTCACTGTGAATTCACCCTGACCCTCAATTCACTCACATTGTGAACCAGCACGGGCCCCGTTTCACTTTTTGTTTTAGGTCCCTTTTGGCATTGACATTAACCCTCCAAATGTTACCCTGGGGTCAGAAATGTTAAGCAACCCAAACCAGATGACACTTGTCAGGCGTGTTAATATATATCGATCAGTGAATTTGGTATCTAAGCCACCTCACTAATACTTTATGAAATGAAATGAATCGGGCTTTAGGCCACCTTTGTGCACATATAGGCTAAACTGGGCCAGGAGAACCTCCTGAGGATGGTGAGATGATTGAGATGACACTCTCCTCCAGACACAGGATTCGAAATTCGAGCCCTGGCGGTCTGAGGCCGAGCACGCTACCTCTCGGTCACGGAGGCTCCCCACAATACTGACTTTCACACGTGGATGGGGAAGAAACATTTTTGTTTCTTTCAAACCGCCGAGACCGGGAACCGAACCCCGGACTCTGGCGTGAAAGGCAGCGGTGCTAACCACTACCCTAGGGCCCCCGCCCCTCTAATACTTTATACAGCAGAACATGAGGCGTGGTCTAACATATTGTTGTATGCTGATGCGGGGTCGCTTGCCACGATGCTTGTTTGACGTGGTTTTCATCGATTATTGTGAATATTTCGACAGTATGTATATATATTTTATTTAAAAATACGTCTCCGGACGTCAAATTCTGACGTCTAAAGTCGATCCCGCACCGTAAGAGTAAAACTATGTCTAATGGTCGTAAGCCCATAACATAGGCCTAGGTAATGAAATGAAGCAGAAAGATCTTACTCAGACATTTATGATAATTTCTAATTGGAAAAAAAACCTTTGATAAAACTGATGTATTTTATTTAAAATGAATAGGTATGAATAAAATGAATAGGTATAAAACATATATGAATTTTAAAATTATGAAGTCGTGATTGGTATTATTCATACTGTGCATAATGTTTAGTTTGCATTGGTTACATTTTCATTTTTAATTACGCCAAATTGAAAGACTTGGGCTTATCATTGGACATAGGCCTCATAATTAGATATAATATTAGGGCTTATATATTTCTTGATCAGTATAGACCGTGGCTTTAACCCTTACAGTGCGGGGATCGACTTAAGACGTCAAAATCTGACGTCCATAGACGTCAGGTTATGATGTCTAAAGTCTATCCCCGCACTGTAAGAGTCAAATATTTCTTATGGTCGTAAACCCATAACATTGGTATTCAAATGAAGCGGAAAGAGCTGACTGAGACATTTGTGATAATTTCTAATTAAAAACCCCTTTGGTCTCCATGGTTTATATAATAATTGTCCGCGCTTCAAGGGTTGAGCGCAGACAATTTACTTCACCCTCTTGTTCAAGTGACATAGTTTCCACTGGGCTATACGACGTTGTTGCGACGTTGACTCAACGTCGCAACAACGTCGTATAGCCCAGTGGGTTATCAGTGATGACATATCATAATGCTATTCTGCGAGAAATGTGTTACAAATATAGCCATCTGGGGGCAATAATGACTCAGATTAAATTCAATCTTCACGTGCAACCTGGTGCAGCCTCACCACAGCTGGTATTATGCAACTGTTTATAAGCTTCACACGTCGCATCCCTGAAAACTCGATATTTGCACCCAATGCCGCTTCAATAATAATAAATCGTTATTCGTTCAACTAACATATTACATTATACAATTGTGAAAAAATGCAAAAAAACGAAGTTAAATCAATCTGGTGTCAGGTGTCTATATAAAAATCATTCTGTACAAACATACTTTAACATATCATTTAATTCGTCATGCAAGAATTCGACACTTTCATTCTTTACATTCGACTCAGAAACATTACAAGTTATTTTTTTATTGTTATCCATGTGTCGTAATTATTTACTTGAAATTTACTTAAACCATATATTGACATAATGTGATTGATATTCTTACCTGTGAACGATTTGCTGCCTGACATATATAATTGTGTGGATAACCGTAAAAGTGAGTTGGTATTTTTAATTTTAGACATTACATATATCATTATTCGTAGATGTAATTGAACATCTGTGTAGCCCACCGTATATGACGCTGGCTCAACTTTGAAACAGCATTGGGTAAATGTCTCGTGCTTGTCTAGATCGAGCAGGCGTAAACACGATACGTCGTATATATACTTGATTAACCATGGGAGCGCTGAATTAACTTGTAAACAAACATCGCAACCAAAAGTTTTTTTCACCTTGACATCATCATAAACGTCTTAGTTTGCTCTTTCTGGCTCATTTGAATACCTATGTTATGGGTCTACGGCCATAAGAAATATTGTTACTTTTACAGTGCAGGGATCGGCTTTAGAGGTCAGAATCTGACGTCTACAGACGTCAGATTCTGACGTCTAAAGTCGATCCCCGCGCTGTAAGGGTTAATCCTTTGCTTGCTGATCACGACACGATTCGTTTTTTGATCCCTTCCATTAGCCGATTAAACCAATGTTATTGGGGAAGAAAATAACTGTTAAAACTTTCAAGATTTGTAAATGTGTTGTCTCAAATTAAACAAATATGAGTAGTGTTCAACCAGTTGAGGTTGTGGATCGCGGTAGCGGGACACAACCTCAAGTGGTTGAAAATTTAAATAAATTACATTAGCAGGATTATGACTAGCCCTTACAGCGCTGAAATACTAAAGGGTTTACTAAAGGGACTAAAGGGTTTTCCAATTTGAAGTCATCATAAATTTCCGAGTCACCTCTTTCCGCTTCATTTGTATACCTATATGTTATGGGTCTACGCCATTAGACATGTTTTAATTTTTTCATTGCGGGTATCGTCTTTTCACGTCAGAATCATCTGACGTCAGATTCTGTCTAATGTCGGTCCCCCCACTGAAAGGTTTCAAGTCAATAATCTCAATATTTATCTCAATAAATATTCACCCTATATGTATTTTTGAGGTAGGCTCTATGTATTTTCTGAAGCTGTAAGTTTCTAATACATTCAGTTTTTCCAAATTGGAATTATTATACATTTTACAAAAAACGTGAGAAATATCTGGGTTTTGTATTTAATGTTAAAACTAAATAGGGCCCAATCTCTAAACATGTTTAAACATAATAACTTTTTTAAAACGTTTTAAATAATTGAATAAAACCATCTTGGTTATCATTAAATGTTTTGTGTATATGTTCTAAATCCTACAAATAAATGTTTTATAACATTTGCGTGCGATTTGTTCAAAAGGTTTCCAAAATGTTTTGTTTTACCTGGGGACCTGTAGCCCCAGTGGCTGAAACAGGTTTCAGCCACAGATAGACCGCGTACAAAATCGTGGGACATTTCTTTGGACTGTCATATCGGAAAATATCGGGGATTAATCAGGTCAAAAATAGTTTTTTTAGAATCAGTAACATTTCAGTCCCATGCCCGCATGCTCAACGCAGTTGTCGCACACTCATTAAAAAGTTATGGACATTTTTCGGACCTTGTGGTCGGGATCGCTCTCAGTCACCGACATGTTGATTTTTCGGGTAAAGCAAATACATCCATCCACGGCCTCGAAGAGGACGACACGACAAGGAGCCTGTACGTGGTGTTGAATTGCCGATCAATTATAAATAAGCCGTCGCGTAACAGTAGTGACAGACTTTGAGTGCAGCACTTGGACAAACATATGTTCCGTGCGTGGAGTGCTGTTAACATAACAAAAGCCATTAACAAAGCAAAAGTCGAACTCCCAACCTCTAAAACACGAGACAGGGCGCCCACGCTGGGGCAAAGTTGGGCCAGCGTCGTAGACGCTGGACCAACATTGACCCAGCACTGGGTTGTTGTCTTGTGTTTGCCGGGAAGGTGGACGTTAGTGAGCATATAAATGGGGGAGAGCAGGGCTATCTGAAACACTTCTCATGTCGCGCTCTGAAGCAGAAGATAATTAATAGAGCTGGAGTCAGTAAGACAGTAGGTGGCAATTTTTTAATGTAATAAATCACTTTGCTATCGCTTAAAGCTTCTATATTTAAAGAGACATGCACAGGTCTAAAATCATTAAAAAATCGGTGATTTTATTTTGGCTTTTTAATATGACCATATCATGTAAACATGTCGATAGACTAAAACTGCAACAGTATTTAAATTTTTGTACTGCGGACTTACCAGCTAGGCTAGATATAGAGACGAAATTCCCGTATTTCTTATTTTTTACATGGTTGTTAATAATTAAAAATCAGGAATTTCGGCTATATATCTAGCCTAACTGGTGGACGCGCAGCACACAAATTAAAAAACTTTTGCAGCTCTAGTCTATGGACATTTTTACATCATGTGGTCATATTATTAAGCTAAAATAAAATCACAGATTTTTTTATGATTTTAGACCTGTGCATGTCCCTTTAAGGGTTTTTCAATTTGAAAGCATCACAAATGTCTTAGTTAATTCTTCTCCGTTCGTTTGAATACCTATGTTATGGGTCTAAGGCTATTACAAATATCTATTCTTTCAGTGCGGTGACCGTATCTATACGGCAGAGTCTGACGTCTACAGACGTCAGATTTTGACGTATAAAGACGATCCCCGTGATTTCAAAAAATATCTTTCAACAGCTGTGTGTGTGAAGTACACTATGCAGGGCATACCATACCCTAAACAAGTGACAATGCATCAAAATGAGTAATTTCGCATGATTAATATGGGCAAGATAAAAAAAATAAAAATACATTAAACTTGTATCTTGTTCAAAATCAAACAAAATGTGACCAGACATTTTAAAATTGAAAAATGACGCCCACTGAGTTGGTCCTGATTAAAAGATTTCATAAAGGCATTCCTTGAGGCCGGTGACTCTGTAGTGACGTCATCTATTTATAGCTTAGACTATACTGTCCAAATGCAACTTTTGTCCAAATCCTCCAGGGTCTTTCCTACACTGTATGAAACTAGAAGTAACGCCCTAAGTACTGTTTTCGCAGATAGGCCTATTGATCTGCGAGAACAGTACTCTGTTCTTTATCATTGAAACAACAAGAGTGCTGACCCTAACGATAACCCCCACCATTAATTAAAGTAAATAATGGCCTCAAAATCAAAGGTTAAAAATACGTCAAAGGTCATAACCAGAAAAGGCACATCTACACCCCCTGAGGGATGTGTGTGTGCAGTATGAATACAATCCAGCAAACGATTTGCGAAATATAGTCTGTAAACTTAACTTATCATCCTCCATCAATTGAAGTCAATAATCGTCTCTATATCAAAGGTAAAAAAATAGGTCAAAGGTCATAACCCCCAAAAGGCACATCTACACCGCCTGAGTCTGTGTGCAATATAATAACAACCGAGCCAACGCTTTGCGAGATATCGTCTGGAAACTGAACTGATCATCCGCAATGAATTAAAGTCAATAATTTCCTCAAAATCAAAGGTCAAAAATTAGGTCAAAGGTCATAACCCCCAAACGGCACATCTAAACCCCCTATGGGATGTGTGTATGCAATATGAAAACAATCCGGCTAACGATTTTAGAGATAATGTTCGGAAACGAAACATAGAAGCACGGCTGCACAGGCGCATGGCCGCACAGCCGCACGACATGGTTATGACAATATCCCCGCCCCTACTTCGTAGGCGGGGAATAAAAAACTGAAAATTACAACAAAAGCTTTCCTACAAATATAATTGAACTGTATGTTGAAATAATATGTGATTGGTAATATATGGGAAAAGAAATACAGTTATTTGGCGCATTAACCAATAAGACATGAGACAACAATCACATAATATTGAAGTTTCATTTATGGCCGGGTCAAGGCCAAGGTTCTTAGTCACGTGACTTTCAGGCCTGTGCTATTTAGGCCGGTGAATAAATTTCTGGGTCAAGTCATAGGAAATGCGTCAGAGGAGAAATACAATACTGTGAACAACTCTACATCCGGGAAGTGACCTTTCAAAAATGCCTGAATTCGGGGATCATCCTATTTTCATCTAAAAATAACAACTAGTCACAAACATTCGCCACTGGGGCATACCAGAGGCTACATGAAGCTCGGCCACGCCGCGTAGTGTGGCTCTGAGAACCAGAGTAGGTAGGCTTAAGATCTGTTTTTACCCCTGGACAACTCGTACCACGGACATCTCGTAAGCAGACAACTCGTACCATGTCTGACGGTATAATCAGACAACTCGTACCACACTACGGGACAACTCACAGCCTAGCACATAGCAGTCTTTAGGTGTAAGCTTATCATATCTAGCGAATCTTACTCACTAGAGTGTTTACATACTTGATGTATATTTCTCTCTTACTAAGCTAAATTATGTATTATTGTGCTAGATACGTCTCAGAATGGTAATTAATTTTAGATATCTGTAATGTTTAAATAAAAACTTTAAGCATGTTTTCATTTTGTATACTAGGTCTGAACATTTGTAAATTTTGCGCTCCATAATTTAGCCCAAGAAGAGTAGATCAGGCTTATCCACACTGCTTAGCGACGAGCACTGGTCCACAGCTAATGGAAATTATATGGCTCGTATCTGCATGCGAGCTATCAAGGAGGTTGGAGCTACTAAACACCATTTCATGGGAACATATATAATATCAACATATATATCAAATGGTTCATTATTAGCATCCTTCAATGATCTGTGTATAAATTATTATACCTGTATATCACCAGTGATATGGGCATAATATAGTTTGTATTCTCCTGTGGGTATATATGTTACCCGGTATGACTGGGCCGCCTAACTCATTTACTGCGCGAGGCCCAGTCACATTGACCGCCATTTTGTTTCCACAGCCAGCTGTATATAGACGACACTTGCGCTGACTACCAAAAAAAAATTGAGACGAATATTTCAAGTGCCTACGAAAATTTTCAGCAGGCGTAAACTTTCGATCGTATCACATTTAAAAATGGAGGTCACTGTGTCAGAGCTTTGCGATGTCATCTGGCACTGAAATTTAGATCATTTATTATAAGTAGATGGTTTCTTTTAAATCAACACACAATTAACAGATTTATTTAAAAAAATGTGTCACAAAGTTACTAGTTATAAACATTGTAGGGGGGCCTATTAGTCTGAGAACCAATTGTGAAAAAGTGGCCTATTTTTCTATCCAGTTTTCACCAGAATGTAAATACCTTCATCCTATTTATTGTTGTAGAGGGGCTATCTGGGGATAAGAAACAGCCGGTTGTACCGCCGGTCAACGTCGCCACAACGTTACGGTCTCGTTGCCACAACGTTGCATGTTACGTTGCAACAACGAAAAAATGTGGACTCCCAATCATGTTGCCACAACGTTGCATGTAACGTTGTACGCAACCTACCAGCAACGTTGCTGCCACTTCTAATATGATATTGCTGCAACTTTTGATGTAACGTTGTGTGTTACCTACTGGCAATGTTTATGGTAGGCCCGAGATATAATATCATGCAGTTTTTCTTATCGTAATATATAAATTGCTGAAAAACATAATTATTTCCAACAGTTATAATGGCACTGAAAATTTAGATCATTTAATATAAGTAGATGGTTTCTTTTAAATCAACACACAATTAACATATTTATTTTTAAAAATGTGTCACAAAGTGACCAGTTATAAACATTGTAGGGGGCCTATTAATCTGGGAACCAATTGTGAAAAAGTGGCTTATTCTTCTATCCAGTTTTCACCAGAATGTATATAGCTCCATCCTATTTATTGTTGTAGAGGGGCTATCTGGGGATGAGAAACAGCCGGTTGTAAAGTTTTTGAAGTGTGCACTACCCCGTGATGACCGATTTAGTAAAGGTAATAGTGCGGACGAGGGGTGCAATCCGAAAAATATTTAGAAAATTAATATAATGGTCAATAATCAACTTAGACATATAATTTTACTACTAAAATGACAGTAGCCGATAGGTGTTCTTTCCTAAGAAAATATTACCATTATTTTGTTTATATTGAATTAACCCTTTGATCCCAAAGTCGTTTTTCAGTGTTATTTCTGCTGATAAAATCAAAATAATCAGGCGTGTGATATACAATGTAACGATAATTTCATTACGAAACAACAGTCATTACATTGGACCAAGCTTTGTACAATAAAGCAAAGGGACGTGTTTGGCTACAACTGAAAACAAAAAAAAATTAATGTTGCTGCTAGACTTGGCTCTTTTCATATTGCAATGAACTTCCTTAGTATCATTGGATCACACTTTGCTCAGTCCGGTTTCGTGGATATATGGTGGAAGCTGGAGTGTTCAGTGTATCAGAGCAAATCATTCATGGGAAAAACTGGAACCGTGGTGTTCGTGCTCATAAGCTGACCGTTGAAGATATATGTGGAGAGTAATATTACAATAATTCCGAATCTGGCACAACACAGATAACGAGACAAGTATTGGAAAATTTGATGCATTAGTCGCAGCCTTCGAGACGTGTTTCAGTAACAATGAAATAAATGGAAGTGAAGCGACAATGAAATCATTTATTGCGCATTCAGATAAACTGATGAATGTTTTACAGCAATATTTTGATAAACATATAGGCCTACGCAACCACATATTTGCTTTCTGGAAACAGCACATTGATATGGTAGCAGCATTTACTTCTATTTATTAGAGCTGACAGAGACGGTGATTGTAATTTGCATTTGTCAACATTTAAGGGAATATCACCCTGAATGATGTTGTATGATCATGTAAATTATGCAAGGTGGGCGTTGTTTATTTACTGGATATGCTTCAATTAGAAAACACAGCTCAAGAAGTACATGCTGAATTTATTGCCGAAAACTTTGTTGTGACGGAAACTGCTGGATTATTTACCCAAATAGCAGCAGATCAGGCGCTAGAACATATTAATAAACAGGGGAAAATCGCAGGTGGTCTAGTTGGAATAACAAAACTTCCAAGTGCTATGAATTATTTAACCCATTTGGAAGAACATGCGTGGAGCTTCTCACAAACTGTGTCATAAATTTTACTTTTCCCTGATGGTGTAGCAACATGTGTTGGACTTGTTTGTTTTGGACTTGTTTGTTAAACAGCGACTGCTACCTGATTCGACAGGTAATCTTCACAATCCGATCCCCCAAAACAAATCCAAAACATTTGCTAATCTGACAAACGTACATGTTGCTACACCATCAGGGAAAAGTAAAATTTATGACACCATGAACTATCACCAACACCCTTAGCTCTTGCGTCTTTGAATCAAACACTATGACCAAAAGACAAATCAGTATTAAACCACTTGCTATCTGACAAGCTAACTAGGAATTTTCTCCGCGACACTGATAAAAACACGTGTGTAATTATCGATGCAATGTATGCTGCCCAATCAATGGGTAAGCAATATGGCACTGTCACATTTGGGAATCTAGCAGAGTTATTTTGCTGTAATATATTCAGTCACCTGAAAGGTTATCAGACTAGAATTGACATTGTCTTTGATGATTATACAATACAGTCCATAAAATCAGAGACACGAGAACAACGAAATACAAAAAACGTAAAATAAGACGTATTATTGATAGCTGTAAAATCCGATTACCACCTGTTTAGCAATCTTTTATCTCTCTTGGTGAAAACAAGAAAAACTCTTATACATTTCCTGCGTGATCAAATGAACATGAAAGCCCAACTCATCAATGAGCAGTTCGAAGTAATTGTGTCTGGCTGTGATGATTTCCCTGCTTCTTCATCTCATAACCGCATGATTGCTAATTTAAGAAGAAGCTGACACAAAATTACTTATGCATGTACCTGATGCTCATGCAGATGGCTTTGAGAGAGTAGTTGTTAACACAAGGGATACTGATATTCTCATTCTTCCTAATCAACATGATCCCAGCAAACACAAAACATTTGTATAACATTTGTACAATGTTGGACCAACGTCGAAGACGTTGGGCCGATGTTGTACAAATGTTATACAAATGTTTGTGTTTGCTGGGATATCCCAATTGAAGTGTGGATGAATAGCTCCACCAGTGAAGAGAAACGATACATACCTGTTCACCAAGTACGTGAGAGCCTTCAGCCTAGTGTAGTTCATAATATGGGCGGGGGCCCTAGGGTAGTTGTTAGCACCGCTGCCTTTCACGCCAGATTTCGGAGTTCGGTTCCCGGTCTCTGCGGTTTAAAAGAAACAAAAAATGTTTCTTCCCCATCCACGTGTGAAAGTCAGTATTGTGGGGAGCCTCCGTGACAGAGAGGTAGCGTGCTCGGCCTCAGACCGCCAGGGCTCGAATTTCGAATCCTGTGTCTGGAGGACAGTGTCATCTCAATCATCTCACCATCCTCAGGAGGTTCTCCTGGCCCAGTTTAGCCTATATGTGCACAAAGGTGGCCTAAAGCCCGATTCATTTCATTTAGTTCATAATATTCTGGGTTTTCACGCACTAACTGGGTCAGATTCTAGCAGCCAGTTTTATGGTCATGGCAAGAAAACATCTTGGAGCACTTTTCTAAAGTATCCTAAATTATTAGATAGGCTTGGTCGTATACATCCTACTGATATGTCTGACATTGAATTATTTGTAATTAAAATGTACAGTCAAAAATCTACAACCACCTCCATCGACAATCTACAAGTCTAGTTGTTCCAGCGCAATAATGACCCAGAAAAATTGACACCCACACATGATTCCTTAACGCTGCATGTCATGAGAAGCAACTATCAAATCATGGTGTGGATCAATGCCAATGTTATGTTATGTTATGTTATGTTATGTTATGTTATGTTATGTTAGTACATGAAATGGGTTCTGAAATTTGCATATACTACTACGAGGAGACAAATTCTTGAGAAATTTTACCACTTTTTGTGAAAAATAAATAAATAAATAACAAAGATAATAAAATTTAATTGTTTATGTAATACACATCAATTCATAACTTTTATTAAGACAAAAATTATGAATGTAGGTAAGTTATTCGTTGTTTACTCGTTTATTTATTCATATTGAAAAACACCACTTCCCGGAAATCTACGACAAATACTGAATCGATCATAACTGAGTAGTGCACACCTTAAAAACTTTACAACCGGATGTTTCTCACTCCCAGATAGCCCCTCTACAACATTAAATAGGTTTAAGGTATATTCGTAATGAAATAATCGTTATATTGTATATCACACGCCTAATTATTTTGATTTTATTACCAGAAATAACGCTAAAAAACGACTTTGGGATCAAAGGGTTAATTCACTGTAAAAAAAATAATTGTAATATTTTTTTAGAAAAAAACACCTATCGGCTACCTTTATTTTAAACTACAATTATATGTTTAGGTTTATTATCGACCATTGTATTAATTTTCTAAATATATTTTCAGTTCGCACTTCTAGGCCGCGCTATGACCTTTACTAAATCGGTCATAACTTGGTAGTGCACAGCTTAAAAACTTTACAACCGGCTGTTTCTCACTCCCAGATAGCCCATCGACAACATTTAATAGGTTTAAGGTATATTCGTAATTAAATTATCGTTACATTGTATATCACACGCCTAATTATTTTGATTTTATCACCAGAAATAAAGCTGAAAAACGACTTTGGGATCAAAGGGTCAATTCACTATAATCAAAATAATGGTAATATTTTTTTGGAAAAAAACACCTATCGGCTACCTTCATTTTAAAAGTACAATTATATGTTTAACTTGATTATTGACCATTGTATTAATTTTCTAAATATTTTTCAGATTGCACCCCTCGGCCGCGTTATGACCTTTACTAAATCGGTTATAACTTGGTAGTGCACACCTTAAAAACTTTACAACCGGCTGTTTCTCACTTCCAGATAGCAGTTCGACAACAATAAATATGTTTAAGGTATAATCGTAAAAAAATACTAGTTATATTGTATATCACACGCCTAATTATTTTGATTTTATCACCAAAAATAACTCTGAAAAACGACTTTGAGATCAAAGGGTTAATTCACTATAATCAAAATAATGATAATATTTTTTTAGAAAAAAAGACCTATCGGCTACCTTCATTTTAGTAGTAAAAATATATGTCTAAGTTGATTTTTGACCATTGTATTAATTTTCTAAATATTTTTCAGATTGCACCCCTCGGCCGCGCTATGACCTTTACTAAATCGGTCATAACTTGGTAGTGCACACCTTAAAAACTTTACAACCGGCTGTTTCTCCACCCCAGATAGTCCCTCTACAACAATAAATAGGTTGAAAGTATATACAATCAAGTGAAAACGGAATCTCAAAAATAGGCCCCTGGTTCCTAGACTATATGCATATAATATACACCTAATTCAATCCTAAATATGTTGTGCAACGTTATCTTTACCCATATAATGTTATCGCGATATCAAATATAAGAGCATGGCTATATAGTCGACCATAATCACATCCCTCTTTTGGGAAAGAACATAAGACACAAATTGACACATAAATATGGATATTTATTTATTTTAATTATGGCACGTCTCATTCTGTCATCTTCCATTGGGTCAGTGATCCTTGCATCATTTTTCTTAATCTGCAAAAAAGTAAGATTTAGAACTAGAATATTGAAACTACAATATTTGCAATAAAAATTGTATAAATATATGTGATATTCAAGTTTTTAAAACTTGTATACCAAATTATCACTTTGGTTCATAGTATTATATTTTTTATCAACTAAATCAATAACAAAAAAACCCTAGTCATATTTATCTAGAGCGTGGCTACTTCAAATGAAAAGTATTAATTTAATAAATACATTAAAGGGACCCCTTGGGATGAGACATTTTCAATGTTGTCAATTTTAATTTATATGAAGCTATATAGCCTACTGATCTTAGCTAAAAATACGAAAAAGTCAAAAAACAATTTTAAAGCACCGAAAAAGAGCGAAATAGTTGTATTTCCAGGTCGTATATTGCCATGTAAACAAAACAAGTCAGCAATATTAAGCACTTTACATCACATATTTCCACGTATCAGACGGTAAGATCAGAGCAGTCGCTGCTAATTGGTGTCTTATAGACAGGACACGGGAGGACACACTTGCAGCACTGATTGTCTACCCAACGCTGGGCCGATGCCATCAGCATGTGGCCCAAATGCTGTGAAAACATTCAATCGTCCTTCAGGTATACAAATAGTGTGTTTGGGTTACTTCTGGTTTTATAGAAATGTTGATTAAAAATATTTGTAAAAATATAAAAATTCTGAAAAAAATAAAACATGATCCGTGGGATACACTACTTCAGTGCGGAAGTAAAAACGAAAATTGATGTCTTCCCAAGGGGCTGCTTTAATTAGAGATGTTATACTTGGGTGTATTAAGCTCCCCTCTCTTAGTAAAAACATGCCCTTATTTATATATTCTCAGTGGTTAATCGTACGTACAGCAGAGTTATAATCCCAGCAAAAACGGGTATTCTCCCAATGCTGTTTCAATGTTGGGCCAGAGTCCAAGACAGTGGGTCAGCATTGAAACAACATTGGGTGAATGACAGTGTCTGCAGGGAAGGCAGTAAATGGGAGAAATTACGGAACATTGAACCGATGTTGTTTTCATGCTGGGCCATCGTCGCAGACGCTGGACCATCAATAAAGCAACGCTGGGTTAATGTCTCGTATCTGATGGGGACAGTATGCATGTTTGACGCTCGATACACTGAGCCAATGTTTGCATAATGTTGAGCCAGTGTCGTAGATGGTGGACCAACACTAGACCAACATTGCCTCGGTGTTTTCTGTGGCGTTTGTGACCGGTAATCTCGCCAGGCTCTGATCGTACACTGCCGCGCCTGCACGCCAGCCTAGTGCACGCCTGTCAATTATTACAACATGGCGTCGACGACGACCCCCTCACTTGGTTAGAGTAATGCCAAGACGAGTCAATACAAAATGTGTCTAATATAACAATCACATGAGCCATACATTAGTTGCACGCTGTGCTATACATAAAACTAAACTAAATTGCTCACCTTAGAAAGCTGTTTGAGAAAAACTGATGACAATAAGTGAGTATTTGAGACGCCAATTGTGAATATACAATTTAAGGGGTCTTTCAATCTGTATTTTTGAAATAAAATAAGTCGCTTCAAATTATATATACTAGGGTCAGATATTGAGGGTAGGGTCTATGTGATACACAATTAAAATATCAGAGCTTAATCTCAAACAGATTTCAAAAAAAATATGTGTTCTTGTGAAGGACCGTAAAAAAAAATGTCAACTCAGCAACGAGTTATATATACATATTTGATCATTTTCAAATTTTAAAGATCATAAATTGCTTTGTATGATAGTTTAGTGATATGTTAGTAGTTATAACACTTTTTGAAATAAAAATTGCAAAGACAGAACAGTGATTTTATTGTGAAAATATATAGTTGCTGAGTTGACCTTATCGTTTCTGAGTTGACAAAACACGATAATTGCACGTAAAAGTCATGTTTTAAGCGCATCTACGAGATCTCTAAACACTTGAGCCCCATTTTCTGAAAAAAAAATTGGTTCATCATTATAAAGACCTTAAAGAAATGGGATCATAATAAGCTCAATTTTAAAATGTATTTCGGAGGCCATTGTACAATACATACATGCCAATATGATGAGGGTAAATTTGATTTAGAAATTTAACTAAGTGTTATTTGTAGTTTTATTTATGTACACAACTTCTAAAATACTCTCTCACTCTAATTCAATCAAAAGCAGCTTCTTTTCAACTACATTTCACATTGACGGAGTTAAAATTTCAGTTTTAATTACAAAAAGGGGGACAGAAAGCAGAATTCAGTAAACTCAGCAACGTTTTTGTTTTCAACTCAGAAACGTTTTTTCATTGTTGTAAAAATGTCTACATAAGCGAATACTCTCTCAGTCTAATTTAATTAAAAACATATTTTTTAATTGCATTTTACATTTATAGAGTTACATTTTTAGTCTTAATTATATTAGTGAGACAGAAAGCTAAATTTGGTCAACTCAGCAACGTTTCTGAGTTGAGTGATCAACTCATAAACGTTGCTGAGTTGATCGAAATAATAATGTTGCTGAGTTGAATACGGACAACATAAAACGATCTTTAATGTATTTAAAATAGATGTATCATTGCCCACCCGTGCGGTAGGGGGATGGCCATCATTATCAAGCACTTTATTCAGTTTAACATTTTTTCAATGATTTTTTGCTAAATTATGAGCGTTTCTGAGTTGACACAGAAATTGAATACGCTTCAGGGGTGATTTTTTTGGTTATAAAATAGCAGTTCAGATTGAATGTTTACAAATATTTCACCTACCTCAAAATAATGGGACTTTGCAGCTGTCTCTGCATATATCAAAGTAATTGAATGGTATCACACCACAATTTGAGGAGTTTAGATAACACTGGCGTTGCTGAGTTGACCGGTTTGCATGAGACAACTAAAAAGCCTCAGTAAATGTATCCTTGGCAACTTTTAATATTGAGTTTATGTCTGTATATGAATAAATTCCGTTGAACGTAACAATTGCGCTACAAAATAACTCGGGGTTAAGTTATTTCCATCAGATCTTCCATGTTAAAACAGTCTATGTTTCTTTCAGGTGTTAGATATTGGGAGACATTGCATTTGTGTACAAATTCGTGTATTTTAGCACATTGCATTTTGAATAAAAAAATATTCGTCAGAGATATTGGATTATTTTTTTTCTCAGTTTATCGTATTGCCCATAGGACAATATTAAAAAAATTCGGACCCACACAATGCATAAATTCGCTCAGAATAGCCAAAAGACACTAAATGACCCTTAAATTGTATATTCACCCCAATACGATGTAGAACAATTTTCAACTTCTCTGAACAGGAAGCATGTTGGGTCAGCGTGCATGCGTCAATTTCGGACCACCACGCATGCGTCCTTTCGTCGAGGCGTTGCAGCAACGTGGAGTAAACGTTTCACGCATCGTTGTGTTTGAATCCCATGATAACGACGCTTGTGACGTTGCAGCAATGTCTCAATAACGTCACACGCGACACAACCTCATAGCAACCAAAACGTAACGTTGCTGGCACGTAATGTGTCAGCTGGGTAGTCTAGTTGACCGATTCAAAATTATGATTGATTGGAATTTTGACTTAAATTTCTTTTTTTTTAACATACATTCTCCAAAACAGCATTATTCACCATGAAATTTTAAATGTTATTTTTAGTATAGTCTAGATCAGCACCATTTACAATAAATGAATCTGCCCTGTGTAAATCCATAAACAAGTCACTTGATAATCTACGATAATAAGTAAATTTCTCATCCATTATCGTCAAATTAGTCAGCTAGTTGTGAGGGTTCAACATCAACATATCGAAGCAAAAGGCTCCTCTGCTACTCTACACTGATTGATACTTTATTTGGCTTAGGGTTATCAGTGGTATATCAGTCTAAATGTCCCAAAGATTTATGTAGTGATGCATGTCTTCTTTTTCAAGTAATGAGTGTTGTGTCTTTGGCTGACCCTTCTTCCAGATCTGTTCCCCACCGGGACAATGTAGATCATCATGGTAAAGCTCAACAACAACACAGGATTCTTTCATGGTACTTAATTGTTAATATTTCTGAATCCCAGTGACGAAACTGAAAACTGAGTTACACTACGACACAAGCAGTGTCCAAGAAAGAAGCTCAACAACAAAATCAGGGCAGAGAAAGAAAGTCTGTAAATTTAAGAAAGAAGCTCACCAACAAGACCCAGTAACAAAATCAGGGCAGAGAAAGAAAGCCTGTAAATTTCGAAACCACTATGCCACTATACAACCAGTATCTTTGTCCACGAAATAAGTCAATGTACCAGAGCATTCTATTCAACTAGCAGTGACTGACCAATGCATGACCACAGCCCAAGCGGATAAACGCAGGTCAGCCTGCAATTATTGAAATTGTGTGGCATCATGCACAAGTGGGTTAACCCACATTAAAAAACGATAAAAATTTATGTCATTGATAGCAACAACTTGATCAACATACGAGTTTCACATTCGGGGTCGACTATTTGGTCCCTGATTTTGTTACCTGTCTGTGTTCATTTGTATTTCGTTTTATCATGTACTTCATGTGATTTTTTCTCAAACTCGTCAAAATGTGGGTTAGCCCACTTGTGCTTGATGCCATCCAATTGATCATCCAATTTTGCGATTGGCAGACAAATTAAGTCCGCCTTCCCTGAGAAGTATGGAGAGGGCAAAAGCATATGCATCTTTGGAGGCTTACATATTGGATCACCACATTCAGGGTTGTTAGTGATTGGTTGCAAGAATGTGACCAGAGCTTTGCTGAATGCTGATATTACAAGTTCTGGCAAAGAGACTATTGAAAATGTCTAAAGTCACACGCCCCAGGAATGCACACTAAGTCACAATGGCCAGAATCTATATGTTAATATGAAGATGACCTCGAGACCACATAATACCAGCTATACCAGCTATACCTCAGCTGGAGAATTTGAAGAAATTGATCATCTCACTACAATCGTTTTTTGCCTGTTAAGGTATGCTTTATGATACAACTGGAGAAAATACACCCAGAAACAGCTGCTGAATTCAGAAAGGCAATAAAACACCACATGACTTTTCAAGCAAATGTATTAACCAGGCTCACGAGAAACACAGTGCAATAGCGAAAGGGGACATGGTCTGACTTAAAACATGTCACGGCTCACAATAGATAGTTGGAAACAGCTATACCAATCTAAAAACTTCACACTCCATGATCCATCAAAGCATCATTTGTGAAGGAAATAAAGGAAATAAAGTCACTCACAAAGACAATCCAGGATCTTGGTAATCCATTTGCTTACAAAAGCCAGTACCGTGTGTCTTGAATACAAAACACATTATAAGGGAAGCTGTCACAAAACCAGTGATAACAGCTCAGGAATTGGGAAAAGAAACAATTTTATGACTATGTTGAAAAGAGGCTTGATCAGAAAACAGACCCTAGTCTATGTTAGAAACAGCATAGCACTGTTTAACAGCCCAACGAAACTGACAAAATCAGCTATCTCCCTGTGGAAATAGTAATCACTATTTTAAAAACTTTATGTTTCATGTCAAGTTATAGATCAAGATCTGTATAAATTCGTCCGCCACGAGAATATAACACATCCTTCTTAAAAATTGGAGGGATCAGGTCAGACACAAAATCAGACATACTTCCCTGTCTTGATAAATTTATACGACTTCCAAAAGCTCACTATATTGTACTTGGTGGGCCTGTAATTGTACACCTTCTAAAACCTATTGGTGCAGATACTTTTGAAGATAATGCTCAACAAACGTCTTCTATAATTGAAGTCATACGGGATGAGTATATGTCAGGCAGTCCTAATTTTTCTGTTCCAGATAGGAGGCGAAAAGTAACTAGAAGCAGTTTTGCAGCAAATACAAAGTCACCATCAAACTTACAAGAGTTTCGCAAGATTGCTGCACTGTTGACTTTGTGCCACATAAAGTGAAAACAGGTCCTTTATCAACAGTTGAGAAGTCGAGGAAAAGCCGATACACATTATTACACTCACTCCAATGCTGCCCTGGGTGACTACAATCCCTCTATTATTTTGACAAATGATTTAAAACGACCCCTAAAATGACCTGGCACCCCTTTTCGTGAGATCCTGTTTCTGTCCCTCTATTTTGATTCTTTCTGCTGCACACTTTCTTAGGCTTGTGTTGAATGAACTGGGGATTGCATTTGGAAATGAGAAAGAGCATCTCGTCATTACTGCCCATGTAATGGCTCAGAAAAAAAGCTCTAGCGGTTATGATGCTACACAAATATACCAGCCAAGTTAATTGGTTTGTTTGTGTAGTGTATATTCGAAACCACTGATTGTGAGTGCATTGATGATGTCCAAAGAGAACTCTTCACCTAGAAGCACAGATCCCCTTCCCTGGAATATCTTCTTGCAACTTCAGATCACTTGTACTGGTACATCCTACAGGTAGTATACGTGGCCTCACTTATCTTGGGTGAAGCTCTGTACAAAGATCCTGAACATCCTATTCACTCTGAACGGGTATGGAGGAAGTATCATGTTTAAAGGTCATTTGCAGCCGTATTGGGATTTAGCAGACCTCCCATAACACTACATATTAATGCATCGTATATAGCTTCGGGTGAGGGTAGGGAGGTTGATAGAAAAGGTAAATAAAAAATTTGCCTGATATTAGTCGCTCAGTAGGACATCTATAAAACACACATTAGGAGGATGTTTGGCGGCCATTTTGGATTCCTAATTATGTACAGGGTTGAATACGATTGCTTCAACATTTAGTGATGCCTTCTAAGCCCAAACCTTCACTTTTGTTCGGTATTTAATGATCATTTATTGGTGCATGCATGAATTAATGGAATTTTTATCTCTAAAACGGTTGATGTCGGCCATCTTGGATTTGGCGGCCATATTGGAAAAAGAAAGTTTGCCTCTGACTCAAATATGAAAGAGCACATCCAAAAGCACCTTTGTGCAAAATTCCATGCTTGCATGATAAAATGCAGACACCATCTTGGATTTTGCACCATTCTGCTGGGCTACGTGAGAGACCTTATGTCAAACACGCTATTGCCGGTTATTTAAGGCTACCACAGCCTACAGCAGCGCCAGCACTGATGCGAGAGCTGCATTAGCACCACAGTTGAGCGGAGGAGCCAGGGTAAGTCACTGGCAATCAGCCCAAAGATTATGGCCAGATACGAGGAGGCTGCAGCTTCCCTTGGATGATTGCTGTAGACTAGTGCTTCTGTACCATGCCCTACAGCATGCCACCGACGAAACAGATCCCTAATGACCCTCCCCGGATGGGGGCAAAAAGTACTACTACTAGCAATCATCCCAGTACCCCAGTTGTAATGTAGGCCTATACGTTTTTCTGATCTATAAGGTCGGGATCTGACTGTGATTTATCCCAAGTCCCCACTGCCGTAGTATTGGCATGAAGCAAATAGTTAATAAGACTGGTGATTGGTGTACGGGTGGCAGCATTCAACTACTGATCACTACCGTGTAAACACAAAACATGCGTAAAACATTTGTACAATGTTGGCCCTACGTCGAAGACGTTGAGCCGGTGTTTTACAAATGTGATACAGATGTTTTGTGTTTGCCGGGTATAACTTCGCTGCTGATGGATCCTTGTTCTGTAAACGTTTCCTTGGAATGTGACATGGAGGCTCACTTGTTGAAATTTATTTGGGTTAAGGAAACGCTCATACAGAGCGTTAGAAAAAAAAGCTTATGGAACATTAAAGAACCTTCCTTAGTTTTTGTTAATTTATCAGGTTATAGGAAGGTTCTGCAAACGTCATGAGAAAAGGTTGATGTCACCTAACAAAGGAAGGAACCTTCAGCGGTTTTTGCTTGCGAACACTCTGAATACACGTTGATGGAACACAAAGAGCCCATTCATTCATTCATTCAAAGATAGTACTTGATCATTAATAGCTTTATTTCACTTATTCCCACACTTAGATTTAGTTTAACCGATTACTTGCCGAGACATTTTATTAACAGTAAGGGCGGGGGCCCTGGGGTAGTGTGTAAAGTTGCCTGCTTGGAAAGCGGAGATCACAGGTTTGAACTCCTGTCTGGCATTCAAGTTTCAAAAAAACATAATGTTTCTTCCCTGCTCACTCGTAATGATTCAATGTTGTACAGAAATTCCATGACAGAGAGGTAGCGTGCTCGCCCTCAGACTGTCATGGCTCAAATTTCGAATCTTTTGTCTGGAGGATAGTGCGATCTCTTTAATCTCACCATCCTCAGGAGGTTCTCTTGGCCCAGCTTAGCCTATATGTACACAGGGTGGCTTTAAACACCATTCATTTTATTTCCTTCACAGTCAGCTGTGATGTGCGTCACATTAAATGGAAATTATCATTTTGTTTCCAAAAAACCTCCATTCTTATATTGAAGCTACAAACATCCTGCTTTTAACCCTTAAACATTTTTGTATATAAGCCATGGAGACCAAAGGGTTTTTGTCAATTGGAAATCATCATAAATGTCTTAGTTAGCTCTTTCCGCTTCATCATAATAAAATAAAAAAACAAATGCCATAGGTGTTGGCATACGTATCATGTAAGACAACGTCAGATTCAGCGCTTAAAATATTAACAGTTGTGTGTACATGCTAGTGTGACAATGCACAGCAGATTATTAATTTTGTGCTATGTACACATAAAATAAATCTAGCTGGCAATGGTCTGTCATCAGTTTCCAGCACCAAACTACCCCTGTGAACAGTAACGTGGTAATTCGGAGGTCCAAATAATGCAAGCCAATAACATTGAAGGCCTGTCCTGAACCCTACCCCCCCCCCCCCTCCCTAGTTCGCAGGCTGTAGCATCTGAGCTAAAATGCATGACCGAGAAAATCTCTTTGAAATGTTCTGTTTCTGGTGTCCTGTTATTCCTGTACATGTGGTTTAACATCCCGAGTGCGTTTGCTATCCGTTGGCTGGATTGATGTTCACCTCATGCTGTATTTGCTGCCTGCTAAGGAAAAATTTTAATTTAGTGCCAATTGAATACGTTTTTTTCTTCTAAAATTACTCGGAAGTAACATTCATTATCACACAAATAAATGCGTAGTAAGGCCGCTACCAGACATCAAAGGCACAAAAAAGCTCTATCCCCATATTATCTGTTATTAGCAGTCACTACACCAACTCTATTCGAATACTGGACAACTCAATTGTGATATCAGGAATGTTAAGCCAAATATAAGTTAAGTCCAAGAGACACGTTCATCACCAATTAAAAATAGGATGTCAAATCATGCACAATCAAATTGAACCTGCAAATTGTGTGAGGTAACAAAACTTATTTTTCTGTTCATTATGGTGCTATATGTTGCAGAGATCACTTTATATTTTTACAAAGTAAGATGAAGACATAGGCCCCTACCGCTGGGCAACCATATTGCTGCGATGTGTACGACACACCGTACATGTACACATTCACATAATTATGCTAGATCGTTCACTCGTTTGCTAATGCATTCGCTGGTGTGTTTTCTTTCATTCACTGTTTCGTTCGCTGTTTTTTGTTTGCTTGTTTGTTTGTTTGTTTGCTTTTCGTTTGCTAATTGTTTGCTTGCTTGCACGCTTGTTTGCTTGCTTGCTTGCTTGCGTGCTTGCTTGCTTGCTTGTTTGTTTGCTTGCTTGCTCTCCTGCTTGCTCTATTGCTTTCTTGCTAGCTTTCTAGCTTGCTTACGTGCCTGCTCTTTTTAGTAGCCCATATTTGTAATACGCATAGCCCCACAGTTGTAATTGATGGTTGTATTTATACAGGTAAATCATGATCTCAGAGACATTGGGAAGACGCTACAAGGTGACGATCGCTGGAATACTAGCAGCAGTGTGCATTCTCACAATCGCATCTAAAAATACCATAGACGTTAAATACACGGTGAGAAAACAACTGCATAACCATTTGTCCGCCAGGTTATCTTATTTAACATTTTAAACTCTCACGATGCATTAAAGCATCATTTTTTTTAAACATGCTTAATATTTCATATGTCATACTTAATATTTTCCCTTGGTTTTAGAACGGAAATTTCAATGAAACTGGTTTACACAATACATTGTAATTTTCTTTCAATTTTAAACCACTTCAAGTCATCTTCATCCACTACAGAATCCTGTGTCTGGAGGACAGTGTCATCTCAATCATCTCACCATCCTCAGGAGGTTCTCCTGGCCCAGTTTAGCCTATATGTGTACAAAGGTGGCCTAAAGCCCGATTCATTTAATTTATTTCATCCACTACAAGTCGAGAATTGCGACAGCAATTCGCGGCTTGTAGTGGATGAAGATGACAATGCTAAATTCAGGCTTGAAAGGGTTAAATATTAGCCCGACCCACAACTTCAAGTTGGTTTGACTTACTCATTTTTGTTGAATTTGACACCAACTATTTGACAATCTTGATGTTTAAACAATAATTTCATTCTCAAAAACTGTAATTTACCCTGCTAATAAAACACTTTAAAAATATTATTTTCATTAAAACGTCAACAACGGCGTTTTTCACCTATGCTTTCTTAAAATCCCGTTTAAAATTAACGTCAAAATATGAATGCGTGTTAAAAATATTTTTAATGTGATACCTGACTTTGCATCTGCTTGATGAAAATTCATAAAGCCACAAGTAATACTATGTGCCATATCTTATCATATGTTAAGCAATATTTTTTCACTGGTTAGCAAACATGCATTTTCTAATTCGATCATTATGGCATGTGTGTTCTGATATGTAAATTTAGAGTGGCATGTGTTTTTCTAAGTGTTGATGCACCACGGAGTTTTAAAAACGATCATAAGCTTACATGTCCTATCTCAGACTCAAATGTATAGAAATAAGTTATGATATTTATTTTAGTTTACTAACAAGAATATTTTTTATTTGTCTCAATAAAAAGCGGCGACCATCTTGAAATTGTGTTTGAAATATTGGTCAAATTATATAAGAGACACAATAAATGAATTTCGACTTTATATTTCTTGAATAAACCATTATATTATTAAAATATGACACTCATGAAATGCCTGATATGTCATTATATTGTCAGGATATTACAATATTATAATAATTCGACATTACGATTTCAAACAAATTATTATAATATCGACATTAGATTTCATATAGATATGTCTGAAAACATGTGTGACGCTATGATGTCAACATATGACAACACATGTTCTAATTTTATACTACAGAGGCACAATATAATTATACATGTATACAAGAGTCAAATTTAAGACTCGACATTGAAGAATCATTCAGCTTCAAAACGCGCATGCCTGGGACGGTCAAGTGTAGGCCAACAGTAGCCTATTGAGTACAGATTGACGGCATTAATATAGCCACTGAACTGATTACAAGATACTACTCAAACGAGACATTGATCCAATGCTGTTTTAATGTTAGGCCAACGTCTGCGACGCTGGCCCAACATTGAACCAACATTAGATAAATGTACAATGTTTGAGAGAAAGTCCTCCTGCCCAGCAAACGCAAGACATTTGTATGACATTTATGCAATGTCGGCCCAACGTCTTCGACGTTGGTCCAACATTGCATAAAGTCATACAAATGTTTTGTGTTTACTGGGTGACAATACAAACTTGGGGGTCAAGCAGTTTCCAAATCCCCGCAGTAATACAGTCAGTTTGTTTGCAAGTAGGCGACCAAGTAGGGGCAAAAGACAAGGGCTTTGAATTATTACCTCATAGATGTCGCTCAAGTATATATGAACTTGCTGTGATTTGAGAACTTGCTCTTAATGAGGCTTTGGGTATGAAACGCATATTTAGTATTATTATGGAATAGGGCCTTGGCTTACCCACAGGCACTATTGCCTTCTGGGGGACCCTTGTCCCGCGAATTTTGACAGTTGACTACACCTTTAAGTTTAGGCATGTCAGCAAATGTCATAAAAATGTTGAAATATGACGATAAAGTGTCATGATATTACGCCATTGTGTCAGCATATATATGACACTATAATGTCAATGTAATTATGACATTTAAATTTTGTAATATTTTACCATGGTGGCATAATAGATCGAAAGAAAAGGTAATTTAGGATGAAACATTATGATATAATGAAATTGTAATCATTCTAAAATTGACAGCAGACTGCAACGATCCCATGCCTTAAAAATTGGTACTATATGTACCCCCCCCCCCCATCTAATGCAATAATATCGTATTGCATTGACACGTTCATGGCCAAACGGGTTATGACAGGATGTGCTACTATTTCCATGATATATTCAGATTATTAAGTTGAAATGGCAGAACATGACAGTATAACTCCAGGTTACAACACAAAAACGGTATGCCATATCTACAAATAATACACCAACAATGAAGTCGTTTCTTTATTGTACTTCGTCATTGATCAGTGCTAACTCATATAAATGCTCTTGTTGATTATCTTGTTTTCATTGATCACGATCTAGATGTACATAAATTTATTGTAACCTGGATGTGATTGATAATGACGTTAAAAATAAACTTTTAGCTGTGGGCAAATCACTGAATTTTGACTTCATGAATTATTAAATGCAGCAGCTCCGTAAAAAAGTATGTCCATTAGATCATTAGAGACATGTGCGACATGAATATGTCAGCTCTTAAAGTCCCGTACCCAGGCAAATGCCATGTTTTCGTTTAATCCCTGTTATATCTTTTTGTGTGTTTGAATGAGTGAAGGCAGCATTCCGATAGGTTACAATTTATAGAAACATCCGTTGGCAACGTAGTCAAAATGTCGGTCATTACATTTTTGTCTTTTATACTCACCCATATTTAATGCTGTAGCTATGTTTCAATTGTTTGACAGGAAAGTGTTATCGAGTCAACGATTTAATTATTTCACTCGAAAGATTTTTTATAATTTACTAGCCGTTATCTATGACAAAAAGTTTTTAACTCGTATTAGGATAAGTGTGTAAGTTCTCAGATGTATCACATGCCAGTTTAATTACAATGCCATCTGAAAACCACAGCATAACGGCGCTTTCCCTACGGGTCTCACATTTACAAACATGTGAAAGGGTCAACACTTCTTTACTCGGCCAATTGACATGTTGAGCTCAATCACAGAGTCAAACCCTCTCATTAACCTCGGTATTATGTTGACTTATAAACTTGACATTATCAGAGGCCAAACATTTATCCAAAATAAAATTTTAACTGTAATTTGAAACAGGATCTAATACTTCCCATGAATTATAGTACTGGAGGCTGGACTTTAAGTGTTGCATCATTCTTTGACATTTTGTGATTCTTTCGAAGCTGATATTAAATCTGAAAAATACTAACGATACATACGTAACAATACATAGCATTAGCAAAATGGAGAAAAACTTGAAATATCTGATTTTCGCTAGCGATCGTAATATTGCAAAATAGATTTTTCAGTTTTGCTTGGGACTTTTCAGATATGTTAGTTGGAAACTAGATATACCATAATCAATCCTAAAACCTTTGTTAGCAATTTGTCCAGATTATTTTGCCAGAATGACCAGGTATCTATCTGATCAGTACAATCAATTGATCTAGAGCCAAAAGGTAATGTTTGAATTATCACTTAAATGTTAGGGTAAATATAGATATCACTGTGGTCACATATAAACATGCTTCTGCTTGAAAAGGTCTTCGTCCTTTCTAAATTGATCAGCTTTTAGTTGCGGAGTGGCGTGTCGATATTGAAAAAGGTGTATTATGAATGAAAGTAAATATGTAGTAAACATTTATAACATGTGTGTTTCCTGTTATTTCAGAACCCTGAGCCACCCTTGATAGCACATAATAGTGCGATGAGCTTCAGAAATATGCTACCGCGTAGTGAAGGTCATCTGAACGAAGCGGGTTCTAAGATACCAGATGATGACATCACACAGAGTGAAGCTAAGCAAATAAACAGAGAGCAAGAGCCAGAATCTTTGGCGCAGAGACTACCAAATGCCCTGGTTATAGGCGTCAGAAAATGTGGTACAAATGCCTTAATCAACTATCTGAACCTCCACCCTGACATCGTAGCTTCTACTGAGGAAATTCACTATTTTGATGAGAATTATAAGCGTGGTTTAGAGTGGTACAAGCAGCAAATGCCTTTATCTAAGTCTCACCAGGTTAGAATTGAGTCATCTCCTAAATACTTTCACGATGGAAAGGTAGCCAAGCTCATTAAGGCTTTTAACAACAGTATTGCTTTGTTACTGGTTGTACGTGATCCTGCAAAGCGCATTATATCAGATTACTCACAAAGAGTCGACCACGGATTCGAAGACAGGCAATATACATTTCAACAGATGGCATTCAAGACAGGAAAGAACAAATCAGAACAAGTGAAAGAATCTTATGAACCCATACAAATTTCTAAATACATAAATCACTACACACGTTACCTGAAGGAATTTCCTCGGAGTCAGATTCACATTGTGGACGGAGATAGATTGGTGAGCAATCCCGTGGAAGAAATTGGACTTGCTCAAGATTTCCTGGGAATCGGTCGCAAAATTACTGATGACAACATTTACTTCAATGCCACCAAGGGATTTTTCTGCATGAAGGATTACAATAATAAAAGTTATTGTTTGTCATCTGAGAAAGGTCGTAAACACCCGGATGTATCTCCATCTGTCATTGAACAACTTCACCATTACTTTTATCCTTATAATCAACAATTCTATGAGGCAGCGGGTAGAATATTTAATTGGGATAGCTAATGATTTAATTGTGATAGCTAATACTTTAATTGAGATAGCTAATGCTTAAATTGAGATAGCTGATCCTTTAATTAAGATAACTAATGCTTTAATTGGAATAGCTAATGCTTCAATGGGGACAGCTAATGCTTTTTTTGGAATAACAAATGCTTTAATTGACATAGCTAATGATTTATTTAGGATAGCTAATTCTTTAATTGAGATAACTAATGTTTTATCTTCCAAGTTATCTTATTTAATTTTTCACTCAGTTTAAGTTGACTCGCCACGAGGACCCACAACTTCAAGTGGGTGACAATTATTTATATTTGTTAAACAGATGACCAGAATTTGCAAATCTTGACGTTTAAACGATCATTTCATTCCAATTAACATTCATTTAACATTGCCAATATAAAAAGGCTGAATCATGTTAAAGAATTTAGTACTAATGTAGGTGCTTTGTATCCACTTGTAAATAAATCCTTCATGCGAAACAAAATACAAATATTTGGTCTCGGAGACAGAAAATGTTGTCCTTGTTTTAATTTGTTAACCTTGAATATATATACCAAAGTAGTAGTAGTAAATTATTGCTTTACGTCACTTTTCGGCACAAATGGTCATTTAAGTGACATTGTAATACGATAAAAACGTTGTAGTCAATTGATGAGATGAATGATGTAGGCCTACAAATGATGATGTGAGGGTGGAGCTGATAGGGCATGGTGGGTTATTGAGAGCGTTTTCTTTCGCTCGCCCGATAAAAGGTTCTGGGCCTGTGTAGAGGACTTACCACCTGACGGACCAAAGTGGTAGTAGTAAATTATTGCTTTACGTCACTTTTCGGCACAAATGGTCATTTAGGTGACATTGTAATATGATAAAAACGTTGTAGTCAATTGATGAGATGAATGACGTACAAATGATAATGTGAGGGTGGGGGTGAAAGGGCATGGTGGGTTATTGAGAGAGCGTTTTCCTTTACTCGCTCAATACGGGGTTCTGGGCATGTCTAGGGGATTTACCCCCGGACATGACCAGATGGCCGGAAACTTGGGTTTCGCTATGCAATTTAATGCTGAAACTCTGTGGCATTTCGCCGGCTCCGCTTTCCTCGGGTTGAATAGTCCCCAGAGTAACAGAGTTCCTGCACTGATGCGAGAGCTGCATTAGCACCTTTGTCGAGCAGAGGAACCAGGGTAACATACTGGCAATCCTCCCGAAGATTAAGGCCAGATTCGTGGAGGCTGCAGCTACCCTTGGATGATTGCTGTAGACTAGTGCTTCTGTGCCATGCTGTACTAAGCATGCGACAGACGGAAGAGATCCCTGTGACCTTCCCAGGATGGGGGCGAAAAGTACTACTAATATCAATCCTTCCATTACTCCATAGATACCAAAATTATGATTCTACGTCTATAAGAATTATATATTTTGCCCTAATTAGATCTTCATGATGGCGATTTGGCAAATGACCGAAACCTGTAACATTTTTTCTGGCGACATCAGAAAAAGTGGCATATAATTCCCAGGGAATGTGTCATATTTGTATTCAAGCCATTTATATGCAAATGGAAATTCAATAATTACATGCCAATATATTAAATGCTCTGTCATTATCCACACAATGTTGCAACAACAACAAAGACTGCCCACTGCCCATATCCTACAAACGCAAACAACGAGGCATTCCCATTGGAAAACACATTATTACTGGCCGCCCACTGACCGCCTTCAAATGGTAATCATTTAACATAATACATCCAGCCCTACCTCGGTCACCCGTTTTAAAATACATCCATGACACGAACAATGAAATAATTAGGAAGTAAATGTGCTACGGCATTTGTCAAAATCTGATCTGTTAATGGCGCCCTGTTATTTGGACTGTCATCCTGGTAACTGGTCCACCTAAACCACAGAATGCATGGTTAAACATGGTTGAAAATCCGAATAACCGGTGATAATACACAGTTCATATTTGAACTGCCAGTTATTCCTATTTTCAAACATGCTTAACCCATCTTCCACAACAAGTTATCTTACCCACGAGCACGCAGTGCGATACTTTGTTTTATCGAGCATAGGGTCCAACTATTTTAAATAACCAAATACCTTGAATGTCGCGCGTCGCAAGACCGGCAAATCAATCAGAGAGCCCTTGACTAGGCGTTGACAGCTGGCTGATAGCATAGCGTGCTTGTTTTCGCTGGTATGATAGATGAGATGAATAGAAAAGCTCAGAATTTCACGCCGATGTCATTGTGTTCCCAGCTTGATGAATGGCGAACACTATATGATTACTGGCCATCATTACGAAATTTGGTACAGACAGGTAGGTAGGTAGGTAAGTAGGTGGGTGGGTGGGTAGGTAGGTAGGTAGGTAGGTAGGTAGGTAGGTAGGTAGGTAGGTAGGTAGGGAAACAGTTGACATCATGCTTATTTGATCTAAAAAAGACGTGTCGTGAGGCTTGTAGAAAGGTATTAAAACCAGCATACTGTTATTTTACATTCTGCGTTAACACACTAAAATAACTACAGATCATCTAATAGGCCTACTGACTGCTAAATGAAATATATAATGAAAATCCATTAACCCTCTGAAACCAATATTCATACTACCACCCTTCTGAAATACATACTCCCACTGTATAGGAAAGGTCCAAGGGGGGGAATACAAGGCCCTAAGAGTCCAAAGGGTCCACGGGTAGATGACTGATGGGGAGCGGGCTTGACCCCTGTGACCTAGACCAGCAGGGGTTAGGGTGTAACCTGATACAGTTAGGTCAAAACGTTGGGCCAACATTAAAACAACGTTAGGGGTTTTGCCAGCATTGACAACGTTAAAACGACTATACGACAATGTTGCCATCATTAAAAGCGTTAAAACAACCATAAACCGATCATTTATTACATGAATGATGGTTTTCTGGTTGGCCAGCGCTCCCTCTACTACTTCTATTGAAAACCAATAAGTTATTCAACAGGGGTCAGCACTGAATGTGTGGGTGCCGTGGACGACACTAAAAAATCTTGAATTCAAAGTGAATCAATCTATAACACTAAGTACTATGTTGGCTTGATTGGGTGTCCGTGCTGTAGACCCATTGAAAATGTCTCAGACTCCAATGTTTACAAAAATACTACATCATTTTTGAAAAGCTTTATTGGTGGAATAATTATGGGAGTAAACTATTTTTTATTATCTTAGAGGTTTAATAGTTGTTGACTTTTTACTAGACCACACCATTTCAAATACCCATGGGAAGACAGACAAACAGATATAATACATATTGACGTGTCAATGTGGAAGATAACGCTCTGAGAAGAAAATTAATTATATTTAATCTTATAATCTAATGTTATTTAATCGTATCCACATAAATGTTAGAAACTTTTGGCTACTCGCAAGATATGATGACATCTTGTGCTCCGTGAAATCACCCCAGTTAACATAGATTGAGGTGCGACGTTATAAACGTGAATGAGCGGTGTGATAATCTACACCGACCCTATGCATGCTATGGCATTGTTACATCACACTATAAAGACTAGGCATGAATAGTATAGACGGTTTTTTTTAGCAAGTACGTTGTTCTCTTTCATTTAAAAATATGTTTATATTCACTAAACTAAGCCAGCATTAAGCTAGCACTGGGAATCGACGAGATTGTATCGCTCTCCTATTGTAACTATTATACAATGCAGTATTGCGTTCGGACGCAGACTATAGCATACGGCTGTTTCAATGCTGGATCAACATCGTGAGAAGCTCGTCACCTTTGTACCCGTTATCACCTGTCGTGTGTTATCAGTGTATATATATGGATGTACTGTATATGTTGCGTAAATTGATGTCACACTAGAAGACCTGATAAGCGTAATGTACTGGCAGTGATTGTCACCGCATATAGACATATCCAGATTTTCCGTGCTCTATGAACCACTGTGTTTTTTTTCCCCATGTTGAAAGTGTTGAGAACAATAATTGTGAAGTAACAGTTCACTCGGCGTTGACGCATTTCAGTGGTTTACAAATTCGTCACGAGGTAATATACTCCACTCTCTCCCCTAAGCTCTGATGAATTATGTCATTAGTTTGTTTTATATCAAGCCTTATTAATTTACTTTATATCAAGTGTTAATATTTATTTTATTAGGACTGGCATGCGGCCGGTATCCTATTATGTTTATTTTGCCAGAGCTTGTGTCCTATTTTAGGGGAACTTTGACGCCGGGATATTAAAGCGGTCACCAGCATAATGCAGCAGTCAGAAAGCACGGTACAATCACCCAATGCTGTTTCAATCAAAGACTAATGGTCAACATTGAAACAGCATTGGTTGAGTGCCAAGTGTTTGCGAAAAGTATACAACAGACTCGATGATAGTTTAGTGTTGGGCCAGAGTCGTAGACGAAGACCGGCATCAAGCCAGCAATGGGCTGCAATGCTGGCCCAACATTGAACCGGAATTTGGTGGGTAGGCCTACATCGTCTGTACGAGGTACATCGTAGGCAAGTATTGAATGAATGTTGGCCAGCACCGGCGATGGTGGTGGAAGGAATACAGGTCGAAGATATATTTGAACTTGTCTCCGTTGTTCTTATCTAATTATATCCTGGACATCTAAGATTCTGGTACATGAAGAAGACCAATACACTGATATTTTGTCAATACCACTCAAATAGACTAAACCCGGGACTCGGAGTTCGGGAACTCGTTTTCTTGTTTAAAATTAGGTTTTACCATTTTATTTTTTATCAACTATTATTGTTTTATATTAAGGTTGTTATCTTATTATTTTATACTGCGAATTTACCAGATTTTAACCATTATTTAAGATACATTAGTCATTTCTTATTAAGAGCATTTGGCATTTGTCTCTGTCACCATGTATTTGGCCAATGCGAAGTTGTTCGCCGCTGGTTCAGTAAGACAACTGATCAATTCACGGTGCCTTCTAATTATGAAGACGTCAACACACCAGCACCAACCCCACCTCGCCACACTTCTCTGACCATGGCTGAAGAGCAGCCAGTGTCATAGGAGCAAAAAGAATCTTCAGCTGATGCAGCACCAACACATTTCCCGGGATTCATGGGTTAATGATCCAACTCCATAATATGATTATTTCGCAGACAATTTCCATACCGTTAAAACTAAGAGCGGTGTAGTTCAGATACGGCGTTTGTACATGTTGAAACTATCAGTTCTAATATGTTTAAACTAAAACTGTCTAATGACGTGATTAAGAAACTCAATCAGTTAAAAGTGATATATCAGAATGCAGGTGAAGGTATAGATGTCAGTTATTAAGCGATTTGTTAAATGAACAAAGATATTCTATTGTTAGCATTGTTTTTTTAATTTTAATTACTTTCATAATTATTATTATTGGGAATCGTGAGGACAGTCGTTTGGGAGCTGCCACTCCCTCTCTAGCGGGGAGTGTTAAAATCAGCGCACTGTTGTCATCATGATCAGGTTGTGGGCCGCAAATGCAGAGTGGCGGACACCCATAATCCTGCCACGATCGGCCCAGCATCTAAAATGTTGGTCTGACTTGGCAGGGTTATTTGTGAGATGTGTGAGTATTATATATAATATATATTGATTATCATTGAATATATAAAGTCTGGTAGATGTTATCCCGGAGTTGTGCCAATGCCTTGCCTTGTTAAAAGACAGCCGCAAAGCCAGGTCACTTGGTAAAATGTATGTAGGTCAAGGTGACAGATGGTTCGACATTGGGGCATCGCTTCACCTTTAAGGGTTTTTTTCCACGCTGGTCCATCATCATGGATGATAGGCCGTCATCGAACAAATGATTATTGTAATATATTTGGATGCTGAACCCTTTGGAAACAGAGGACAGTATACAGACACTAAGTAGTGGCTGGATATCGTCTTTTGCTCGTTAAAGGGACATGCCCAACATTATGCCGATTCAGTTCAAAGTATGTGTTTGCTATTAAGGGGGTGGTTTCGAGTTGGCCAATGTAACATTATATCGGCCCATAACCTTACCGTTATTACATGAATATTGTACACACACCGAATATCACTACTTAATAATAATTGATGGTGTACCGCATGGTGAACTAATTCCGCTACATTTACCCAGTTTTAGTGCATTTATAAGGCCTTTAAAACAATAGCAATGAATGTTTTGTACGTTTTAGGTTATTTTTATCGAAATAAACAAAACAGTTATGCAGCTTTAAGTTAAAATAAAATCACCGATTTTTGATGATTTTAGATCTGGGAATGCCCCTTGAAGCAGTCGAGCGAAACATTAACGCATCTGACGATTGCTTGGTTACTGTGTCAATACCACTTACTGCCTTCTGCTCCGTCAAAGGTGTGGTTTCAGCCTGAGCGAATCAAGGCTCCGAGTGCATATCACATGGAGGGGGCTGGATAAAAGCGGCCACATGCTAGAATGTATGCAGGTAAAGGTGACAGGGCAAACGCTTCACCTGTAAGTAACTGTAAGTTGTTCTAATATATTAAGATGCCGAACGCTTTGGAGACAGAAGACAGTATACAGGCACTGAGTTGTGGCTGAGTTGTGACCAGCTACTGCTTTCGTCAGAGGTGTGGTTCGGGCCTGAACGAATCAAGGCTTCGCGTGCTATCACATGGGGCGGGCTGGATAAAACCGGCCACATGGAATGAATTGATTAACTGTGGAGTTGAGCTGCGATCGTATGAGATCATATTATGTACAAATTTTGTAATGCTGATCAGCGTATCCTCTGTAAATAAATGTCTGCAACCAACAAAGGCTTCTCACTTGTCCTCTGCCAGAATGAGACATTTCTATTGATCTAAAAATTGTTGCCCCCTCTTGATTATGGCATATGATAAGGTTCCCTTAGACAATTCAAGTTTCTCCAGCTCCTCACTATTGATTCTTGATATTTTCAAAGCCCTACGCAATTATTTCCGAGCTAACTTCACTCGCATTCTCTTATTAAAACTGTTTAATTTGGTACTTCTTATGTCTCTTTAAACTTTGTCCTTTCTTGATCTTTGGAGAACGCCATCAGTCCTTCCATAGACGTCACATTCTGATGTCTAAAGTCGGTCTCTGAATTAAAATAGTGAAATTTTTACAATGACCGTTGACCTATAACATAGATATTCAAAAGAAACAGAAAGAGCTACCTAGGACATTTATGATGATTTCAAATTGAAAAAACCTCGGGTCTCCATGGTTTGTAAAAAAAAATATTTCAGCGTTATGAAGGTCAAGGCTTATAGTAATAATAACTAGGTACATCAAATGTGAAAAATGTTGCTTCTGATATTTTTTCAGGACTGCAAAAATGTGTTCCACGCAAACCCCCAGAATATAATGAATTTCAAAATCAAAAGATTATTAATTAATGTAGCCTAAACTCAACTTTCCAGTCACTAAGGTTAAGATCTGATAATCAAAGATATCGAGGTGCCATTTATGAGTTGTGTACATCAAAGTAGTTTTAACATCCCTCGTGTCACTGCATTTCTATCTTTCCTAGATTACTATTTTAGTTTTAGACTGCCATGGACATGTGAACACGTGATATTTTAATTTGTAGCTTAATTGATGGCATCTCAATTTTTAATGGTAAAGTGAAGTGAATTTTTATTAAAAAACTGGAATGGCAGAAAGTTTTGTAATACTATAATCGAAAAATACATCAGTAGCATATTATTTTTATAATGATCTGCTACCATGATATTAGCCTACATTTAATATTTTTTTTTACATTTTTAACAAAAGCTATCTCGCGATTTTCCAGAATTTAGACGGACCTTTTGAGATCACAATAACTGATAACGTCGGAAGGCGGAACTATGGGAATCACCCCATTCAAGTAAACAGGATTTCTCAAAACGTAAAGTAAAAAAAGGTAAAGGTAAAGGTAAAAGTTATTTGTTTCTTTAACTTATGTTAAGTGATGTACATTGTTGATATAATATGTTTCTAATGTTTTGTTGATGAAATGGAGAGAAATAGTGTCTTTTGTAGGGATGTACTTTAGACTAACCCATCCCACAGGCATCCGTACTGCATGTTCATGGTATGGGGCTGGATAAAAGCGGCCACATCGAATGAATTGATTTACTGTATTATGTACATATTTTGTAATGCTTATCGGCGTATACTCTGTAAATAAACTGCAACCAACAAAGGCTTCTGACTTTGCCATTTATTTATTTAAAAATTGTTCTCCACTCTTGATTCTGGGATATGATAAGGTTCCCTTATACAATTCAAGTTTCACCAGCTCCTCACTATTGATTCTTGATATTTTCAAAGATCTACGCAATTATTTCTGAGCCAACTTCACTCGCATTTTCTTATTAAAACTGTCCAATTGTGTCTTATATCTCTATAAACTAATTGCTTGATCTTTGGAGAACGCCATTAGCCCTTCCATAGACGTCACATTCTGATGTCTAAAGTCGGTTCGTGAATTAAAATAGTAAAATATTTACAATGACCGTTAACCTATAACATAGATATTTAAAAGAATCAGAAAGAGCTAACTAAGACATTTAAGATGAAATTCAAAGTGAAAAAAAACATCTCTGGTTTCCATGGTTTGTATAAAAATATTTCAGCGTAATAAAGGTCAAGGCTTATAGTAATAATAACTAGGTACCTCAAATGTGAAAAATGTTGCTTCTGATATTTTTTCAGGACTGCAAAAAGGTGTTCCACGCAACCCTCAATCCCCAGAAAAGAATGAATTTCAAAATTAAAAGATTATTAATCAATGTAGCCTAAATTGAAATTCCCTAGAACTAAGGTTGAGATCTGATAATCACACATATCGAGTTGTGTACATCGAAGTAGTTTCCGCAGCCCACGTCACTGAATTTCCTAGATCAATATTTTAGTTTTAGACTACCATGGGCTTGTGAACATGTCACAGTTTAGATTTAATTGGCAGCTTAATTGATAGAATCTCAATATTAAAGTGACACAATCAGGCTAAAATCATCCAAAAATCAGTACATGTATTTTTATTTTGGTTTCTCAATATGGCCATAAAATCTGAACATGTCCACGGACTGTGGCAACGTAGAAAGTGTGCCGAAAGCCCCATTTATCAGTTATTCTCGTATTTCCCACTTTGGACATGAATGTCCGAAATTAAATTTCGTCCTTATTTCTCGCTTAAATGCGAAATGCGCAACACAAAAATTAAAAAGAACTTACGCAACTTTAGTCTATGGACATGTTGACATATTATGGAAATATCAAGGAGCCAAAATAAAAATACTGATTTTCCATGATCTTAGCCTG
>OZ024917.1:8318646-8326146 GCA_964017125.1 Flabesymbios commensalis
AGTAGTGGTAGTGGTAGTAGTAGTGGTAGTAGTAGTAGTAGTAGTAGTAGTAGTAGTAGTAGTAGTAGTAGTAGTAGTAGTAGTAGTAGTAGTAGTAGCAGTGGTAGTAGTAGTAGTAGTAGTAGTAGTAGTAGTAGTAGTAGCGGTAGTGGTAGTGGTAGTGGTAATGGTAGTAGTAGTAGTAGTAGTAGTAGTAGTAGTAGTAGTAGTAGTAGTAGTAGTAGTAGTAGTAGTAGTAGTAGCAGTGGTAGTAGTAGTAGTAGTAGAGGTAGTGGTAGTGGTAGTGGTAGTAGTAGTAGTAGTAGTGGTAGTAGTAGTAGTAGTAGCAGTGGTAGTAGTAGTAGTGGTAGTGGTAGTGGTAGTGGTAGTAGTAGTAGTATTAGTAGTTGTAGTAGTAGTAGTAGTAATAAACTAATGATGCTTAACGTCACTTTCCGCCTGAATGGTCATTTAAGTGACTTTGTAATAGGTTAAAAACAGTGCAATATGTTGATGAAATGAAAGACGTACAGATGATGACGTGATGTTGGGGTGATAGGGCATAGTTGTTTAGTGAGAATAATTTTATTAAAGCAGCCTCTTGGGATGACACCAATTTTCGTTTTTAATTCCGTACTGAAGTAGGTTATCCCACGGATCGTGTTTTTACTTTTTTTTAGAATTTTCATATCTTTACAAACATTTTGAATCAACATTTCTATGAAACCAGAAGTAACCCAAACAAACTATTTGTATACCTGAAGGACGATTGAGTGTTTTCACAGCATTGGGCCACATGCTGATGGCATCGGCCCAGCGTTGTGTAGACAATCAGTGCTGCAGGTGTGTCCTCCCTGTCCTGACAATAAGACACCAATTAGCGGCGAATGCTCTGATCTTAACGTCTGATACGTGGGAATATGTGATGGAAAGTGCTGAATATTGCTGACTTGTTTTGTTTACATGGCAATATACGACCTGGAAATACAACTATTTCACTCTTTTTCGGTGCTTTAATATTGTTTTTTGACTTTTTCGTATTTTCAGTTAAGATCAGTAGGCTACATAGCTTTATATAAATTAAATTTTCAAAATTGACAACTTTGAAAATGTCTCATCCCAAGGGGTCCCTTTAATACTGCATGTTAAATATTTGTATTACGCATTTTATTCAATAAAAAAATAATGTGCCCAATGTAATTAAATGTAGGCAATTATAACATGTGTGTTTCCTTTTATTTCAGAACCCTGCACCACCCTTGATAGCACATCATAGTACGATGACCTTCAGAAACATGTCACTGAGTAGTGAAGGTCATCTGAACGAAGCAGGTTCTAAGATACCAGGCGACAACGTCACACAGAGTGAAGCTAAGCAAAGAAACAGAGAACAAGAGCCAGAGTCTTTGGCGCACAGACTACCAAATGCCTTGGTTATAGGCGTCAGAAAATGTGGTACAAATGCCTTAATCAACTATCTGAACCTCCACCCTGACATCGTAGCTTCTACTGAGGAAATTCACTATTTTGATGAGAATTATAAGCGTGGCTTAGAGTGGTACAAACAACAAATGCCATTATCTAAGTTTTATCAGGTTAGAGTTGAGGCATCCCCTAAATACTTTCACAATCGGAAGGTGGCAAAGCTCATTAAGGCTTTTAATAACAGTATTGCTTTGTTACTGGTTGTACGTGATCCTGTAAAGCGCACCATATCAGATTATGCACAAAGAGTTGACCACGGATTCGGGGACAGAAATTATACATTCAAACAGATGGCATTCAAGACAGGAAAGAACAAATTAGAACAAGTGAAAGAATCATATGAACCCATACAAATTTCTAAATACATAAATCACTACACACGCTACCTGAAGGAATTTCCTCGGAGTCAGATTCACATTGTGGACGGAGATAGGTTGGTGAGCAATCCCGTGGAAGAAATTGGACTTGCTCAAGATTTCCTGGGAATCGGTCGCAAAATTACGGATGACAATATTTACTTGAATGCAACCAAGGGATTTTTCTGCATGAAGGATTACAATAATAAAAGTTATTGTTTGTCATCTGAGAAAGGTCGTAAACACCCGGATGTATCTCCATCTGTCATTGAACAACTTCACCATTACTTTTATCCTTATAATCAACAATTCTATGAGGCAGCGGGTAGAATATTTAATTGGGATAGCTAATGATTTATTTGTGATAGCTAATACTTTAATTGAGATAGCTAATGCTTAAATTGAGATAGCTGATCCTTTAATTAAGATAACTAATGCTTTAATTGGAATAGCTAATGCTTCAATGGGGACAGCTAATGCTTTTTTTGGAATAACAAATGCTTTAATTGACATAGCTAATGATTTATTTAGGATAGCTAATTCTTTAATTCAGATAAATAATGCTTTATCTTCCAAGTTATCTTATTTAATTTTTCACTCAGTTTAAGTTGACTCGCCACGAGGACCCACAACTTCAAGTGGGTGACAATTATTTATATTTGTTAAACAGATGACCAGAATTTGCAAATCTTGATGTTTAAACAATCATTTCATTCCAATTAACATTCATTTAACATTGCCAATATAAAAAGGCTCAATCATGTTAAAGAATTTAGTACTAATGTAGGTGCTTTGTATCCACTTGTAAATAAATCCTTCATGCGAAACAAAATACAAATATTTGGTCTCGGAGACAGAAAATGTTGTCCTTGTTTTAATTTGGTAACCTTGAATATATATACCAAAGTAGTAGTAGTAAATTATTGCTTTACGTCACTTTTCGGCACAAATGGACATTTAAGTGACATTGTAATACGATAAAAACGTTGTAGTCAATTGATGAGATGAATGATGTAGGCCTACAAATGATGATGTGAGGGTGGAGCTGATAGGGCATGGTGGGTTATTGAGAGCGTTTTCTTTCGCTCGCCCGATAAAAGGTTCTGGGCCTGTGTAGAGGACTTACCACCTGACGGACCAAAGTGGTAGTAGTAAATAATTGCTTTACATCACTTTTCGGCACAAATGGTCATTTAGGTGACATTGTAATATGATAAAAACGTTGTAGTCAATTGATGAGATGAATGACGTACAAATGATAATGTGAGGGTGGGGGTGAAAGGGCATGGTGGGTTATTGAGAGAGTGTTTTCCTTTACTCGCTCAATACCGGGTTCTGGGCATGTCTAGGGGATTTACCCCCGGACATGACCAGATGGCCGGAAACTTGGGTTTCGCTATGCAGTTTAATGCTGAAACTCTGTGGCATTTCGCCGGCTCCGCTTTCCTCGGGTTGAATAGTCCCCAGAGTAACAGAGTTCCTGCACTGATGCGGGAGCTGCATTAGCACCTTTGTCGAGCAGAGGAACCAGGGTAACATACTGGCAATCCTCCCGAAGATTAAGGCCAGATTCGTGGAGGCTGCAGCTACCCTTGGATGATTGCTGTAGACTAGTGCTTCTGTGCCATGCTGTACTAAGCATGCGACAGACGGAAGAGATCCCTGTGACCTTCCCAGGATGGGGGAGAAAAGTACTACTAATATCAATCCTTCCATTACTCCATAGATACCAAAATTATGATTCTACGTCTATAAGAATTATATATTTTGCCCTAATTAGATCTTCATGATGGCGATTCGGCAAATGACCGAAACCTGTAACATTTTTTTCTGGCAACATCAGAAAAAGTGGCATATAATTCCCAGGGAATGTGTCATATTTGTATTCAAGCCACTTATATGCAAATGGAAATTCAATAATTACATGCCAATATATTAAATGCTCTGTCATTATCCACACAATGTTGCAACAACAACAAAGACTGCCCACTGCCCATATCTTACAAACGCAAACAACGAGGCATTCCCATTGGAAAACACATTATTACTGGCCGCCCACTGACCGCCTTCAAATGGTAATCATTTAACATAATACATCCAGCCCTACCTCGGTCACCCGTTTTAAAATACATCCATGACACGAACAATGAAATAATTGGGAAGTAAATGTGCTACAGCATTTGTCAAAATCTGATCTGTTAATGGCGCCCTGTTATTTAGACTGTCATCCTGGTAACTGGTCCACCTAAACCACAGAATGCATGGTTAAACATGGTTGAAAATCCGAATAACCGGTGATAATACACAGTTCATATTTGAACTGCCAGTTATTCCTATTTTCAAACATGCTTTACCCATCTTCCACAACAAGTTATCTTACCCACGAGCACGCAGTGCGATACTTTGCTTTATCGAGCATAGGGTCCAACTATTTTAAATAGCCAAATACCTTGAATGTCGCGCGTCGCAAGACCGGCAAATCAGAGAGCCCTTGACCAGGCGTTGACAGCTGGCTGATAGCATAGCGTGCTTGTTTTCGCTGGTATGATAGATGAGATGAATAGAAAAGCTCAGAATTTCACGCCAATGTCATTGTGTTCCCAGCTTGATGAATGGCGAACACTATATGATTACTGGCCATCATTACGAAATTTGGTACAGACAGGTAGGTAGGTAGGTAAGTAGGTGGGTGGGTGGGTAGGTAGGTAGGTAGGTAGGTAGGTAGGTAGGTAGGGAAACAGTTGACATCATGCTTATTTGATCTAAAAAAGACGTGTCGTGAGGCTTGTAGAAAGGTATTAAAACCAGCATACTGTTATTTAACATTCTGCGTTAACACACTAAAATAACTGCAGATCATCTAATAGGCCTACTGACTGCTAAATGAAATATATAATGAAAATCCATTAACCCTCTGAAACCAATATTCATACTCCCACCCTTCTGGAATACATACTCCCACTGTATAGGAAAGGTCCAAGGGGGGGAATACAAGGCCCTAAGAGTCCAAAGGGTCCACGGGTAGATGACTGATGGGGAGCGGGCTTGACCCCTGTGACCTAGACCAGCCGGGGTTGGGGTGTAACCTGATACAGTTAGGTCAAAACGTTAAGCCAACATTAAAACAACGTTAGGGGTTTTGCCAGCATTGACAACGTTAAAACGACTATACGACAATGTTGCCATCATTAAAAGCGTTAAAACAACCATAAACAGATCATTTATTACATGAATGATGGTTTTCTGGTTGGCCAGCGCTCCCTCTACTACTTCTATTGAAAACCAATAAGTTATTCAACAGGGGTCAGCACTGAATGTGTGGGTGCCGTGGACGACACTAAAATATCTTGAATTCAAAGTGAATCAATCTATAACACTAAGTACTATGTTGGCTTGATTGGGTGTCTGTGCTGTGGACCCATTGAAAATGTCTCAGACTCCAATGTTTATAAAAATATTACATCATTTTTGAAAAGCTTTATTGGTGGAATAATTATGGGAGTAAACTATTTTTTATTATCTTAGAGGTTTAATAGTTGTTGACTTTTTACTAGACCACACCATTTCAAATATACATGGGAAGACAGACAAACAGATATAATACATATTGACGTGTCAATGTGGAAGATTACGCTCTGAGAAGAAAATTAATTATGTTTAATCTTATAATCTAATGTTATTTAATCGTATCCACATAAATGTTAGAAACTTTTGGCTACTCGCAAGATATGATGACATCTTGTGCTCCGTGAAATCACCCCAGTTAACATAGATTGAGGTGCGACGTTATAAACGTGAATGAGCGGTGTGATAATCTACACCGACCCTATGCATGCTATGGCATTGTTACATCACACTATAAAGACTAGGCATGAATAGTATAGACGTTTTTTTTAGCAAGTACGTTGTTCTCTTTCATTTAAAAATATGTTTATATTCACTAAACTAAGCCAGCATTAAGCTAGCACTGGGAATCGACGAGATTGTATCGCTCTCCTATTGTAACTATTATACAATGCAGTATTGCGTTCGGACGCAGACTATAGCATACGGCTGTTTCAATGCTGGATCAACATCGTGAGAAGCTCGTCACCTTTGTACCCGTTATCACCTGTCGTGTGTTATCAGTGTATATATATGGATGTACTGTATATGTTGCGTAACTTGATGTCACACTAGAAGACCTGATAAGCGTAATGTACTGGCAGTGATTGTCACCGCATATAGACATATCCAGATTTTCCGTGCTCTATGAACCACTGTGTTTATGTTTCCCCATGTTGAAAGTGTTGAGAACAATAATTGTGAAGTAACAGTTCACTCGGCGTTGACACATTTCAGTGGTTTACAAATTCGTCACCAGGTAATATACTCCACTCTCTCCCCTAAGCTCTGATGAATTATGTCATTAGTTTGTTTTATATCAAGCCTTATTAATTTACTTTATATCAAGTGTTAATATTTATTTTATTAGGACTGGCATGCGGCCGGTATCCTATTATGTTTATTTTGCCAGAGCTTGTGTCCTATTTTAGGGGAACTTTGGCGCCGGGATATTAAAGCGTCACCAGCATAATGCAGCAGTCAGAAAGCACGGTGCAATCACCCAATGCTGTTTCAATCAAAGACTAATGGTCAACATTGAAACAGCATTGGTTGAGTGCCACGTGTTTGCGAAAAGTATACAACAGACTCGATGATAGTTTAGTGTTGGGCCAGAATCGTAGACGAAGACCGGCATCAAGCCAGTAATGGGCTGCAATGCTGGCCCAACATTGAGCCGGAATTTGGTGGGTAGGCCTACATCGTCTGTACGAGGTACATCGTAGGCAAGTATTGAATGAATGTTGGCCAGCACCGGCGATGGTGGTGGAAGGAATACAGGTCGAAGATATATTTGAACTTGTCTCCGTTGTTCTTACCTAATTATATCCTGGACATCTAAGATTCTGGTACATGAAGAAGACCAATACACTGATATTTTGTCAATACCACTCAAATAGACTAAACCCGGGACTCGGAGTTCGGGAACTCGTTTTCTTGTTTAAAATTAGGTTTTACCATTTTATTTTTTATCAACTATTATTGTTTTATATTAAGGTTGTTATCTTATTATTTTATACCAGATTTTAATCATTATTTAAGATACATTAGTCATTTCTTATTAAGAGCATTTGGCATTTGTCTCTGTCACCATGTATTTGGCCAATGCGAAGTTGTTCGCCGCTGGTTCAGTAAGACAACTGATCAATTCACGGTGCCTTCTAATTATGAAGACGTCAACACACCAGCACCAACCCCACCTCGCCACACTTCTCTGACCATGGTTGAAGAGCAGCCAGTGTCATAGGAGCAAAAAGAATCTTCAGCTGATGCAGCACCAACACATTTCCAACTCCATAATATGATTCTTTTGCAGACAATTTCCATACCATTAAAACTAAGAGCGGTGTAGTTCAGATACGGCGTTTACATGTTGAAACTATCAGTTCTAATATGTTTAAACTAAAACTGTCTAATGACGTGATTAAGAAACTCAATCAGTTAAAAGTGATATATCAGAATGCAGGTGAAGGTATAGATGGCAGTTATTAGGCGATTTGTTAAATGAACAAAGATATTCTATTGTTAGCATTGTTTTAATATTTTTAATTACTTTCATAATTATTATTATTGGGAA